>CP092876.1:13298590-13368776 GCA_030710605.1 Cordylochernes scorpioides | reverse complement strand
GATCTAGAGGCGGTGGAAGGCGAGGGTAAGGATTTTTGGCATTTTGTAGTGATCTTAAAGCTCGTATATGTTAAAGGAACTACCATGTGTTTTTGTGTACAAAATTACAATTATATACATTTATACTGCTCTTGTAAATCGGGTTGTTGTTATTATTATACATAGTACAGTGGTAAGGACCATGGTAATCATGGTGGATAGTTAGCGACTGCTTTTACTTCAAGTGTACCGCCACATGTCTACACATGTTGAAAGCAGTTCGACTTTTGGATTTATAAATGTTCCAGAGACCTGTTTGGTTACTCGCATTCACTAGTGGGGTTGAACTTTTGTAAGAATTGGAGGCCATTAAAGCAATATTTTCTTCAGAAAAAGTGTTCAATGCGGGGATTCGATCCCAGGTTGTAGCTGTCGGAAACAAACGGTTTATACCATCCTCCTCCAATACCCCATGTATAATACATCTATTTGCATATTTCCTCGTATATTCCACTTTATTGTTCTATTTACATATTTTCTTGTATATTCAAATTTATTAATCTATTTGTATATTTCCTTGTATAATATACTTTATTCCTATATTCACATATTTCCTTGTATATTCAACTTTATTCCTCTATTTGCATATTTCCTTGTATATTCCACTTCATTGTTCTATTTACATATTTCCTTGTATATACCACTTTTCCCCTTTATTTACATATTTTCTTGTATATTCAAATTTATTAATCTATTTGTATATTTCCTTGTATAATATAATTTATTTCTCTATTTGCATATTTCCTTGTATATACCACTTTATTCCTCTATTTGCATATTTCCTTGTATATTCCACTTTATTCCTCTATTTACATATTTCGTTGTATATACCACTTTATTCCTCTATTTGCATATTTCCTTGTATATTCCACTTTATTCCTCTATTTGCATATTTCCTTGTCTATACCACTTTATTCCTCTATTTGCATATCTCCTTGAATTTTCCACTTCAATCCTCTATTTATATATTTCCTTGTATATTCAACTTTATTAATCTATTTGCACATTTCCTCGTATATTCCACTTTATTACTCTATTTGCATATTTCCTTGTATATACCACTTTATTCCTATATTCACATATTTCCTTGTATATACCACTTTTTCCCTTTATTTACATATTTTCTTGTATATTCAAATTTATTAATCTATTTGTATATTTTTCCTTGTATAATATAATTTATTTCTCTATTTGCATATTTCCTCGTATATTCCACTTTATTCCTCTATTTGCATATTTCCTTGTTTATACCACTTTATTCCTCTATTTACATATTTCCTTGTATATACCACTTTATTTCTCTATTTGCATATTTCCTTGTGTATTCCACTTTTTTCCTCTATTTACATATTTCCTTGTATATTCAAATTTATTTATCAATTTGCATATTTCCTTGTATGATCTAATTTATTTCTCTATTTGCATATTTCCATGTATAATATACTTTATTCGTCTATTTACATATTTCCTACCTAATGAAGATCGTTTAAAGGACTTGAGGAATAAGCAACAACAACAACAACATATTTCCTTGTGTCTTCCACTTTATTCCTCTATTTACACATTTCTTTGTATATTCAAATTTATTAATCTATTTGCATATTTTCTTGTATAGTATACTTTATTCCTCTATTTACATATTTACTTGTATACTCCATATTTTCCAACCACCTGACGTTTCTGTTACAGCTCTTACTGACTACACTAGACTCATCTTCTGCCCTGTTCCATACTCATCTCTCACTCATCACTGCTGGGGGAATGATGACTTTTTCAAGATGGCGACCCTTGTTCCAAAAGAACATTGTTCATCATCATTAAATCTTTTGGAAATAAAAATGTTGACTTTTTATTAATCACAAAAATACACTTTTAATTTGTTTTTCTATTAAATTCTTATAATCATTTGTTGGATGTGTTTATTCTATAAATATGAAAGTAGGTGAAATATTTTGCAGCTACTTTAATGAAAATTCGAAACTATTATAGACACGTATGATTCTTTTTGCAATTAAACAATTTCTACTGCCCTTACTGCAATGTAAAATTAATGGGAGTGCCTGGCTCATCAGTGGTGAACCCTCCCAGCGGTTTTGCCAGTTTAATCTACCTAGATGACGCGCTAATCTATATATATAAAAATGAATGTATGTGTGTGTGTGGTCTGTTTGTCCTTTATGCCTGACCAAACCACTCATTGGAACGCCATGAAACTTTGGGAAGTTATTTAGTATAGTACTGGGAAGGTTTCTAGCAAATAAAATTTTTGAAATAACTTTTCGCTTTAAAATAATCAAGATAAATATTCTAATTTATCTGTTATAATTCAACAATCTGCTCTAAATATTATCATGATGATACGATGATTTTGTAATGTAGAAAATTAGGAAAGACAAAATTCAGGATGACACGGCAATTTATTTGAGACAAGAATAATGATACAATTCCAAGGCAAGATACTATTCCTTTAACTTCCAATTACCGAGGGAACCAATTAATAATGATTTTATTCAACTTATCGAGTATTTTTCAAGGGACCGGGAAAAAATGTTCACTTTATCGAGAGATTCGTTAGACAAACCTTTACTCGGGTAAAACACGGGCGAAGCCGGGTACGTCCATACAAGAATAATGATACAATTCCAAGGCAAGATACTATTCCTTTAACTTCCAATTACCGAGGGAACCAATTAATATTGATTTTATTCAACTTATCGAGTATTTTTCAAGGGACCGGGAAAAAATGTTCACTTTATCGAGAGATTCGTTAGACAAACCTTTACTCGGGTAAAACCCGGGCGAAGCCGGGTACGTCCGCTAGTACATCATAATATAAACTACTTCAATAATTAACTACTAAGCATATTAGAAATGGAAATACCATAGATTTGGCCTAGCTGCTCTACCAGCTAAACTCCTTTTTGAAAGTTTGTGAAGATTTCATTTGATTCCTTGTGGATATCTCTCTCATAAAATAAAGTCCGCCCTAGACTGACGAGGGCCATTAGCCCGAAACCATGGTCTCTAGGTGGACGCTTTTCAGTTTGCCAAAGCTGGTGTTGTGGCTTTGTTACCGACCTGAGTCCGTTAGTTTGAGTAGACAGTGAATAGATGGGAAATAGTTTTAGCGTCTATTTTGACAGATAAAGCTCTCATTGGCAATTGAATCAGAAAAATGCTTGTAAATATTGTCACGGTAGTGATAACGAGTATAACAAAAGTTTAAGTAAAAATAATTTATTTATAAAATGCAAACTATTTCTGTATTTATTTACAAGTAATAATATACAAGCATGGTAATGGGTGATGACTATGCAAATATTTATGATGATATACAACAGAGTATAACAAAAGTTTAAGTAAAAATAATTTATTTATAAAATGCAAACTATTTCTAAATTTAATTTACAAGTGATAATATACAAGCATGGTAAGGGGTGATGACTATGCAAATATTTATGATGATATACAACAGAGTATAACAAAAGTTTAAGTTAACACAAAGCAATAACGCGCCATCTATACATATAAAATAAAAGGATTTAAAAGCGCGAATGTTTCTTTTATACATAAAACCAACTTCTACTGTCCTTACTGCGATGAAAAAATATATTGGGAGGGCTTGGCTCATCAGTGGTGAACCCTCCCAGCGGTTTCGCCAATTTAATCCACCAGACCGCTTCTCAGAGCTCTAATACTGTATTGGATCATTCTGCTTTTATATGCTACACTGAAGGATGGAATCTTAGAAATGGTTTTCAAGTAAACTATGGACATAAGCTTATAGGACAGTAGAATTACATTCAAATATTTGCTTCGAGCAATGCTCTTCAGCAAACTATAAAGACAAGGCCAGTTAGGAATAAATTAACACAAAGCAATAACGCGCCATCTATACATATAAAATAAAAGGATTTAAAAGCGCGAATGTTTCTTTTATACATAAAACCAACTTCTACTGTCCTTACTGCGATGAAAAAATATATTGGGAGGGCTTGGCTCATCAGTGGTGAACCCTCCCAGCGGTTTCGCCAATTTAATCCACCAGACCGCTTCTCAGAGCTCTAATACTGTATTGGATCATTCTGCTTTTATATGCTACACTGAAGGATGGAATCTTAGAAATGGTTTTCAAGTAAACTATGGACATAAGCTTATAGGACAGTAGAATTACATTCAAATATTTGCTTCGAGCAATGCTCTTCAGCAAACTATAAAGACAAGGCCAGTTAGGAATAAATTAACACAAAGCAATAACGCGCCATCTATACATATAAAATAAAAGGATTTAAAAGCGCGAATGTTTCTTTTATACATAAAGCCAACTTCAAACTATTTCTAAATTTAATTTACAAGTGAAAATATACAAGCATGGTAACTGGCGAAACCGCTGGGAGGGTTCACCACTGATGAGCCAGGCCCTCCCTTTAATTTTTCCATTGCAGTAAGGACAGTAGAAATTGTTTTATTTTAAAAAGAATATTACGCCACTAAAATAGTTTTGTAATTTGATAACAGATGGCGCGCTAGTGCATCGTAACATAATTGTTCAAATAAAAGACACAATTTGATATTTGCGGAAGAGCGATTGCTCGAAGCATATTATATATTTATAATTATATGTAATTCTGCTGTCCTAAAAGCTTATGTCCATAGTTCATCTAAAATACCCATTCGAAGAGTCAAGCACCAGTATCACTATAAAAGGAAGTTCCAAAAATGCAATAAGTCCCCCAGGGACTCACAGCGGACGAGGGTAATTTCTCTCTCCAAAAATGCAATATAGAAGGCGGAACAATTGATCATCCAAAAATGCAATATAACAGCGGTATGGTAGATTAAACTGGCGAAACCGCTGGGAGGGTTCACCACTGATGAGCCAGGCCCTCCCTTTAATTTTTCCATTGCATTAAGGACAGTAGAAATTGTTTTATTTTAAAAAGAATATTACGCCTCTAAAATAGTTTTGTAATTTGATATACAACAGAGTATTTAAAATAATTATTCAGTGACAATATTTTATTTTTTACGTTGATGTTCATGATAAACTAACAATTTTTGTGTTTCTTCCAGGGAACACTAAAGAACACTATAGGTCATCCATTCTATCCAAGTTTGTCATACACATTGTGGGAATATAAAGACAGCTCATCTATTGATATCGTAAAATAAACGTTTCCCACATGATTTTATAATTTAATAAAATATATAAAAGATCCAGAGCTAAGTTTCTTATACACCTATCCCCCGATTTACACGGTACTTGTTTTACACGTTTTCGCTTTTACACGGTTTTCCAAATAAGTTTTTTTTTTGTTTTTATCGCACTATACTAAATGCTACTGTGATTGAACACATGCGCTGTGTACATATCTCACGAGGAATCCCGAGCTTATGTGCTGACTACATATTTTAACCTGTCAATGCATTTTATTTTTATTTCTGTGTACACCTATCCCCCGATTTACACGTTTTTCTCAGGAACGTATCTACCGTGTAAATCGGGGGATAGGTGTATTATGATGCTTTAGCCTGCCATCTGTTTTCAAAATTCGATATTTTTTTTCACTAGCTTGACAGCTAACATGCCCTTCAACAGAAGCAATTAGGAATATAACTTCTAGCTAACTATACACCTCTAAAATTAAATATCTAATATATATATATATATGTCATAATTTGTATATAATTAAATGCAACCCCGACCCACTATGTATGTATCATGTATGATTTTCAAAGATTTAATAAAAGAATAAGGTAACTGGAGGAAAGAAAGTAACAAAAGACATAGGAAGACGTCGCAGTTAACCTTCTGACCCCAGGTCCCTGCGAGCTAAGTTTAAACCGACACTTCCTGGAAAAACAGGACGTATCTAATGACCAGAAGTTATAAATGTTAAAGCTAGCATTCAATACTTCCTGACAAAGCAGGTTGTATTTTGATAGCCGCGGAAGTAAATAAAGTCAAACAAACACGAGACTTCCTGACCCAAGCCGGGCGTAACTAATACCAAAGGAAACCGCCGGCCCATCAGAAGACAGCACCTTAAGTAGGTCAACCAATAGGAAAAGAGCATGTGACATCTCTCGACCAATCAAAAGACAACACCTCAAGTAGGTCAACCAATAGGAAAGGATCATGTGACATCTCTCGACCAATCAGAGAGAAACTGAGGCTTGGTGTTAAATCGAAAGACAAGAATTGTCAGTAGTGATTCAGCTTCCAAGAAGGTGACATCTGCTCTAGACCTCTCTCTCCCTCTGCTCATCCCACAGTTAAGTACAATCATCGCCATGTGATCAACTAATTAATCATCAAAAACCGCTCTGCCTTTCTCAAAAGCTTTCTTTCCTCCAATCCAGTTGCCTTCATTTTCAAACCCCATCATGTGTCCTGATTATTCCTAACTGTGTGCTTCACTTACCACTCAACGACTGCGCTTCAACCAAATCTCACCATTCGCATCCAACAACAAGAAACCCCACAACGATATTGCCACAGAACGGTTAAGTCGACAGAATTCTACAACAGTGTAATACAACAAATATTATAGTGTAATAATAACAATTGCAGCATCATATTACACAGAGTCGACAGGATAAAGATTATGGAGCTTAATCAGGATTAAGATGGAAATTAGCCCAGACACCAGCAAATCAAAAGGCAATGACAAAACCAGCGGAAAAGAAGCGGACAAGAAGAGAGGCGACCAGGCGCCTTCTAGCGGCCATCATATGGCAGATGACCGTGGCCATCCGACGTGTCAACGCCCCACAAAGTGAGACGGAATTCCGGAGCGCCATTCCCCGGGGAGGACGACGGACACAACCCCCGCCAACCCCAAGCGAGTGTCACCAAGACCGGACACCGACCACCGAGGAGTCATCCACCGCCATGCCGTACACAGTCCCCGAAACCAATCCACGCGATCCGGGTCAGCACAAACGATCCCAAAATGATCTTCCAGTACCGGACTTCACTTCAATTTCGCGGACGGTGCGAGCAGTCCCGAGCCAAGCCAACCAACCCAAACCAAGACGTTCCAGAGGAGACCTGTTGAACTGAGGTAGGCACCCATCCTATGGCGTCAAGAAATTGACTTTGGACTCATAGCTAATCCTACCTACCCCTTTTAACCATATCTAACCTTTGTACTCAATGAATGCACGCACGGGCTAGGCCAAACCTGTCCGAAAGGACTCGCACTACAATCAAATTTATCACACATGGAAACCCTTGCCTGCATTCATTGCTCAAACCTCCAATATTTGCATGCCACCATTCTAATCTCACACCACGCAACTTTTCACTCAACCCAATTGCCAATACTTTATGCCCACCACATATAAAGCCACCACGACTTCAACCTACAATTCCAATAATGCCCAAAAAAGTGTCCGTACACCGACACAGCTCACCCACTTACCACACAAAATCCACACATGACCACACTTCGCCACGCCATAATTACGCAAATGTACCTCACAACATACACGCACCCATACGTCACCACACAACAAACACGCACAATCCGCACAACAAACGCAACACGCGCGCCAAAAGACGACAACCACCAACAAACGCATGCACCGTCGTTAATAACAATCATCTCGTCTACACAAAACACTAAAAAAATGTTCACCTTAAAATATGCCATATACACTAACAATAGAAATTTCGATATATGACTTTAATAAATTTGTTGTTCATAGTGAGAACAGGTTAAATTTTGTACAAACAAGGATTTCGCGTGACACCTTTTCATTCACAATTTTTTTTTTTTTTTTTTCGATTCGTGTCACAGGTCACCCCACAAACCTTTTCACTTCAGGCCACAGACGCCTTTCAACACACCTGTGACACGTCTCCACCCAACACGTGTTCACGTCGTAAGCCTCATTTTCACTCAATTCCACTCTAATATCACTGAATAGCTTTTTTTTCTAAAGTCACGACGACCATTCGATTTAATAAATGGATACAACATCCGGCTTTTCAAAATACAAACAACGTCGAACTTACACCAACTTATCTCTTCACAATGTATTGGAAGACCATAACACATGACACAAGACATCGTCAAACAAGTAAAACCCACAAACAAAACAAAATTTCGTACACCAAACATATCACACACGCAACGCAACCAATGCCAAAAGTAAAAGATTCAATTATAAAAAACAAGATCTGAGCCGCACCAAAAATAAATAGGCGGACAGGAAACGTAGTTCCCCCACTCCATGACTCCAATTACGTGCAAATAGTGGGTGGATAAGTTTAGACCGGACCTCGTTTGCCCGACACACCCCACTTCCGTATCTCTAATTACAATGAGAAGATCCCCTATTGAGGTCGACTGGGAACCTCACTATGCCACCGGTTTTGATTCCAGTTCGAGTCTACATATCGATTTTTACCACCCAATTACACATCCACGAAACAACACCTAGAACTAGCTCACACATCTCTTACACAACCGACTTCTAACATTTTTCACAACACACACACAAAGACAAAAAATTACACATAAAGGTTATATAGATTTCCATGTCTCCTGTACACACAGCATAAACGCACTTGAGGGCTAGAATCACGTTTTTCACCTAAGTGTCACTACAGATGAGACAAAAAATTTATAGGGCATAATTGAGCAAGTAAAACATTTATAGGGCAAAATGGAGCAACCAATACATGTAGATCAGGGCATGAAGATACCAAAGGGTTCCAACCAATACACCTTATTTTTCATATCAATCATTTTCATTATTTTCTCTCAATTAAAATTTAAATATTTAATCAATTTATCAATTTATTCAACTTATTATCAATTTTAATCATTAACTATCATTTTATTTACCAATTAGTTTATATTATCATTTTCATTTATCAATTATCATTCTATTTACCACTTGACTTATATTGCCACAACTCAATTATCAACGAAAACCCACTGGTTTTCGATTAACTAAAAACATTAAATCACCCTTTGTTGTTGAAACCTTTTATTTTTCATTTTTTTTAAACACTCAACTTTGATTTCGTTCAACTCTTATTTTTATTTTTATTTTGATTTCTCAAAAGACCTTATGAAATTTCCTCGAATTCCTTTCCAAAATTCAAGCAAAAAAGTAATTAGGCATTTTTCTTTTTTTTTTTTCACCATTCAACCAAGCACTCAACTTTGATTTCGCTCAAAAACCTTATTTTATTTTTATTTTGATTTCTCAAAAGACCTTATGAAATTTCCTCGAATTCCTTTCCAAAATTCAAGCAAAAAAGTAATTAGGCATTTTTCCTTTTTTTTTTTTCTCACCATTCAACCAAGCACTCAACTTTGATTTCGCTCAAAAACCTTTTATTTTATTTTACATTGATTTCTCAAAAGACCTTATGAAATTTCCTCGAATTCCTTTCCAAAATTCAAGCAAAAAAGTAATTAGGCATTTTTCCTTTTTTTTTTTTTTCTCACCACTCAACCAAGCACTCAACTTTGATTTCGCTCAAAAACCTTTTATTTTATTTTACTTTGATTTCTCAAAAGACCTTATGAAATTTCCTCGAATTCTTTTCCAAATTCGAGCAAAAAAGGTAACTAGGCATTTTTCCTTCCTTTTTTTTTTTTTTTTTTTCACCACTCAACCAAGCACTCAACTTTGATTTCGCTCAAAAAACTTTTATTTTATTTTTATTTTTGATTTCTCGAAAGACCTAATAGAATTCCTTCGATTTCATTCCCAATCTCGAATAGAATATGGTTAGGCATTTTCCTTTTTTTTTTTCACCATTCAACCAAGCACTCCACTTTGATTTCGCTCAAAAAACTTTTATTTTATTTTATTTTGATTTCAAAGCCTTAATAGAACCCCCTCGAATTCATTTCTTAACTCGAGTAGAATTCGTTTAGGCGCATTTTCTTTTTTTTTTGCCCACTATGTACCATAACATTCATTGATTTCTTACAATTAAAAATTTTTTTGATTTCTATTAATTATACTCAACCTATATCATCAACACCATGCTATTTTACTTATTATGTCACCAGCAATGCTTGTATATAGCCCCTCAATACCCACAACTAATTTTCCCACAAAATTATTTTTCACTTTACAGAATTCTCTCAGGCTAACCCCTTCTTGAATTCTTCACATGTAGGGGGCGCATCTGTCATAATTTGTATATAATTAAATGCAACCCCGACCCACTATGTATGTATCATGTATGATTTTCAAAGATTTAATAAAAGAATAAGGTAACTGGAGGAAAGAAAGTAACAAAAGACATAGGAAGACGTCGCAGTTAACCTTCTGACCCCAGGTCCCTGCGAGCTAAGTTTAAACCGACACTTCCTGGAAAAACAGGACGTATCTAATGACCAGAAGTTATAAATGTTAAAGCTAGCATTCAATACTTCCTGACAAAGCAGGTTGTATTTTGATAGCCGCGGAAGTAAATAAAGTCAAACAAACACGAGACTTCCTGACCCAAGCCGGGCGTAACTAATACCAAAGGAAACCGCCGGCCCATCAGAAGACAGCACCTTAAGTAGGTCAACCAATAGGAAAAGAGCATGTGACATCTCTCGACCAATCAAAAGACAACACCTCAAGTAGGTCAACCAATAGGAAAGGATCATGTGACATCTCTCGACCAATCAGAGAGAAACTGAGGCTTGGTGTTAAATCGAAAGACAAGAATTGTCAGTAGTGATTCAGCTTCCAAGAAGGTGACATCTGCTCTAGACCTCTCTCTCCCTCTGCTCATCCCACAGTTAAGTACAATCATCGCCATGTGATCAACTAATTAATCATCAAAAACCGCTCTGCCTTTCTCAAAAGCTTTCTTTCCTCCAATCCAGTTGCCTTCATTTTCAAACCCCATCATGTGTCCTGATTATTCCTAACTGTGTGCTTCACTTACCACTCAACGACTGCGCTTCAACCAAATCTCACCATTCGCATCCAACAACAAGAAACCCCACAACGATATTGCCACAGAACGGTTAAGTCGACAGAATTCTACAACAGTGTAATACAACAAATATTATAGTGTAATAATAACAATTGCAGCATCATATTACATATATGTGGTGATTTGTTAAGCAGTTGTGGTAGTTGTGTGATGAGTGGTAAGGACACACAGGAGACAGGATCCAGAGGTTAAAACCTGTGGGGAGTGGATCGGGAGGAAAGAGAGAAGGTCCACCCTGGGAACAACTGGTGTTGAAACCACCTCGGTGAAAACTGTCCCTTGATAATCACATCCAGCTGCTTTTTAAACTGCTTTCAGCAAAATAATTATTCCCAGGGGAAAGGGGAGTGAAGGTTGAACATCTAGTTCTATTTATGTATTTAAAATAGTATATATGACTATATTACATTGAAATGTGTTTGTTTACAGTTTTTTAATTATGACAATATATGATTATAAGTTTTCAAAGATATATATGTAATATTGTTGCAAATGTGCCGACGAATGGATAAGCTGGCAGTCGTGTACGTGAGGCGAGTGTTGAGGTTCTTCCCACACGCGGACAACAAGAAGCAGAGGCAGGGATAGACGTTAACACCGAGAGTGATCGGGAACAGCCCACGGGACAGAGGTAGAGGCCATGACACAAACTTGGATGCTTATCACCGAGACATGGAGAGAGAGACTGTGTGTGTGAAAGAAAGCCGCCGTCTGTCGATGGCCACACCCCAGAACATCTGCTCAACCCCTGCCAAAACTTGTCCTGTTTTTCAGGGGTCGTCTCTAAAGAGTCCCTGGGGGCTCCACATGGGCTTTTGCATTTTCCTCCTCTCTCCCCGGCTGTCCCCAGCTGACCGCTCTTTAAATTTTTATTTTGACGTCAACATTTTTAGTGTTACATACAAAAAGGGTGTACAGGTTATATTAATAAAGATATAGCATATATTCAAAATATGGGGGTGGTAGCAAATATAAACGGTGCACATTTTAAAAGATGGGTAGGATATTTCAAGGCATCTCGGCTCCAACCAATTGGGAGATATGTGACATATACTAAAAGTGTCATTATTATACAGTTTAAAAAAAATATATATATACGATATATATATATATATAACGAAATTCAGACCAAGGCTATAAATGCATACAACCCCATTATATCCATAAAATTCCTCAATGACAAAATAAAACATCGGCTCTACTATAGAAATATAGCATTGGATGCTTAATTGATTTTATGAAATATTAATATCACACACAACACACACACAGCTTTATTAAGACCACCAGTTTTATACAGATTCACAGGAAGAGAGGAAGCATAAATGGAGCTCCTATACGCCAGACAGCACAGAACCCAACAACAGCTTCCAGGACCGACACATGTCCAGTGGCCACACCGTACATACGTCAAGGTTAACGTATCACTGAAATACATAAATGGAGACTAAGTAAACATCTTGAATCAAAAGACGATCCTTTAGATATATTTATATTGCCACGTGGAAAATTAGGGAAGACAAACTTCAGGAATGGAAATATATTTATTTACGGGGGCTGCTAACCAGAATGAATGATTTTTGAGCCCCGATGGACGCATAAAGCGGAATATATATAAAGCACAGTTGAAGGAGCCTGGGGATGGGTAATCATACACATTACACCCAAACATCAGGTAACACAGTAGTCTATTTAATTAAAAAAGACATATATTGGATCAAAATATCATTTATTTTACCAATATTTCAGTTGGCTGAACGCCAACCTTTATCAAGGTATTATAACATTTTAAAGTGTGTCAACAATAAACTCAGCGCCACATAACGTCAACAGAATTAAGTTTGTTTGTGCTGAGTTTGTTATTGACACACTTTAAAATGTTATAATACCTTGATAAAGGTTGGCGTTCAGCCAACTGATATATTGGTAAAAAAAAAGATAATTTGATCTAATATATGCCTTTTTAAATTAAAGATTTATTTATGGTTGCTCTATTTTCAAAACAGTAGTTTATTTCAAGCAAGAACAAACTATAAATGATAAACAAAAGATAAGCAATGAGGGAAGTTTACAGAGTATAGCAAAATATTAACATAAAAAATGATACTCTGATATTAAAAATAATAAATACTTTGCTACATTATTAAAAATACGTACTTGTACATGTAAAAAAAACATTTTTTTTCAAAATATTTCAAATGATTGTTACCTCTATAACTTCTTGTCCGAGAGATAATCGTCATTAACTATCTCGGCTTCTCATTGGTCGAGGTCATTCTACGTGCCTGCTTCTGGTTCGCTATTAGTTGGTCATGCTTAACTGTGTTTGGCTTAGTACCTCCATTGTCGCCATGATTGCAATCTTCCAGGAAGAAGAAGGTCTTTGAACTCTAGTTTTATGGGTCCTGGGCAGTGACCTTTACTTCCTGGATGATGCAATCCTGTTAATGGTTATTCCCTCTTTCGCGAAGCCTAACTTTTATTGAATCTTTTGACGATACACTGCATAGGTTGTGGTGGGATTACATATTGCAATATACAAATTAACACATAAATGTGATATCTTGGGACCTCTGGGACCAGTGTTACCTGATGCTAGACGACCCTCGATGTCAACTCTACCGTGCAGTCGTGGTGGAAGGCGACACAGCTGGGCCAAAGGTGAAATAAACAAACAGAGATTCCACTAAAAGCGTCTGACGTCAAGAAGGAATGGGATGAGGAGAGAGGGAGATCTTTAGAGCAAGTGTTACCTTGTTGAGAGCCAAGCGTATACTGACAATTCTTGCTTCTCGATTTAACACCACGACCTGTCTTCTTTCCCATTGGTCGAAAGGTGTCACATGGCCTTTTTCTATTGGTTGACCTACTTAGGTCTTGTCTCCTAATTGGTCCTTACTGAGGTCTTTGTCGGAAGACACGCCCGATCTTGTCAGGAAGTATTGGGTGTTAGTTCGACTCTTATAACTTCCGCGGTTATCAAATACGTCCGGTCCTGCCCCGGAAATTTGGGCGTCTCTCAACTTTTATAACTTCTGCGGTCACCAGATACGTCCGGTCCTGTCAGGAAATATTGGCTTAAACTTAGCTCGCAGGGTTTCCGGGGTCAGAAGGTTAACTGTGACTTTATTAATAGTCGGGCTCTCTTCTAGGCCTACTTCTTAGGTTTGACTTCTACTCTCACCTAAGCCTGATTAGTTTTAACCTTAATCTTCTCCTGTTAGTCTCCATTCCTTCTATCTGTACAGTTGTTATACTTTATTAGATTCTTACGCGGTACAGATTGATGTTAGTTGAGGCTTTCTATGTGCAGTACATAAGAAGTTATATACAGTCATGGGGTGGAACATGTGGTAGTAGATATCTAGACTATTTACAACAATTCCATGGTCTTAAATCATCACATAAATATATATACAAGGTCTTCATTGGTGACGCCCACCACGGGAAAGACTCCGCCACCGATGGACTGCGAGAGTTCTTTCCCACAGAGTGGGCAGGTCGATGTGATGGCTGGCGTTACCCAACTCAAGACCAAGATGGTACTTGAGAGAGAAAGAGCAATCCCTTGAAATATTTTGATAAAAAAATTGTTTATTTCTCACAAATCCAAATACGTAAGTATATAAGTAAACCGCAAGTATAAGCCCCTCTATAACTCAACTATACTGAAGTCCGAAATATTGATATCGTTTTGTGTGGAAATAATCTTGGAAACCAAAAAAAAAAAAAAAAAACACAATAAAGGGTTCTAGGTATGATAACTAATGAAATACCAATTCATCTCAGTATTTCAGTTCTGGAACATCCAGAATTTTGTCCGGGAGGAAATGCTATTGTTCACTTTCGTCACTGGAATTCCCGTGGGATTTTGGAAATTGTCATTTCGTCAATAGATGGAAATAGGTTGTTGTCATATACAGATCTGTACTATATCCGTACAAATATGACATTGTACTGGAATAAGGTGCATAAATTAAGAAAAAAAAAAAACATCAGTATCGTAAGAACGCGAAAAAATATGAAAAAAAAAAAAAAACTGGCGAAACCGCTGGTAGGGTTCACCACTGATGAGCCAGGCCCTCCCATTAATTTTTCCATTGCAGTAAGGGCAGTAGAAATTGTTTTATTTTTAAAAGAATCATACGCGTCTATAATAGTTTAGAATTTTCATAACAGATGGCGCGCTAATGCATCATGAAAAAATAGTACAAATGAAATAATATATACTGAGATCCTACAGTGTTGTTTTAAATTATATTGAATGCAGAAATATGTATTTTATCAAAAGAATAATAAAAACTTCAGTCATTATTGATATCAATCACTAGTCGAATGACCCGGGCAACGCCCGTGTTTTACCCGATTGAATGTTTTGATTCAAATACTATTTGTTACAATTATAATTTGGCGCCTTAAATAAATGCATATATTAGTTAATAACTATAGCCTATGTGCTTTATCTGTCTATGTACTGTTGGCTTCCGTAGGCGTCTTATACTGGGAAAAAGAAAGAGAGGATTCCATTTAGTTATTAACTAATATATGCATTTATTTAAGGAGCAACCCGCTCCAACACAATAGTTACAAAAACGAAAAAGTGAGTGGGGGAGGCATGATTGGGGGGGGGGGGGCAAAGGTGGCGTGATCGTAGCCAACCAATAGGAGGGCGCCATTCCAAAAAAAAAAAAAAAAAAAAAAAGCAAACGGTGACAGAGTTGATTAGGAGATGAGGAATGACGCTCGTAACTGTATATAAAATAATATATTTCACGCTAAGTGCCCTGAGAGAAATCGCTTTGATCTATTATTCACACTCATGGACAAAATTTAGGAATTGAAGATCATTTGTTGATTGGGAGTTTGTTTTGAAAAATATAAGACTACATCAACCAATTACGGTTAAACCTCTCTATAGCGCCCCCTCTTGAGACTCATCAAAATAGGATGCTATAAAATAATGGGACCCCCCATTGGACCCCCCGCAACTCCAGGGCCAGGAAGTATTTGTAGATTCGGGTCTTGGCAGATGCCATGATGGCCAAGGCATTGTCCTCCAGGTCATGCCCGAAGATCCAGCTCTGCAGGTCAGGGGGCCGCTGGATGATGGTGAAGGCCTCCACGATGACTGACCTGATCAGCTTACAGGACCAGTAGCGGTGGGCCAGTGACAGGTCTCCGGTCCCACAAGCGATGCAGGACTCCCGGGCTGAGGCCGTATGCGCTGGATGGGGAAGAACGTGCAGGGCCAGTCGCACGGCAACATCGGCATTGTGCCCCGAGTAAGCACCTCGCCGGAGAGAAGACCAGCTGATGGAGATGGGGATGCTGACGTGAGGGAGGTGATACTATAGACAGGTCACTTTTAATGTATATCTCATCGTACTACGTATTTAAAATCGGGCGCTATAGAGAGGAAGGTGCTATTTAGAGGGGGCGCTATAGACAGGTTTAACTGTATATACTTAATTTCCGACGTTAGAGTCACTAGCTGCCACTCTTCTCAGAGTGACAGAAAGTCATTGAAAGTGGCACTGAGAGTAAGAGCGAGTCACTGAAAAGTTAAATATATCATATAATAAATAAGTTAAATATAAAAAGATATTCAATCCCCTCTCTCTCTCTAAAAAAAAATTATATAGTGTAAAAATATTTTTACTAAAAAATATAAATTTGATAAATTAAAAAAAATAAATAAAAAAAATAAAAATTAAAAAAAAAAGTCCCTCGAGCCGGATTTGAACCAGCGACCTAAGGATCACCATTGAAACATCTACAGTCCTCCGCTCTGCCAACTGAGCTATCGAGGGATGAAAATACTATCTTAATAGTATTAATAATATTAAAGGTAATTCGTACTTACTTTTATTTAATACAAAAAGAATTTTAAAACGATAATCTAATACACTATTTTTGATATATTTATTTCTGTCGAACGTTTAGTAAAAATGTCCAAATTAGTTGACATTTACTAAAGGTGACCTAGATATTTTCACATTTCTTTCGGTGACGCCCTTGTTTTCACCCTACATCTCCGTCATCACGGCCGAACTACTTTCTTTTGTTGGACAGACGATACAGCGCACGCGGGTCAGATTCGAAAGAAGAAAAGAGCTAAAAGACGATTCATATAATTTGTTAGGAATTAATTCTTTCCTAGTCTACAATCGAGCAGAGTAAACACTAACACTTCTAATAAAATCAACACTTTTAATTTCCTTTCATGACTAACTAATTTACATCATTTAAAACCAATTATATACATGTAAAACCGTCCGGTCATCTGGTCAAAATACAAATATATAAATCTATGATAAAACAACTTATAAAATCCTAACATAATTTTATTAAGAAAAAGGCATCTCCTAATGGAGCAAGCCATCAGGAACTTTTATTTCACAATCAGGAGATTTTTCTTTATTTATCCAACTGATCGCAGTACAATTTGACTTTTAAAATAAAAAAAAGCATATCCTGACTGTGTAATATGAGCGTTTCTAGATGGCAGAGCGCCATCTAGTGGAACAAAAATAAACTAAACGTTTATTTAACTTGTTCCGTGATATTTGGCCAACCCAATTTCTTGATAAATCAAGAAAAGCTAACCACGAACGCGTTTCGGGCTGTTGGCCCTCGTCAGCGTAGTGCAGTCTGTATTTCTACGAACAAATATTTAATCCAAGAGGCTTCCTGAGAAATCAAGAAATGGGTATTTATAAGGCCAAGTTTGCGTAAATACGCTATTCATGTGAAAAATAATAAAAAATAAAAAAGGCATAACCTGACCGTGCTCACAATTTAAGTTTTTTTACTATTTTTTCACATTTAGTTTTATGTAGAGGAATATAGTGTCACATATTCACACAAAGGAAGCCACCTCGCCATATATATAGATAGTTAGGACAAACTATGTTCGAATGTAAATGAAGTCTAAATGTATAAAAACTTACTAAAGTTGTCGTAAGGTGGAATCCTCTGGTGTATAATTAGCAGCAACACATAAAATTCCGAGGATAAGTTTCTTTTATTTCAAAAATAATAATATTTTGAGCTTTCGGGCGTAAACAGCCCTTCTTCGGGAATATTTGAAAACAAATTTTTTGAAAACAATTTCAAGTAGAAATGTGTTAGAACTCATGGAATATTGTATGTATATATGTAAATATTACAACTATTTTTTCATATTTTTGTTTTTTTGTGTGTCTGACCCCTCAGCGAAGGGGAATCTATTTTTTTGCTGTTTCTTCTCCTCTTTTCACACACCGGCCCCCCCTTGCCGAGAGAATGTAAGCGTCCACCGGCCGGATGGACCGTCCAAAGTACCCACCGACCAATTGGAGGGGCGGAGGGGTCAAAAAGGTCAGGGCGCGGGCGCCAGAGTTGGTGTCACAGTTGTGCCGACAAGACAAGAAAAAATCCTCGCGGGGGCTTGCCCAAGAGGAGCTCCGGGATCTTCGTCCATCTTCCATAAACGACCATACAAGCGGTCTGAGAAGGGACTGAGTGGCTGACATCTCAAAGAAAGGTGAAGCCGAGACGAATCGTTGAGAGATTCGCATAGTGGTTGGAGTACGTCAAGAGCGACGAATTGTGCTTCATCTGAAGATTCCAGGAAGTTCGTCGAGGACAGACGAAATTGTGCTTCCAAGGCAGGGAGGCTCGGGCAAGCCGACCTAACAACTGAGAGGAACTGTTTTTTTGGTGAGCACTCTCTCACATGCTTTTATTTCCTAAAAATTGATATATTTTTTATGTTAATCTAGCATATTTTGTAGTATTTTTATTTTTCTTATTTTTACTAAGTTTTTTTTCTATTTTCGTCAATATCATCATTATATATTTTCTTTTGTTAAAAAACATTTAAGTTGCATGCAAAAATTTTTTATATACAAAAATAATAAGTTTTCATATATTTTTTTTATCCTTCATTTTATAGCTAACATTAAACAAAACTTTATATGTGTAACCTTTTTGTTGTCTTCCTTTTTTCTTGCTTGAACACCCAAGGCAGCCCAAAACAATATCAAACTTTAGGTTAAAGTTTTTATTTTGTTAAAAAGGGGGTTTGTGGAGCGTTCAGAATTTTTCTTTTCCTCCACGAGCTTTTTTAATTACCCCGTTCTTAACAAAATGTTTGTACACAAATGGATGGTATCCTTCTTTGGTCTTGTATAGCGTGAGTGAATCCCATGCCCACGTGATTTAGTTTAAATCTAAAAAAGGGGCAAAAACGCATCTCTTTATAAAAGCTTTTTAAATTTAAACTAAATCACGTGGGCATGGGATTCACTCACGCTATACAAGACCAAAGAAGGATACCATTCATTTGTGTACAAACATTTCTACTTGAAATTGTTTTCAAAAAATTTGTTTTCAAATATTCCCGAAGAAGGGCTGTTTACGCCCGAAAGCTCAAAATATTATTATTTTTGAAATAAAAGAAACTTATCCTCGGAATTTTATGTGTTGCTGCTAATTACTAAAGTTGTATTGATTGTTACGACCACTAAATTGGTCGTCTTTAGTTATGCAAATATGTTTAATTTGAAACTTTGATAAGAAAGTATGTAAATCTCTTTTGTTGTACAAATTGTTATTTTCTTTGCTGTATAGATTACTATGTAAATTTTTAGTGTATAAATTGACCGAGTTTTTAATAAAGTATGTAGTTCTGAAATCAAGAGATTGTGTGCGCGTCGTGGTTACCCTTTCTTCAGGCCTTCCTCTTGGATATAAGTAGCTGGACTGGACAAGAGAGGCACTAAGGTCGTCTCCCGAGGTTAAAGAGGAGACACCTTTCCAATATTGAGTTAAAAGACCTCAGACAAAGTGGACTCAATATTAGTGGCGAGCCTGCCAGGATTGTAAGATACCAGGATAAAAATATTTCAGAAGATCCTAGGATTCCAGGATGGAGACTCAAGGGAACTTTGAGAATTTGAAAACGTTGAAGGAATTAAGAACTCCAAGGAGAATCATTTTTACTAAGAAAATAAACGAAGTTCTGGAAGAATTGAGGAGAGTCTCACCTGATGAGGACCTATTGATGAAAAAGAAAGAGTTCATCGTACAACATTACCAACAAATTAAAGAATATAATAGAAAAATTGAGATAGAAATAATTAGGACAGAGGAACATGACGAAAAGGCTGTATTGAAAGAACTGGAGTCCAGCACTCATTACGAAGAGATGTACATTGACGTACTGGTGGAAATCAATAAGGTCCTAGAGGCTAAGACTGAAGAAAAAAGGGCAATGTCGGAAGCCGGAGGTGAAGGCTCAAGAAGAGCTCTTCTGAGACTGCCAAAAATGGAATTGCCATGTTTTGATGGTGACCTGGAAGGATGGTTATCATGGTGGTCCAGATTTAAAAGGATCCATGAGGATAGAGAATTGGACGACGACGAGAAAATGCACTATCTCGTCCAAGCCATGGTCCCGGGCTCCCGAGCACATCGCCTATTGGGGGCTTACACCCACACCGGAAAAAACTATGAGAGTGCCATAGGAGCTCTAAAAGGCAGGTTTGGAGACAGGAAATTATTGATTGAGTTGTACTTGAGAAAGTTGATCAATTTAGTTGTGCTTAATGCACGTAGACAGAGTGCAAATTTGGACCGTCTTTATGACGAGATTTCGGCCTACCTCCAATCTCTAGAATCGTTGAGTATTCCTTCGGAATACCTGGAGGTTTTCCTTTTCCCACTGGTGGAGTCTTGCCTGCCCACCGAGATAATGCAGGTGTGGCAAAGAACACCCGAGGCCGGTTATGGCCGGGATGACGAGCAGGAACTGGAGCAAGGAAAAGGGGACCGGCTGAAGGCCTTGATGGGCTTTTTACGGGCCGAGATAAAGGCTCAACAAAGAATGAATTTTTCAAGGCTTGGAGTGGGTGAGAATAACCCCAAGTACAGTTTTCCTTCGAGACCTTTACATTTTAATAAGAGCAACAAATCAACAGCATCACAGCTGTATGTTTCGAAAAATAAAGAGTACAAATATCCAAAAGGATCATTTTCGACCACGAACTTCGAGAGAAAAACCAAGTGCATCTTCTGTGATGGTATGAGCCATGAAAATTGGAAATGTTTCAAAATTGGAAGAATGACTCGGGAAGAACAACTTAAGAAGATGTCTGACGTAGGAGTCTGCTTCAAGTGTTTAAAAGGAAATCATCTAAGAAGAGACTGTAGGACAAAAATTATTTGCCAGAATTGCGGAGGACCTCACTATTTGATTTTCTGCCGGGGAAACACCTCAAGAAGGGACTCAATCACGGAAGATGGAGATAGTAGTAAAGAGATAAAAAACAATTCTTCTGTGCAAAACCAACAGTCCACCGTTCTGCTCGCACAGTCCTGTGCATCCGAGATACTTTTGATGACAGTGAGAGCAAAAATCTGTAGCTCTGAAACATCAAAGGTTATAAATGTTTTGTTGGATTCAGGGAGTCAATATTCGTTCATTAAGGAATCTTTGGCAAAGGAATTAGGATTGGAGAAATTGGGAGAGCGGAAATTGACGAAATGTCTTTTTGGAGGTCGACAAACAAGAGAAGAGAAACACAGCCTTTATTCCCTTTTCATCACAAATCTTTTAAAGGAAGAAGCCATACAGGTCAGGGCGATGGGCCAACGGATGATCTGTGACAGAGTTCCTACTTTGACAGCAGGAACTTGGATGCGGGATCTCGACAAAAGGGGTGTCACCATTATTAGAAAGAAAAATGTCGAGACATCAGAAGTCGACCTTCTGTTGGGCGCTGACAATTTGGGCAAAATCTGGACAGATCAGGTGGTTTGCTTGGAGGATGGATTAACGGCCATCAAAACGAAGATTGGTTGGTCAATATTTGGGGAGATTCCTTTGAGGGAGAGTTTGGCTTCGGAGTATGCATCTCCTGTTTTCTTGACCATGAGTCATAAAATAAAAGATCTTTGGGACTTGGAAATGTTGGGTGTACGAGACCCTGTAGAAAATATTTCACAGAGGGAAAAGAACAGGGATATCAAATCGCATTTCATCGAAAAAATTATTAAGCGAGATGATGGGCATTATTCCGTCTCTCTCCCCTGGAAGGAAGGCTGTGAAGACATTCCTTCTAACTTCCATGTTGCACAGAAGCGATTGGAAAGGTGTGTTAACAAATTAACAACACAAGGAAGATTAGAAGATTATTCTAAGATATTCACGGAATGGGAACAGGAGAATATAATTGAAAGAATCCATGATGATAACAAAACCGTAGGCCATTATTTGCCCCATAGACCAGTGTTTAAAGAAACCAATGAAACTACCCCAATTAGACCAGTATATGATGCGTCATGCCGCTCTGTCAAGGGAATGTCGTTGAACGATTGTTTGGAGACGGGACCAAACTTACTGGAACGTATTCCAAATGTTCTCATCAGATTTCGCGAGAACAAAATTGGAATTTCTGCGGATATCCGTAAAGCTTTCCAGATGATCGAAGTGAATCCCGAAGACAGAAAATACTTGAAATTTATTTGGAGGAATATTAGCGGCAGTGTGACATTCCAACATACTCGCGTGGTTTTTGGCTTGACCAGTAGCCCCTTTATATTAGGAGCGGTCATTGAGCATCATCTTAAATCAGTCACCGATGAAAATTTTTATGTAGCTCAACGTCTATTGAGATCCTTCTACGTTGACAACTGCCTCACATCGCCGAACAAAAAATCTCACATTGTTCATTTCAAGGAAAAGGCTTCTGAGATAATGAATAGAGCTGGGATGGAACTTCGTCAGTGGGAGACAGCTGAGACGTTCAATCCTCGAGAGGGAAAGGATGCGAAGGTTTTGGGACTCTTGTGGAATCGAAAAACTGATACTCTGAATTGCATGATAAACCCTGAAATTTTGCCTTCACTGATAACGAGGAGAGTCATTTTGTCCTTGGTACAAAAATTGTTTGATCCCCTCGGGTTCTATTCACCAGTGATGATAACGCCTAAAATTTTGCTGCAAAAAACATGGAAAAGCGCAGGTGGATGGGATAATCCCCTAGAAGAAGATATAAGTCAAGAATTTAAAGATTGGTATGAACAGTTAAGCCATTTAAAGGACTCAAGGATCCCTCGATATATTTGCGTGGGTTGGGCGGAGTCCTTGGAACTTCACGTTTTCTGTGATGCGAGCAAGGAAGCATTTGCTACGGTGGCGTACATGAGAAGCCAAATGAAAGAAGGAGTGAAATTATCCTTTATATGGTCCAAAGCTCGAGTCGCCCCCCTGGGGAAGATATCAATTCCCAGACTGGAATTGATGGCCTGCTTAATAGGAGCCAGATTGGCAGGGTGTATTTTGGAATCTCTCACTGTGAGATGTCAACTTTATCTCTGGACCGACTCATCCACCGCCTTGTCCTGGATTCGTAAGAATTGTAATTGGAACATATTTGTAAAGAATAGGGTCGACGAAATACAAAAAACAACCAAAGTATCCAACTGGAGATTTGTTCCTGGATTTAAGAACCCCGCAGACCTCCCATCGAGAGGTTCAAAAATCGGACAATTTCTGCGGAGCAAATGGTGGGAAGGTCCTGATTGGCTGCGTCTTTCTAGGGAATTCTGGCCTTCAGAAGAACCTATCATAGATGAAACTGAAGTGCTTAAGGAACAAAGGAAGACAACTCTGGTGGAAATTGTGATAAAACCTATCACCCATGGGATGTTCAAGAAGTTTTCTGAGTTCCAATCGAATGTCAGGCTGTTAGCCTGGATGACAAGATATATTAACAAATGTAGGAAGGCGTCTAATCAGAAAGGCGAATTGACGATAGAGGAAATTGAGTACAGTGAGAGAAAGTTGATCCAATTGATTCAGAGAGAAGTTTTTGATTTAGGAAATCTGAAATTCAATAATCTAAAGATCGTGAAGAATGCAGGGGATCTATGTTCTGTCGAGACGAAACTAATTCTGGGTGATTTCCCTGAAAATTTTAAATACCCTGTGTTGCTGCCCAGTAGTCATTTTTTGAGTGAACAACTGGTTAGACAAGTTCATAAAAAATTAGGTCATGCAGGCGTTTTGGTTACCCTATCGAAATTGAGAGAAAAATATTGGATTTTGAGAGGTAGAAAAACAGTCTCCAGAATTTTACGACAGTGTGTCATCTGTCGAAGGTACTCAGCTAAGCCGGGTAGTGTCGAAGCAGCTCCTTTACCGACCAATAGAATACACCTGGGCAAGCCCTTTCAGGTCACAGGCATTGACTTATTTGGACCCTTATTATTAAGGAATAATACGAAGACGTGGGTTGCCCTATTCACCTGTGGAGTCTACCGAGCTGTTCATATGGAGGTGATACAGGGTCTAGATACCCCAAGTTTCTTGATGGCTTTGAGACGATTTATCTCAAGAAGAGGACGGCCCCTGGTGATTTACTCCGATAATGGAACAAACTTCGCAAAAACTAATAAGTTATTGAGTCACATTGATTGGGATCAAATGTCAAATTATTCTTCGGCTCAAAAAATAATATGGAAGTTTAACCCCCCTGTATCTCCATGGTGGGGAGGTTTTTGGGAAAGGTTAATTAGAATTATCAAAGGTATAATATAAATAATATTTAGGCGAACTTGTTCAGAAGAAGGAAGATAGCGATACTAGAGCTATTACTGCTGGGGAAGTGGTTTATGTGGGAAATGATTCTCAGAAACGGATAAATTGGCCTTTAGGCCTGGTAAAGAAAGTCTACCCGGGTGAAGATGGAAACTGTCGAGTGGCCAAGGTCAGAATAAAATCAGGAGAGATTGTGCGACCTATACAACGACTTTACCCTCTCGAGATACGTTCTTCGGACATGGAGGCTTGTGGAGTTCAGAATTTAGGCAAAGCTTCTTCAAGTCTGGGCCACGATGACAAATAAATAACCAAATAGTGAAGGGGGACGGGGAAAAATAATTGTATTAATGATTTTGATGGTGTACCCCGTACCTCAATATTCAAGAGGAAAATTTTTCCAATCAAGAAGATTGTGAAAATGTGCGTATTTTTTCCCTCTTTTCTTCTGTTGAACTCCTGTTCAACAGCGGGGGGAGTATGTTACGACCACTAAATTGGTCGTCTTTAGTTATGCAAATATGTTTAATTTGAAACTTTGATAAGAAAGTATGTAAATCTCTTTTGTTGTACAAATTGTTATTTTCTTTGCTGTATAGGTTACTATGTAAATTTTTAGTGTATAAATTGACCGAGTTTTTAATAAAGTATGTAGTTCTGAAATCAAGAGATTGTGTGCGCGTCGTGGTTACCCTTTCTTCAGGCCTTCCTCTTGAATATAAGTAGCTGGACTGGACAAGAGAGGCACTAAGGTCGTCTCCCGAGGTTAAAGAGGAGACACCTTTCCAATATTGAGTTAAAAGACCTCAGACAAAGTGGATTCAATATTGATGTTGAATACCATTTGGTGTTGGCGAAACCGCTGGAAGGGTTCACCACTGATGAGCCAAGAGCCCTCCCAACATTTTTCATCACAGTAAGGACACTAGAAGTTTGTTTTATGTGTAAAAGAACATTCGTGTTTTTTAATTATATATATAATCATAATAATCTATATCTCTATATATATAAAAGTCAATTTCTGTCTGTCTGTCTGTTTCGCGATAAACTCAAAAACTACTGAACCAATTGGTACCAAATTTTGCATGTCGCTTTTTATAAACCTGAGGAAAATTTTCGGCTGCATTTTGATTAGTATTTTTGGCTATTTCTTTTTTTCATTTGAAGAACTTTTTTTACGCGGACTAATCCTGAATGGAATGAATAACTAAATATGGCCATTTTTTTTAAAGCATCGGTGGTTCAGTGGTAGAATGCTCGCCTGCCACGCGGGCGCCAGGGTTCGATTCCCGGCCGATGCATTTTTTTAAACAATTTTTAAAACTCATTTATATTATATCTTCTATATATAAAAGATCTAAATTGTGCCTGCAACGTCCCACAATCAATGTCCCATATACTAGATGACTGCCCGCTGTACAAATTCAATGGAGGAATCTCCAATCTCCATTCTGTCACCCCGGAAGCCCTGAACTGGCTGAAGGCCTTGCCTCTCAGACTTTAATGACCGATATGTCCTCACTTCTTTTTTCTAGATTTAGTTCATTTTGTCTCCTCTCTAATTGTAAAGACGCTGCTGTATCACCTCATAAGCATAAATAATTCTATATATATAAAAATGAATGTTTGTATGTTTGTTTGTTGGTTTGTATGTCGGTATACAAATTCGCAGTAGTTCACTAATTCAAACCAAAATTTCCATACATAGGTAAAAAAATACGGGGAAGACGATAGGCTATTTTAAAAAATATATAAATCAATTATTAAAACTATATATTATTAGTCAGAAAATTATGATGACGATATTGCTGTATCATGTAAGATTATCAGATACAAAATTATATCGGGAAAAATTCCAAAAAGCAGAGACCACGGGTGAAACCAGCTCATTATTTTGTACGCAGGAACAAAATTCTAACATAAAAACATTCATTCGAGCAGAAAACAAAAGCCAGATCATCTTTCTATAAAAATATCGCTTCTCAGACACAAAGTTTGGAGCGGGACGTTTCACAAGAGTGACATCAACGCCGCCAATTTATAATTGTAACGAATAGTATTTGAATAAAACATTTAATCGGGTAAAACCCGGGCGTTGCCCGGGTCATTCGGCTAGTCTATATATATATACTAGCGGACGTACCCGGCTTCGCCCGGGTTTTACCCGAGTAAAGGTTTGTCTAACGAACATTTGTTAAAACAATTCTCTAGCAACTTATTTAAAAAATAATAGATATATTTTGATAATTTGAAACTCGTAAATTTGAATCTCTCGATAAAGTGAACATTTTTTCCCGGTCCCTGTGTGCCGTGTCATCCTGAATTTTGTCTTTCCAAATTTTCTACATTACAAAATCATCGTTTTATCTAGTGAACATTTTTTTCCCGGTCCCTTGAAAAATACTCGATAAGTTGAATAAAATCATGGTCGTTTATGGAAGATGGACGTAGTTCCCGGAGGTCACCCGCGAGGCTTTTTTTCTTGTCTACTTAGCACAGCTGTGTCACCAACTCTGCCCCTGCGCGCCAGGACCTCTTGATCCCTCTGATTGGTCGGTGGGAACTTGGAATGACCGGCCGGACAAGGGGGGGCAGACCTAAGCCTATCTCCGTCGCAAGGTGGCGCTGCTTGCGAGTTAAAGCTACAAATCTGCAAATAACTCTAAGGATATTAAAGATATTCAAGATATTATTTTTCGTAAACCTTTCCGGGGATACACCTAATAATATCCCAAAATATCACGACGATTGGATTTATGGTTTTTGAATCCATAGAGGACACACACACACACACACACTCGAGCGTGCGGCCACGCTTTCGCAGCTCCGCCGTTTTCGCCTCTGGAGTGTGTGTCATTGGCGCTGAAACCTGCCGAATCCGGTGTCAGAAGATAGCCCTCGATCCGCTGATAACGTGCCTGAAAGGCCCAGCACTGGATCTCAACCAGGCGAGGAGTTTTCGCCGAAAACAGAAAATATGAAGAATACAAAAGAAAATTCTTCTGAAAATCAAATAGATGCAAATCCGCCGGCAGGCGATATGCATGTAAATCTGGCCGCCGCGCGTGATGACGTCACGGCGCCAACGACTGCTGCTTCAACCAGCGCTACAACAGCCAGCCCGGCCTCGCTCAACTGGGCCGACAGCGAGATGGCGGAAGTGGACGCCAACGAAGGCTACACCGTCGTGAAGAGCAAGAAAAGGCGCCTCTCTTCAACACCTGAGCACGCCGCAAAGCAGGCAAGCAGGCCTGCTGAGAGACGCGGCCCCCAGCAGCAGAAGCGGACAACAGGGCCGAGGTCAATGCCGCCCCAGGAAATCAAGGCGACGCGCGCCAACATCGCCGACGCCAGGGCGAGGCAGGCCACTACCAACCACGAGAACTACGTCTTCGTGGAGCTGTGCCCAGACATCCCGGACTACTCCTACCTCAAGGCCATGAGCACGCTACTCGGGGGGCCAAGGAGCATCACGCAGTTCCATCGAATGAACGGCCACTTCATCGTGGGTCTTGCGGACAAGAAACTTGCGAACCGTCTGGTCGCGGACGGCCTGGAAATCGAGGGTACGTCCCTCAGGGTCTTCCCCTTCCGCAAGAGGGCGGAGCGAATAGTCGTGGCCAACCTGCCCGGCTTTGTGGAGGACAGCACCATCGTGAACACCCTGGGCCAATTCGGGAAGGTCACCTCCATCGCCCCCATCCTGGTCAAAATGGGGGAGTTCACATTCACCGACGGCAGCCGGGAGGCGTTCATCCTGCTCCGCGATGGCGTAAGGCTAGAGACGCTGCCCACCCGACTAACCATCCACTCCAAGGGAGACACCCTGTCGGCCTTCCTCTCCTTTGGAATCAAGTGTTCCAAATGCGGTAAACAGGGCCACCGCAGAGCCAACTGCCCAGCGCTCGCCAGGCAAGGGAACGGCAACCCCAGGCAAGCAGCGTCTCCCACCGACGCAAGGCCTCCCCCTCCTCCTCCTCCTCCTCCTCAGCAGCCAAGGAAGCCGGCACCGGCGCCCGCAACACCGGCGTCCCCCTGTCCAACCGGCGAAGACTTCAACCGAGGCTCAGGCGATCCCCTCGGCACACCAGCCTGCCGAACAGATGGATGTCACCCACCCCGCCCCTGCTGCCCACCCTGCTTCCCTGGCTGCCCCGCGGCCCCCGAGCCTCGCATCTCTCCGCTCGACCACGAGATGTCGGTGGAGGGGCTGACCTCACCTCCATCCACGCCTGCCCGGGGAGAATCCGCACTCAAACAGCTGCTGAAGCACATCGAGGAGACCCCCACCCTTTCCATCGACTGGCACAAGCTGCCCGGCCTTAACTGCAAGGACGCACAGCAGCTCCTCACCTCTGAGACCACCATGAAGAGGCTAGCGCCCACGCTGACAGAAGAACAGGTCGCCACCCTCGACAAGTTGCACGACACCTTCAAGGCCTCGTGCCCAGACTCCAACTCCACCATCCGCAAGACCCTCCAGAAGACCAGGAAGGTCCGGCGAGATCTACAGCGCCAATGAACCACCGCGTCGCCACCATCAACGCGCGAGGGCTCGCCACTCGGGGGAGGAGCCTTGCCCTTTGTCATCTCCTCAAACAACATCACGTGGACATCGCGTTTGTCCAGGAGACAAACGCATTTCATCTGGGCAGCGGCCAAGACCTCTGCCTCGGCTACAGCGCTGTTATATTGGCCCATCCCGTAGCCATCTCGGGATCCGGACTCGCCTGCGTCTTCGGACCAGGCGTCACCGTGCTACGACAGCGTATCCTGTGGCCGGGCCACATCGCCTTGGCAACAATAGATGTCCACGGCGAGGAGATGACGGCCATCGCCGTTCATCTGGCACATGAACCCCGGGAGCGAAACCGGCAACTGGAGCTCCTGGCGGCGACAGCGGCACAGGAGGAGGAGGGGGCCTGCTGGATCATCGGCGATTTTAATATCAGGGATCGGGGGCTCTCATCATCATCATCGTCAGATGCCCTCGCCGCTCTTCTGGACCTGGCCGCGCTGGTCGACGTGGCCACCCAGTTCGACGCCGCCCACCTGCCCACCAGAGTCGCCATGCACGGCGACCAAGTCGAATCGAACCGCCTGGACCGGATACTCGTCCCTGCTGGAGTCCTGGATCGCGTGTCCATCTACGCGACCAGCCACTACCACCTCTCGGACCACCGCCTCGTGCTGCTCCAGGTGGGCCCGCCCACCACCGCCGTCTCCTCCCCCACCCACACTCGCTTGGCCGCGATGCACCGCTCGGGCCTTGCTCTCGAACATCTGGCTGGCTACATCCGGGAGTTGAAGGAAGACGCAGCGCACGATGACGACGACGGGACCTTCTGGGATAGGTGGACCTCCATCAAGGCGGGGCTGCTGGCGGAGGCCAGATCCCTGCACGACCCACGCCACGCTGCCAGCGACAGCTACGTCTACAGGGCGAGACGTTACATCGCGGCGCAGCTCGAGGCCTCCTCCATCCGGGCCGACTACCCATCGCTGCCGGACCTGGCACGCGCCATCCGCCTCCGACGCCCGGTCAGCGTCATCAGGGACGACGATGATAACGTCATCGAGGGCCCCGAGCTTCGGCGGAGGGCGTTCGCGACCTTCCAGCCCCGCTTTGCCCGTCCCACCAGCGATCCAGCTGCGGGAGCTGCCTTAATCGCCAGCAGCGCGCCCACCACCACCACCTGCGAGCTGAGTGAGGAGGACCCCGCTCCACCGGCCGGACATCAGCCCCAGCGAGATCGCCAACGCCATCGAGCACCTCCCTCGCGGAAAGGCCCCCGGCTGGGACGGCTTGCCGTGCGAACTCCTCGTCGCCTTCAACGAGGACTTCTTCGCGGAAGCTCTGGCCCGGGTGTTCGCGGCTTCACGGCTCCGCGGTGCCCTACCTCCGTCGACGCGGCGCAGCTCCATCTGCCTCGTGCCCAAGGCCCGCGGAGGTAGCGGCCTTGACGGCTACAGGCCCGTCGCGCTGCCCTCGGCCGACTACAGGGTCCTGGCCGCCATCCTTCACCGGCGCCTCAAGCCCCACCTGCGGACCCTTGTGCCGGAATGCCAGACTTACGCCATCCCCGGGAGGTCCCCGTCCTGGAAAATCGCCAAGGTGACGGATGCTGTTGAGGAGGCAACCGCCATGGGCTCGCCGCTGGCCGTCATGGGCGTCGACTTGGAGTCCGCCTTCGATTCCCTGGACCGCGGCTTCCTGGAGTCCCTGATGACGTCCCTCCACCTCCCGCCGGCCTTCATGGGCTGGATTAACATCTTGTACGCCAGGGCGGACGCAACGATCCGGGCTGGAGGCTTTCACACCACCGCCTTCCCCCCTCCTCAACGGCCTAAGACAGAGCTGCGCCGTGAGTGCCGCCCTCTTTAGCATCGCTACGGGGCCGCTGCTTCGTCGCCTGGAGTTGACCCTCGGCGTGGGCAACGTCATCGCCTACGCCGACGACATCGTCCTCCTTTTCCATCGCGACGAAGAATTCGAGCGGGTGGCGACCGTCCTCGAAGACTTCAAGCGGGCCTCCGGTATCGCCGTCAACCTCGGGAAGAGCGCGGGCCTTTGGTGCGGAGCCTGGCGCAACCGCGGCGACTCCCCTCTCGGCGCCTCCTGGTCGACCACCTCCATCAGGGTCCTCGGGCTCGACATCGCCCCCAGAAGCTCCGTAGCCCATCAGGAGCAGCATCTTCTCGCCCTCCTGGAGTCCGCCTGCCGCAGATGGACGCCCTTCACCCGCGGCCTATCCCTCGTCGGACGAGCTAGAGCGGCGAACTCGCTGGTGGGCTCCACCATCCAGCATCACCTGCACGGGTACCTGCCATCACCCCCGACCATCGCCAAGCTGCAGGCCAGACTAGCGAGGTTCGTCTGGGGGCCCGAGCACACGGCGTGGCTTCCCGCCGCCGTCATGGCGAGGCCCGTAGCCATCGGAGGCCTCGGCCTCCTCGACCTGGCAACCCAACTCCAGCTCGCCTGCCTCAAGGGTGTGCAGGTCGCGCTCCGCGGAGGCAGGAACGGCTTCGACTGGCTGGTCGCCAGCGGCAGCGAGGCCTGGATCCGCCCTCCACCAGACGGCACGCGTCTCCAGCCCCGCCGGCTCCGGTTGCTGAAGCTGTGGGAGGAGGCCTCCAAGATCCTGAGCCTCAATCACCGGGCGGTCCCCGCATCCCTGCTGCTGGACATCCCAATCATCGGTGGCTGCCGGTTCCTTCGCCTTCCCGACCTCCTGGCCCCTGCCCGCTGGCGCGGAGCCCGAGTCCGGGACCTTCTCGCGGAGGGCCACCTCACCGCCCGACCTACGCGCTCGGCCCTGGCTGACGCCGCGGCCCTGGGCGCCTTCTGTCGGAGGCTGACCTCCGAGAACGCCGTGGGCTTCGGGGCGGAGTCTGCACCCTCATCTAGCTCTTTAGCTGCGGCCGTGGTGCTGCGAGGGACAGCTACGCCGTTCCTCAACGGCCTCACGACCCGCTCGGCCCGACGGGCCCTGGATCGCCCGCGCCTCGCCGCCACGCCCATCTCAAGGTTTACCTCGAGATGGTCGCCCACCATCGGTCCACCACCATCCAGGATCGACTGGGCCTCGCTGCGGCGCTGCGCCCACTCGGGCCATTTTGGTAGATTGTGAGGATTCCATTAGATCCCGTGTGGATCTCATGGAATAAAGTCCGCCCTAGACTGACGAGGGCCATTAGCCCGAAACCATGGTCTCTAGGTGGACGCTTATCAGTTTGCCAAAGTCGGTGTTGTGGCTTTGTCACCGACCCGATGCCGCTAGTTGCGGCGACGGTCAATAGATGGCGTCAGATTCTGACGTTTATTTTGACGGGAGAGGCGACCATTGCTTCCATGGATTAATTTCCTCCCGGCAAATTTTCCATCTATGTTTTGCCAATAGATTTGGCCCAGCCACATTGCCAACAAAACACCTCTTTGGTAGATTGTGAGGATTCCATTAGATCCCGTGTGGATCTCATGGAATAAAGTCCGCCCTAGACTGACGAGGGCCATTAGCCCGAAACCATGGTCTCTAGGTGGACGCTTATCAGTTTGCCAAAGTCGGTGTTGTGGCTTTGTCACCGACCCGATGCCGCTAGTTGCGGCGACGGCCAATAGATGGCGTCAGATTCTGACGTTTATTTTGACGGGAGAGGCGACCATTGCTTCCATGGATTAATTTCCTCCCGGCAAATTTTCCATCTATATATATATATATATATATATATATAATTAAAAAATATATTTAAGTTCAAAATTCCCATATATCTCCCATAAAGGTTCTTATAAAAGTTTTAAAAAACTCATCTTCTGGAGTTTATTTGTTGGTTGCTATAACATTTTTAACCTCCCAGAATCTTTTAAAAAGAGTTTATAAATATTCTCTATACAGTACACGGGTAGGAAATACTTGCGATGTGCTGTAATCACTTCCCGAGAATCTTTCTGAGATAAGCCATCATAACTTGGCGCTTTGCGCACACAACTGGCTTTTCATTTTGTTATCAGATAGCAGGAGAAATCCGACCAGAACTCTCCTACAATTAGATCAATTATCCCACTCTTCATAAACTAGATCCACAAGCTATTTATTCCTCAACTTCTCAGACAAATGTAGGCAAAGACACGTCAATAGTTCTGTTATTTTTCCACTACTAAAGCCTCTAATGGTAATTCCAATTTCTTAGAGGCTTGATGACAAAATGGACACACACAAGCTCCTTCACCTCCTTTCCCTTAGTAGTGTTGATTCTATAAATAAGTATTCACTGAGTTGACACGGCTTCTGGGAATCAACAGAATAAGGACATCACCCTACCACCCAGCAGCAAAAGGCCTAATGGAAAGATTCCACAGACAGCTGAAAGACTCCCTCCGCTGTCACGACTCCACGAGCTGGTCCTTGAAACTTCCCCTGGTGCTCCTAGGGATTCGTTCGTCGCTAAGGGAAGATCTCAACACCACAACCGCTGAGCTGGTCTATGGGAAGCCCCTACCCCTTCCAGGAACATTTTTCGAGGAGCCTCCCCCTCTCTCTGCAAGCTCGCCTACTGAACCGTGGCTGGAAGACTTCAAGCGCGCCACGGCATCTCTGAAACCTGCACCAAGCAGGCCTCATGGGAACCGCCACGTTTACGTGCCCAAACCACTCGAGACATGTTCCCATGTCTATCTACGTCGGGACATGATAATGCCACCGCTAGCTCCCCGAAACGACGGTCCATATGAAGTCCTTTTTAGGAAACCCAAAATTTACAAACTGAAAATTAAAAAAGAAATCCACGTGGGTGTCAATCGACCGCCTCAAGCCTGCTTTCACATCAGAAGGACCGATGTTTTCCCAAGACCCGAACTTGGCAAGCCAATAAGATTGCATAGGATCGCTGGAAGGATCCTACTGGAGGGGGAGTAGTGTGGCGACAACACTTTGCTTCAGCGAGCGCGAACTGGGACAAGGCTTCACTAAACATGCCGGCGGCAGTGTGACGGCCTCGGCAACCGCGAGCGGCAACCTGACTACGCATGCGAGAGCATCCGGGACAATCTGGCCACTCTCGATAAGTTGAATAAAATACTCGATACTCTCAATACTCGATAAGTTGAATAAAATCAATATTAATTGGTTCCCTCGGTAATTGGAAGTTGAAGGAATAGTATCTTGCCTTGGAATTGTATCATTATTCTTGTCTCAAATAAATTGCCGTGTCATCCTGAATTTTGTCTTTCCTAATTTTCTACATTACAAAATCATAATTTTATCAATTCTCCCAATATATATGTTGTAGATAAATGATAAAACTAACTTTGACTTGTGCGCAATTAATAGGTGGAAAATCTTACTTTCGATAAATAATCTTTAAGATAATAAACTTAGTGATAATAAAACTTATAGATAAAAAAAAAGCTTGCTATCTCCGTCGCAATGGGGGCGCTGCTTGCGAGTTAAATCTACAAATCTGTAAATAACTCTAAGGATATTCAAGATATTCAAGAAATTATTTTTCAAAAACCTTCACGGGGATATTCCTAATAATATGCCAAAATTTCACGGCGATTGGATGTATGGTTTTTGAATCTATAGAGTACAAACATACAGACAGACATTCAATTTTATATATATACTAGCGGATGTGTACCCGGCTTCGCCCGGGTTTTATCCGAGTGAAAGTTTGCCTAACGAATATTATTGATAATGATGATAATAATATTCATTACATTATATATTTATATAATATAGCCGAATGACCCGGGCAACGCCCGGGTTTTACCCGATTAAATGTTTTATTCAAATACTATTCGTTACAATTATAAATTGGCGCCGTGGATGTCACTCTTGTGAAACGTCCCGCTCCAAACTTTGTGTCTGAGAAGCGATATTTTTATAGAAAGATGATCTGGCTTTTGTTTTCTGCTCGAATGAATGTTTTTCTGTTAGAATTTTGTTCCTGCGTACAAAATAATGAACTGGTTTCACCCGTGGTCTCTGCTTTTTGGAATATTTTTCCCGATATAATTTTGTATCTGATAATCAAACATGATACAGCAATATCGTCATCATCATTTTCTGACTAAAAATATATAGTTTTAATAATTGATTTATATATATCTTTTAATAGCCTATCGTCTTCCCCGTATTTTTTACCTATGTATGGAAATTTTGGTTTGAATTTGTGAACTACTGCGAATTTGTATACTGGACATACAAACAAACATACAAACAGACAAACATACAAACATTCATTTTTATATATAGAGAGATTTACTCTTCATTGTTGGCTTTTTATATTATATTTACTCTTCATTGTTGGCTTTTTATCTTACATTCATTCTTCATTGTTGGCTTTTTATATTACATTTACTCTTCATTGTTGGCTTTTTATCTTACATTCACTCTTCATTGTTGGCTTTTTATATTATATTTACTCTTCATTGTTGGCTTTTTATCTTACATTCATTCTTCATTGTTGGCTTTTTATATTACATTTACTCTTCATTGTTGGCTTTTTATCTTACATTCATTCTTCATTGTTGACTTTTTATATTATATTTACTCTTCATTGTTGGCTTTTTATCTTACATTTATTCTTCATTGTTGGCTTTTTATATTATATTTACTCTTTATTGTTGGTTTTTTTTTATCTTACATTCATTTTTTTTTATTTCATCTCAATTTGCAGGTGTTACATTCGAGCACAGCTCGCGAGTCACCTTGTCCAGATTATTTACACATGACGAGTTGTAAGGCTGGAGTGGCCCCCCGAACCTTACAGGAGGGCAGTTGTTGGGTGTTTGGCTGTCAGCTAGCCATTGGGTCCAGGTCGTCGGATTCGGTGGCTGAGGTCACCTTGGTTTTGAACAATTTCTTGTATAGTTGGATTTGAGGATTTTTGAAATTGCGAGAATAGTCTTGTAGCAGAGTCTTGATAAATCTCTTCTATATTAGGCTGGTTGAGATCTTCTTTGAGAATTTTGTTTGAAAGATTGAATGGGGCTCCTATAGTGGTTCGTAAGCAAATCCTCATGAAGGCATCTATTCTTTTTTTTATCCGTAGGTGTGATATATTTGCCCCAGACTGGTAGTGCGTACGTGATGATGGGTAGAATACAGGTTTTGTACAACGTGAATTTATGCTTTATTGTTAAATTACTTTTAAAATTAAGCAGGCTTGATAGAGATATTTTGGCTATCTTTGCCTTTCTTATGGTGTTTTGGACATGTAGGTTAAATTTTAATTTCGAATCCAAAGTGACACCAAGATACTTGGCATGGTCGGCCCAACTAATAGTGCTTGAGTTTTACTGTCAAGTTGGTTTGTGGCTTGAATTTTTTGTTATCTCTTGGGGGAAAAACTATTGCTTGAGTCTTAGTTGGGTTAATGTCTAGTTTCCACTCATCGCACCATTTGATTATGTCATTTAGGTAACTCTGAAGCTGAGTAACCAATAGGTTGACTGATTTAGAGTTGAATAAAATTGCTGTGTCATCTGCGAAGAGCTTAAGTTTACATTTAGAGTGCAGTGGGATGTCATTAATGTAAATATTGAAAAGGTAGGGTCCGAGGATAGAGCCTTGAGGTACTCCAGTCTGGATTGGCTTTGGTTCAGTTATAAAATTTCCTTGCTTGACTGAAAATGTCCTGCCCTGTAGATAATTCTGCATAAAATTGATAATGTCACTTGGGAACTGGTGTTTTGTGAGTTTCTTTATAAGGCCATTATGCCAAACTTTATCAAATGCTTTCGCAAAATCTAGAAAGACAGCACCTACCACTTCCTTGTGGGATCTTCTTATCTGGATGTAGTCCAGAACTGCAATGAGTTGGTGAGTTGTTGAATGCCCCCTTCTAAATCCGAATTGCTGCGGGATGATGAAGTTAGAGGTGTCCAAGTACATCTGAAGTCTACGTAGAATAATTCTTTCGTAAATTTTGCCGATGGTGGAGAGGAGGCTGATAGGTCTTAGATCTTCAGGGGATTTAGCGGATTTTTTTGGAATTGGAATTATGATAGCATGCTTCCAGACTTTGGGGTAGTAACACAAGTGCAGTGCGGCGTTGAATACTCCAGCTAGAAATACAATCCATTTGATGGGAAGATTCTTGGCCATTTGCGGAGTGATATTGTCATGGCCAGGAACTTTGTGGTTAGCTAAGTATTTAATCACTTCTTTGACTTCATTTGGTGTCGTCATTGTGAGCATTTTTTCTTGTTGGTGATTATAAGTTATATTTGGTTGGTCTTCTTCTTTTTCCTTGGAGAACTGGTTGGAGAAGTGTTCTGCAAGTTCATTTCCGATTTCTTTGTCGGTCAATAAGGTTTTGCCGTTCGTTACTAAACTTGAGATCCTTTCTGTTTTTTTCCTGATGGGTTTTGTTTTTCTCCAGAAGTCCTTTGGGCTTGATTCAATCTTGTGTATGAATTGATTCCAGTTCTCGGTGGAGTCGGATTTGAGGGCTTTGTTAACTTTTCCCTGTAGGTTTAAATAAATGGCTCTATGGGCTGGATCCCAGGTTGCTTGCCATCTCTTACGAGCTTTATTCTTTTCTTTTATCAAGGCCTTGGTTGAGGGGTTCTGTTTTGATGAAGAGGATGATATAACTGTGTTTTTTGAGTAGCTGTTGTAGATTTTATCATTTAGTATGGTCACTGCTGAGTCAATATTGGCTTCCGTTTTCAAGGGTACTCTAGGAGGCGTACTGGAAATTAAGTCTTGTTGGAAGTGTACGCAGTTAGTGAGTCGGCAAGCCCTAGTCGTGAATTCATCCTTCGGGCAGGTCAGCTCTAGGATTACTGGGAGGTGATCTGAAGATAAGGCATCCAGGGTCTTAATCCTCGAAGCCCAGGGAATGTTTCTAAGAATTGCGATGTCTAAAAAGTCTGGATTTCCCAAAGGACTGTAGTGCGTGGGTGAAGAAGGTGCGACAATGTCCAGGTTTTCTTTTTCGGAAAAATTATGAAGCACGGTTTCACTATTATTGGAGGTTCTTGAGCCCCAAAGAGGGTGCTTGGAGTTCCAGTCTCCTGCAGCGATTACTGATTGATTATTCTCTAACAAGAGATTCAGATCTTCCTCCTGGAGTGGTAGATCGGGTTTCTTATAGATTGACGATATCTGCACTACTGCCCTTCCATCTGGTTTCATTAGAATTGTGGTGTTTTCCATGTTAGATGTTTGAATCAGCACTTTTTTATATTTAAGATAGTTTTTTAGAATTATTGCCGTTCCACCGCCCCTTCCAACGATTCTATCGTCTCTTATTGTCTGATAGTTTCTGAGTTTGAGGTCGACAGATGGTTTTAAGTGTGTTTTACTGAGCAGTGCCATGTCTATTGAGTTTTCTTCTAAAAACTGTAGGAATTCTTCTTTTTTGAGTTTGATTCTGTTGCAATTCCAGAAAAACGATTTTTAAAGGTAATTTGCCTTTCATTGTAGGTAAGTTTTGATAATTTCTAATAACTTTTCGCACAGTTCCCTGGTGTCAGAACGAGTAGTTTTCTTTTTTGTAGTTTCCGCGTAACTTGCCTTTTGTTTTTCAACAGTTGCTTCTTCTGTTTTAGTGGAGCTTGCTTGAGGTATGGTGTTAGGGGAGTTTTGTCTGGGAGGCTTTAGCTGCTGTTGTTGTGGCTTCGGAAAATTTGGGCATCCGCGGTAATTGGCTGTGTGCGCCTCTCCACAGTTAGCGCACTTTGGTGGGAGCTGTTTCGACTTTCTTGGACAATCCTTCGAATGATGTTCTTCAGCACACTTGACGCATTTGGGCTTCAAAAAGCAGTTTAGCTGGCCATGCCCAAAACCCTGGCAGTTAAAGCATTGGGTCACTCGTTTTGTAGTCCTGAATGATTCCACGACTATTTTTGGTAAAGTATTTCAGTTATTCCATAGATTCGTTTATTGTGTTCATTTTTCGGTAGCTCTACTAGGATTATATTCATCGGTATTTTGGTCGATTGTCTATGGAGTCTTTTGACAATGACCTCAGTGAAGCCCATTGAGACCAGTTCAGTTACGACGTCTTCTTCTTTGAAGGCTGTTGTTACCCCCTTCAATACCACTTTCAGTGGTTTTTCCTCCTGTAGTCTGTAGGAATATCCTCCATTATTTTTCTGTACATACTCCCTGATTTTTTTGAAGTCGCCTATGTTTTTCGATTTAATTATGTGCTTTTTGCCAGAAATCGTGACTTGGAATGGTTCCGTGCACAAGCCTTTTAGTTCTTGGCAAAGAAGCTTCCAATCTGCTACATTTTCTGCAATAACAGGAGGAATTCTCGTTTTTTTCACGTTAGTGACTGTGGTCCATGGGCCATCGTTGTCGTTATTTTCTTCATCGTCTTGCGGTGGGTGAGCTACGTTCATTTGTTGAGAAATTTCAGTGGCGGGACTATGTTCGTCGATGTCCATTCTAGGCGTCTTCAGATTACGCTCGCTCCTAGTTGGCGATCTTGAGTCATCCGATTGGGAGCCGCGAGTTCTCTTCTTTGATTGAACCGTTTCCTCAAGTTTATACTCGATTCCACATTTGTCTAGGATCTTCGTTATTAAGGAGGCTTCGATTATGCATAGTTTCTCGCCGGTTGGTCCGATCGTCGATTTAATTACAATCGGTGGCATATTATTACTTACTCTAAAAAACTTTCAACAGAAATCTTCACTCCTTAAAAAAACGCATCTCTATCGGTTTCGATCTAAACACATCCCAGCGCCTCAACAATCATAACCACATTCACTCAATAGATATTTTGTGATGTAGTCGTGATCATCCAGGGCAAGACTTTATGTTTACCAACAGTTTATACAGTCATCATGATGTATGTATATCATGCCACGTTTCCCACCTAGATGTCCCAGAATGTCATCTCTGGTCAGATGGTGACAGTGAGAAGGCTAGCGCCTTTACCAGCCTTCCATCACTGCACCTTACATTCATTCTTCATTGTTGGCTTTTTATATCATATGTAAAAAAATTAACTCTGTTGAAATTTAATTTTGTATTTATATATAAATAAAATTAACTCTGTTGATTTTTTTGTATTTAATCGATAACAGCGAAGTTACGCATGTTAATGTTAGGAAATATATTTTGATGTTAAGCAAAACCTGCTCCATCTCGTTTTACATAAATGTTGAAAATTTGGTTGAAATTGATGCATTGTAACGAAAGTTTTTAGCGAACACCAATTATGAAATTTCCATTTTATTAATATAGATAGATATATATTAATATTTATATATATCTCTATCTCTCTATATATAAAAATGAATGTTTGTATGTCTGTCTGTTTGTATGTCCGGTATACAAATTCGCAGTAGTTCACTAATTCAAACCAAAATTTCCATACATAGGTAAAAAAATACGGGGAAGACAATAGGCTATTTTTAAAAATATATAAATCAATTATTAAAACTATATATTTTTAGTCAGAAAATGATGATGACGATATTGCTGTATCATGTTTGATTATTAGATACATAATTATATCGGGAAAAATTCCAAAAAGCAGAGACTACGGGTGAAACCAGTTCATTATTTTGTACGCAGTAACAAAATTCTAACAGAAAAACATTCATTCGAGCAGAAAACAAAAGCCAGATCATCTTTCTATAAAAATATCGCTTCTCAGACACAAAGTTTGGAGCGGGACGTTTCACAAAAGTGACATCAACGGTGCCAATTTATAATTGTAACGAATATTATTTGAATAAAAACATTTAATCGGGTAAAACCTGGGCGTTGCCCGGGTCATTCGGCTAGTATAGATATATATAGATAGATATAAAAAATGTTCACTAGATAAAACGATTATTTTGTAATGTAGAAAATTAGGAAATACAAAATTCAGGATGACACGGCACACAGGGACCGGGAAAAAATGATCACTTTATCGAGAGATTCAAATTTACGAGTTTCAAATTATCAAAATATACCTATCATTTTTTTATATGTTTATAGAGAATTGTTTTAACAAATGTTCGTTGAACAAACCTTTACTCGGGTAAAACCTCGGGCGAAGCCGGCTACATCCGCTAGTCTATATATATATAAATGAATGTCTGTCTGTGTGTGTACTCTATAGATTCAAAAACCGTACGTCCAATCGCCGTGAAATTTTGGGATATTATTAGGCATATCCCCGGAAAGGTTTTCGAAAATAATTTCTTGAATATCTTTAATATCCTTAGAGTTATTTGCAGATTTGTAGCTTTAACTCGCAAGCAGCGCCACCTTGCGACGGAGATAGGCTTAGGTCTGCCCCCCCCCTGTCGAGAAAATGTAATCGTCCGGCCGCCGGCCGGTTGGACAGTCCAAGTTCCCACCGACCAATCAGAGGGATCAAGAGGTCCTGGCGCGCGGGGGCAGAGTTGGTGACACAGCTGTGCCAAGTAGACAAGAAAAAAGCCTCGCGGGTGACCTCCGGGAACTACGTCCATCTTCCATAAACGACCATGATTTTATTCAACTTATCGAGTATTTTTCAAGGGACCGGGAAAAAATGTTCACTAGATAAAACGATGATTTTGTAATGTAGAAAATTAGGAACGACAAAATTCAGGATGACACGGCACCCAGGGACCGGGAAAAAATGATCACTTTATCGAGAGATTCAAATTTACGAGTTTCAAATTATCGAAATCAACTTATCTATATATATAAAATTGAATGTCTGTCTGTCTGTACTCTATAGATTCAAAAACCATTTTATTTTATTTATTGTTACAAGAGCACGAAGTCCAAAGGACTATTGTGCTGTGCTAGTATTATTTATATATATATGATTAATTATTTACACGATGGATTAGTATTGTTTTGTAAATTATTGTACAAATAGTTCTAAACTTAACAAAGTTCTCATAAGATAGAGTATATACACAAAGAGAATTTGGTAATGTTTCAAAGTATCTACATACAATTTGATTAGTCAGAGGGCAAGATAAAAGAAGATGCTCTGGTGATTCAACATCTAAGCGGCATTCACATGTTGGATCATTGATAGCATTCAGTTTGAACAGGAAACTTAAGAAGGGTCCTTTGCCAGTTAAGAATAAAGTAGTGAATTTATCCGAAGAAATGAAATTTGGGACAGCAATTGGAAAGAATTTCTTGAACAGTTCATTAGATTGAGAAAGATAAAACTTAAATTTTAGATCCAGATATAGTTTGTTTAATTCTTTTTGAAGGGGTTTTTTGAGTGTTCGATCTGTGAGAGAATTTGTCATATTATACTTTGTTTGTAATAATTCAAGATAATCGGACAGTAAAGGGGTTTTCGCTAATATATGTGTGATGTAAGAAGATGAAGTCCTATAAGCATGAATGCATCTAATAAGAATTTGATATTGTATAGAATTCAACTTGGATCTTTTTGCTGCAGTGATAAAAGGAAACCAAATATTTGATGCATAGCTTATTGTAGAGCGTATCATAGCTTTATATAGGATCAATCTACGCCGAGTATCAATGCCCCAAGTACGTGCACATAATGAGAATAATATATTCTTAAGTTTCGTAGCTTTCATAATTATATTGTCAACATGTGTTCCAAAATTAATCTTATTCCTTTGTCTATGATTTTTAAAAATAACTCCCAAAATTTTAACAGTTTCTGATGGTTGAATTATTTTTCCATCAAAATTAATGGGCAATTTTTCATAGTTATGTAGATAGAGTATACCTGTTTTGTTTGGACTTAGTGAAAGTTTTACCTTTTCACACCATGCTTTGATTTTTACTAAACATTTGGTAATATTATACTGAAGATCATAGATGTTTGAACTCCATACCACAAATGTCACATCGTCCGCGAAAGCAATTACTCTAGCAAAACTTTCGTTAAAAGATAAGTTGAAATCATTAAGTAATATATTCCAAAGAATAGGAGAAATAATACCACCCTGGGGACATCCCTTATTTATCTTTTTTATACACTTTACATTAGTATATTTAAACTCTACACTCCGGTCTTCAAAGTAAGAATTAATTATTTTTATAAGTACCGCTGGAAAATTTGCCTTGTCCAATTGTTGGAGAATTGCCGGATGCCATGCGTTGTCGAAAGCTCCGCTGATGTCCACTGTTACTATAGCCGTATTTTCTGTTTCTCTTTTCAGAAGACTTAATTTAGTTATTTCTTGTAAAGCAGAGATTGTTGATTTTTCTTGTGTAAATCCATGTTGAGCAGGATGCATAACATTATTACTATTAATATGATTTAAAAGTTCAATATGAATTAGACTTTCAAAAATTTTACCTAAATTAGAAGACAAGCTTATAGGGCGGTAGGCTTTCGGATCTTTATAATTTTCTTTATTAGGTTTTTTTATAATCATTACTGCTGACTTTCTCCAGGCCTCCGGATAATAATTAAGTCCCATACAAGCATTGAACAATTTTGTTCACTAGATAAAACGATGATTTTGTAATGTAGAAAATTAGGAACGACAAAATTCAGGATGACACGGCACCCAGGGACCGGGAAAAAATGATCACTTTATCACTAATTTTCTACATTACAAAATCATCGTTTTATCTAGTGAACATTTTTTCCCGGTCCCTTGAAAAATACTCGATAAGTTGAATAAATAAAAACAATAAAAACCATACACCCAATCGCCGTGAAACTTTGGGATATTATTAGGTATATCACCGGGAAGGTTTTTGAAAAATAATTTCATGAATATCTTGAATATCCTTAGAGTTATTTGCAGATTTGTAGATTTAACTCGCAAGCAGCGCCCCCATTGTGACGATGATAACAAGATTTCTTATCACTAAGTTTGTTATCTTAAATATTATTTATCAAAAGTAAGATTATCTCAGGATGACACGGCAATTCATTTGAGACAAGAATAATGATACAATTCCAAGGCGAAGATACTATTCCTTTAACTTCCAATTACCGAGGGAACCAATTAATATTGATTTTATTCAACTTATCGAGTATTTTTCAAGGGACCGGGAAAAAATGTTCACTAGATAAAACGATGATTTTGTAATGTAGAAAATTAGGAAAGACAAAATTCAGGATGACACGGCACACAGGGACCGGGAAAAAATGATCACTTTATCGAGAGATTCAAATTTACGAGTTTCAAATTATCGAAATCAATTTGTATTTATAAAATAATGAGATGGCCTTGGTTCATCAGTTTTTTTCGCCAGTTTAAACTGGTTAGCTTTTCTTGATTAATCAAGAATTTGCTGATGGTCAAATGACATGGAAGCAATTCTCAACAGCGATGGCACATCCTGGAACTGCTCGTTTAGTTCTGAGAGACAAGTTTGGGCATTGATAATTATCAATATTCACTATCTTATAAAGAAATGAAGAAAATAAAGCTGAAAAAAAGTCCCTCGAACCGGATTTGAACCAGCGACCTAAGGATCACCGTTGAAATATCTACAGTCCTCCGCTCTGCCAACTGAGCTATCGAGGGATGAAAGAATGATACTTAATATTGTTAATAATATTAAATTACTTTGCTTATTTTTACTATATTTATGGTAATAAGCTTATTACCATAGGTTCCCTAAATACCACTAAGCTGCCTTCCTTAGTAAATCCACGGTATATATAAGAAACCCAATCCAATACAATGGTAGAACGGTCTGTAAATTAATTTGGCGAAACCGCTGAAAGAATTCGTTTTCTGATGAGACAAACATTCTCATTTAATAATTTTTATGATTGCAGCAAGCGGAGGATCTATAGCGAGAGATATTTGATAATAAATATCATAAGAGAAACATTTTGCCTACAATTTTTATAACAAATTTGATGGCTAGATGGTAATAAAAATTATAATTAAAGAATTTGTTTTTTTCCGAATTCTTGATGGCATATATCATACCAACTAACTATCCAGTCAACAAAGATACCCTGACAGAGAGACCAGAAGTACTGTACATAGGGTAGTAAATCTCGGGAGTCTTTCTCTAGTAATCTCAAATGTTGCCCAATGTATTTGGCCAATTCTGGAATAATTAAAAATCAACGAGAATAGTTGATATTTATTCCGATAGATGGCGCAAGCCATCAGCAACTTTCAGTTGCACGATAAGGAGATGCCTTTTTCATAACTATCCATAAATTGGTGATGTCTCATTGAAGCTTTGAAATCACAATGGATGAAGTAATACTGGACTGGTAATAAAAGTTTTCCCATAAATTTGCTGATGGTCCAGATGACATGGAAGCAATTCTCAACAGTGATGGGATCTCCTGGAACTGATCGTCTAGTTCTGAGGGCTGAGTTTGGGCATTGATAATTCACCAATTCACTATCTTATAAAGAAATGAAGAAAAAAAAAAAGAGCTAAATTAAAAAAAAAAAAAAGTCCCTCGAGCCGGATTTGAACCAGCGACCTAAGGATCACCGTTGAAAAACCTACAGTCCTCCGCTCTGCCAACTGAGCTATCGAGGGATGAAAGAGAGTTACTTATTATTGTTTATAATATTTTAAAGTAATTTTGAGAGTGCTAATTTTATTTAAAATACAGAGAATAGTGAAATAATAATCTAAAACACTGTCTATTTTATATATTTATTTCTGCCGAACTTTCGTTAAAAAAGGTGACACTCACCAAAGGTGACCTAGATATTTTAACATTTCTTTTGGTGACGCCCTTGTTTTCACCCTACAACTCCATCAACACGGCCGAACTACTTTCTTTTGTTGAACAAACGATGCAACAAACTCTGCCAGATTCGAGAGAAGTTAAAATATAACTTGATTTACATTTTTATGTGGAAGAATATAGTGTCATTCGGATAGTTGGCGTTCGACTGCTTAAAAAAAAAAGATTATTTAAGTTTAATGTAATATATAATATGTATATATATGGTTTTGACCAAGGACTTGGTTGTTGTTGTGTGATGTAATCAATATATAGCGTGAAATATTAATGTTTTTAGTTGTAAAAAAGAAGACAACGAATAAATTTGCGTTTGTGCCTTAAATAAAAATTAACAAGTGGACGTACCCGGCTTCGGACAGTTTTGGCAAAAAATAATATGCCACCGATTGTAATTAAATCGACGATCGGACCAACCGGCGAGAAACTATGCATAATCGAAGCCTCCTTAATAACGAAGATCCTAGACAAATGTGGAATCGAGTATAAACTTGAGGAAACGGTTCAATCAAAGAAGAGAACTCGCGGCTCCCCATCGGATGACTCAAGATCGCCAACTAGGAGCGAGCGTAATCTGAAGACGCCTAGAATGGACATCGACGAACAAAGTCCCGCCACTGGAGTTTCTCAACAAATGAACGCAGCTCACCCACCGCAAGACGATGAAGAAAATAACGACAACGATGGCCCATGGACCACGGTCACTAACGTGAAAAAACCGAGAATTCCTCCTGTTATTGCAGAAAATGTAGCAGATTGGAAGCTTCTTTGCCAAGAACTAAAAGACTTGTGCATGGAACCATTCCAAGTCACGATTTCTGGCAAAAAGCACATAATTAAATCGAAAAACATAGGCGACTTCAAAAAAATCAGGGAGTATGTACAGAAAAATAATGGAGGATATTCCTACAGACTACAGGAGGAAAAACCACTGAAAGTGGTATTGAAGGGGGTATCAACAGCCTTCAAAGAAGAAGACGTCGTAACTGAACTGGTCTCAATGGGCTTCACTGAGGTCATTGTCAAAAGACTCCATAGACAATCGACCAAAATACCGATGAATATAGTCCTAGTAGAGCTACCGAAAAATGAACAAAATAAACGAATCTATGGAATAACTGAAATACTTTACCAAAAAATAGTCGTGGAATCATTCAGGACTACAAAACGAGTGACCCAATGCTTTAACTGCCAGGGTTTTGGGCATGGCCAGCTAAACTGCTTTTTGAAGCCCAAATGCGTCAAGTGTGCTGAAGAACACCATTCGAAGGATTGTCCAAGAAAGTCGAAACAGCTCCCACCAAAGTGCGCTAACTGCGGAGAGGCGCACACAGCCAATTACCGCGGATGCCCAAATTTTCCGAAGCCACAACAACAGCAGCTAAGGCCTCCCAGACAAAACTCCCCTAACACCATACCTCAAGCAAGCTCCACTAAAACAGAAGAAGCAATTGTTGAAAAACAAAAGGCAAGTTACGCTGAAACTGCAAAAAAGAAAACTACTCATTCTGACACCAGGGAACTGTGCGAAAAGTTATTAGAAATTATCAAAACTTTCTTACAATGAAAGGCAAATTACCTTTAAAAATCGTTTTCTGGAATTGCAACGGAATCAAACTCAAAAAAGAAGAATTCCTACAGTTGGTGACCTCAGCCACCGAATCCGACGACCTGGACCCAATGGCTAGCTGACAGCCAAACACCCAACAACTGCCCTCCTGTAAGGTTCGGGGGGCCACTCCAGCATTACAACTCGCCATGTGTAAATAATCTGGACAAGGTGACTCGCGAGCTGTGCTCGAATGTAACACCTGCAAATTGAGATGAAATAAATAAATAAAAATGTTTTTAGTTATTATGATAATTCTGTAATAATAAAATATTATACAAATATATAAGTTTTTAGTAGCATACAATCTATTTTAATAGAAACTACACTACCTAAGATTCTTGAATATTAGGTAAAAGAGTACATAACATCTAACATTTTTATAGACAGCGAGGGTTATGTTAGATTGTATAAAGACATCACTTAAGAGTTCAATTGTTGACAGCTGCAACAATCAAGTCTGTTTACCTACATCCATTATTGCCCTGGCCATCCCCGACTTGACGACCAAAGATTCCCTCAATTCCGATGAACTATGAGGGCTTATCTAGGATGTACGAGGAATGGATCCTCACACCTAGGACCTCCTGATTCTGTAGACCTTCAGGATTGTTTCATTCCACACCACTGGACAACCACGGTCTAGATGGAACTGTCGGACCTCCCTCCATATGGACCACGTGAGTAATAACGTCTTGTGGAACATCTCACACACCAGACACATGGCTTCAAACCACAGTTTTACATTCGAGCATTCAATGTAAACACTTCGTGAACACACTAGATTGATGTGCTACCCAAAAGGCAGGTCTAACTTAACTTTACCTGATTTAATCCAACTTGGAGGTAATTTAAGAAGTTTCAAATTGGTTAAGTTATAACATTTATATCTTTTAAAATTGGATTCCATCCTATATAACAATCTGCGTTTACCTTTTATACGAAGAGATACTATATAAATTTTACTTCAGTAAAATTTATATATTTATGTTGGATAACTGAATGCTACGACAGCTAGCGCCACACTGGACCTATCATCATCACAACTGTTTGTTTTACCTTCTTCTCTATATTACAATAACTGTTCGCTACATAACTTTCTTTTTCTTGCTAAATGGATAATAAAGATTATTATCATATAATCCTCAACGTCCTCATGCCTTCCTACAAGCTGTAAGTACCTAAATCTTACAACAATTAGATTATGAGACTGAATATTGCATGAAATTCCACTAACGAGTTAAGACAAAGAAAAAAGGCTTAGCAAAAATGGCGTCACTCCCGAGCCACGATGTAACCCTAAATAAGCTCGACGGCTATAACTACTCACTATGGTCTTTCAAAATTGAAATGCTCTTGCAAAAGGAAGATCTTTGGGAAGTTGTCACCGAAAATATTCCAGATGAACCTAAAATCGAATGGAAAAAGAAAGACTCAAAAGCTAGAGCTATCATTAATCTAAGCATCGCCGACTCACAAATAGTGCATGTCAAAAACCTACTAACAGCCAAAGCTACCTGGGACACTCTTAAAAATATCTATGAAAGAAAAACACTCTCAGGAAAAATTTATTTGCTAAGGAAGCTATACAGCTTAAAACTCGAAGAAGACAAAGACATGCAGCAGCACATCACTACCATGATGGAACTAGTTGACAAACTGCGAACCATTGGCGAAACACTAAAGGACTCTCACATCACGGCTATACTGCTTTGCTCGCTTCCAAAGAGCTACTCCAATCTCATCACGATGTTGGAATCAAGGCCTGATGACGAGCTAACGCTTGAATTTACCAAGAACAAACTCCTTGATGAACACACACGCAGAGTAGAAAGCTCGAAAGACGAAAGCACCGCATCAAAAGCCTTAAAAAGCCTCCACAGAGCTTCAGGCCAAAGAAGAGAAAAAGAGAAGAAATTCTGTTCTTTCTGCCACAAACCAAACCACTCCAAAGAAGAATGTTGGCACTATCAAAAGCGAAACAACAGCAACAAAGAGTACAAATATGAAAACTTCAGAAGAGGAAACGTACCAAAGTACACAAATCAGTCGAGTGTCACCCAAGAACAATCAACAAATCAGAGAACAACAAAAGGACCTAACCCAAAAGCTCTCAATTGCACTCAACGAGAAGCAAGTGTACACAACTGGTTCGTCGACTCTGGAGCCACATCTCATATGGCGTACGACGAAAGCTTCTTCACTGAACTTAACAGAGAACAAACACAAAATGTTGTGGTTGCTAATGGCAATAAGCTGCAGGTCAAAGGGATAGGACAAGGAGAAATCAAAGTCATCACACCCCAAGGAAAGACTGACACCTTACTTCTCACAAAAGTTCTCTACATCCCGGAACTAACAGACAACCTTCTGTCAGTGAGTGCGGCCACCTCCAACGGATGTAAAGTAACGTTCAACAGAGATTGGTGTACCATCGAAAGAGACAACACAGCCCTCGCGAACGGTATACTTGACAATGGAATGTACCGACTCCACCTGGATGACAACCCCCAAACTCGCACTTTCAAAGCAAATGTTGCAAAACAAAACCACTGCAAGAACAAAAATTGCCTCATGCTCTGGCACGACAGACTAGGACACAGAAATATAGAATCAATTAAGAAGATTCGAAATGAGAACCTAGCAAGAGGACTAAGTCTAAATAACTGTTCGCACAGCACAGACTGCGTTCAGTGCATTCAAGGAAAACTCACCGAAACCCCATTTCCAAAGAAGACAGAGTACAGAGCAACTGAAACGCTTCAACTTGTCCACAGTGATATCTGCGGCCCATTACCAACTAACTCTCTCAGCGGTAAGAGATACTTCATCACCTTCACTGATGACTACAGCAGATACACGAAGATCTACCTCCTGAAAGGAAAAGACGAAGTCTATGAAAAAATAAAAGACTACGTCACCTCAGCACACACGGAATTTGGAAAAAAATATCCAAACCATACGGACAGACAACGGTCGTGAGTACGTAAACCGACAAGTCGAAGATTTCCTGAACCAAAGCGGAATCAAACATCAGCTAACAGTCCCCTACTCACCAGCCCAGAACGGAGTAGCCGAAAGGAAAAATCGATCACTAATGGAGATGACAAGATGCATGCTGTTTGACTCAGGACTCCCACAGTCTCTATGGGCGGAAGCGGTTACCACAGCTAATTACCTACACAACCGAATACCCTCGAAAGCTACAGACAAGACTCCATTTGAACTATGGACCAACAGGAAGCCCAGTCTGAAGCATCTAAAAAGATTCGGATGTAAAGCCTTCGCCTATATTCCCAAGATAAAAAGAAACAAGTTGGATAGCAAAGTTATCGAAGGGATCTTTCTTGGATACGATGATCGAAGCAAAGGATACAGAATCCTGCACGACACAGACGACATCACAATCAGCAGATCCGTAAAATTCATAGAAAAAGAAAATGGGTTTCACCACGCTTCCACAAAACAACTTCACCACAAGTACTAAGTACAGATCTAACTTCCTCCAATCATATTGGTAATGCAGAGGAAAGTCAGGAACCAGGAACACAACCCGAAAACCTTGAGGACTCAGAAACCGAGGATTACCTTCAACCCGGTACAAGCACAGGAACACAAGTGGTCACACAAAGAAGATCCACGAGACCAACCAAGGGAATACCTCCCATAAGAAATGACTACATGCTGTACAAAACTGAAGCTCAAGACATTCAGACACCTACCAACTACTCGGAAGTCCTACAATTACCAAAAATAGAAAGAGAAAAATGGCTACAAGCAATGAACGAAGAACTAAATTCTCTTGAGAAGAACAATGTATGGGAACTAACGCCTCTACCTAAGGACAAAAAGATCATAGGATGTAAATGGACCTATAAACAAAAACTCAATTCCAAAGGAGAAATAGAGCGGTACAAAGCCAGACTCGTAGCAAAAGGGTTCAATCAGAAATTTGGCCGAGACTACGAAGAAACCTTTGCACCAATTGTGAAGCATTCTACAATTAGAGCCTTCCTAGCTGCATCAGTCTACAAAGGGATGCAAGTGATCCACCTCGATGTGAAGACAGCGTTCCTACACGGCGACCTAGATAAAGAACTCTACATGGAACTCCCAGAAGGACTCCATACAAAACAAACAAACAAAGTCTGCAAACTAAAGAAGGCAATTTACGGTCTAAAACAAGCTGGAAGATCTTGGAACACAAAAATTGCAAGCACTCTAATTAAAAATAACTTCAAACAGAGCATTGTAGACCCATGCCTATTCACCAAGAATGAAGAAAACCATTCCATCTACTTGATTCTATATGTGGATGACATGCTCCTCGCAAGCGATTCCGAGATAATCATCCAAAACACTGTAAAAACTCTCGAAAAAGAATTCGAAATAAAGAACCTTGGAAACCCCACTCAATTCATTGGTATAGAAATCTCAAGGAACAGAGAAGGTGAACTCCTTCTGAGCCAAAAGAATAAAATCCAAGAATTAGTTGAAAGGTACAATCTCCAAGAAGCGAAACCTACTTTCACTCCCATGGAAAGCGGATACCCCGGTATATATGATGAAAAACTTCTACCAAACAACGTCCAATACCAACAACTGATAGGCTCACTATTGTACCTAAGCGTAGTATCCAGACCAGATATCGCAGCTCCAGTCTGCATACTTAGCAGCAGAAACCAGAATCCTAGAAATTGTGACTGGAATGCAGCAAAAAGAATCGTAAGATATCTAAAAACTACTAAAGAACTCGAGCTACGCATATCTAACCAAAAACCTCCCACGCTGGAAGCATACAGTGATGCCACATGGGCAAGCGACAACACCGACAGAAAATCACTAAGCGGAAACTTGTTCCTACTGGGTTCAAACCCCATCTCATGGATGACTGGGAAACAAGGTTGCGTATCTCTCTCATCCACCGAAGCGGAACTAATCTCCGCAGCTGAAGCCTCACAAGAACTGTTATGGCTTCTCGACTTGCTAAAGGATCTCGAACTGGAACAGAAAGCTCCAATCTACTTCCACCAAGACAATCAATCATGTCTCAAGATATGTTCATCCGAAAAAGTGTCTTCTAGAACCAAGCACATCGCGACCAAGATCCATCACCTGAAGGATCTTCAGAAGAAGACAGTGATAAAAATGATCTACTGCCCAACTGGCGACATGAAGGCGGACATTCTGACCAAGCCGCTACCAAGGCCGACATTTGAGAAGTTACGCTACAACCTCGTGATGTCTCCACATTCTTGCCGGGGATTTGTTGGATAACTGAATGCTACGACAGCTAGCGCCACACTGGACCTATCATCATCACAACTGTTTGTTTTACCTTCTTCTCTATATTACAATAACTGTTCGCTACCATAACTTTCTTTTTCTTGCTAAATGGATAATAAAGATTATTATCATATAATCCTCAACGTCCTCATGCCTTCCTACAAGCTGTAAGTACCTAAATCTTACAACAATTTATCGAGTTTTAAAATGTTTTTTTTTCTATTACACGTATATGAAAATTTTATTTAAAAATATAAATACACACATATATAGTTATCAAATACGTAAAATGAGGATATTTCATGTAGTATTCATATCAATAATAAAACTGAAATAACCAGCAATGACATATCCAGCAATACTCATAACTTAAAATGTCACAGTTCACATTACGATCTAATGATAGAAGTTTCAAATGAGATGAAAATATTCTTCCCAAAAGATATGTTTACTTGAGCGTGTTTTCCTCTTTAACATAATATTATTAAAACGTATCACAACCGCATTCTTCATTTAAAAAAAAATGGATATAATAACCGCAATATTACATATATAAATTTTCTAATATTATAATCTATATTAATAAAATGCAAATTTCATAAGTGGTGTTCGCTAAAAACTTTCGTTACAATGCATCAATTTCGACCAAATTTTCAACATTTATGTAAAACGAGATGGAGCAGGTTTTGCTTAACATCAAAATATTTTTCCTAACTTTAACATGCGTAACTTCGCTGTTATCGATTAAATACAAAAAAAAAAAATCAACAGAGTTAATTTTATTTATATATAAATACAAAAAAAAAATTCAGCAATTCATTCAACTCAATCTAAAAAAATATTCAAAACAAGCAATTTTAAGATAACACCATATGTAAAACAGTCGGCCAAGAAAACAACAACGATATTACATCTTTCTCACATATTCACACACAATCTTGATTAATAATTAAAACTAATCTTTAACATTGTTTATTATACTTCATAATATATAATATTCGTTAGGCAAACTTTCATTCGGATAAAACCCGAGCGAAGCCGGGTACACATCCGCTAGTATATTATAAATCAGTTAAAATATATGAAGAAATATAAAAATATCATTTTTATCAAAAAATATTTTGTCTGCCATATTTAGAACAATAATATATGGCGGAAAATCCTATTCTCCTTTAATAAATAATCTCGTGCTTCTTTATTAAAATGATAAATTTAGATTTATATATTTATTTAGGAATTTTTAAATTTTAAATAAAATGTTTTTTTCGATCTTTTTAGTAAAACAATGGAATAAACTAATTTTAGTTAGGAAAAAAATAATTCTATTTCCCATTATAAAAAATATATTATATCTATAATTATATATTTCTATAAATATAATAATAGTAATTTTTTATATTTGGAAAAAAAGAGGAAAAGTAAAATATTAAGAACTACAGATTTTGAATTAATTTTGAGTCAGAACAGCAAGCTAATTCTGTATCAAATAGTATAGTTATGAGAATTTTAAGATTTATATATATTTTTATTTAATTTAAACAAATATATTCTATAATAATATATATATATATTTTAAAAATTCATATTATATAAATTACAAATGACACTAATATTTCAAATATTTACTTAGAAAATGAATTTAAAAATCCTAATACATAATCATTGTAACTTGAAGAAAAATATTCATTGATATATCGTAATATTTTATTGGAATTTGACCATGGGAAGGAGCTGATTGGCAATAACTCAATTCATAAAACGAAATCAATTTGCTTCAAAGCTTTGCGCAGAGGCGATATCGTAGCCAGTGAAAAACTTTCGAGGCGCGATTATTGCTAGTTGAAAACTTTACCCAAAAATAAATCAATTAATAATCTTTCTCTGTTGTGTATCATGATGGTGTTGTTGTTATTATGTCCATGATGTGTATGATAAAATACAATAATCTCGTTGATCAAAATATAATTAACAAAACAATAAAATATATATAATAATAACATTGATGATTATTAAAATATTCTTTTGAAAATTAGAAAAATGAATGAGGAATTATATGATGTACATAAATTTTAATATAATTCAATATTTAATGATAACGAGAAAATACTCGCTCAAATTTAGAAGGAAGAAAGAAGTAATATTGTTGTATAGTTATTGTTGTATAGTTATTATTTAATTAAACATTACTCACCAGATGAAATTATTATTACAAATTATTTATTACACTTTATATTTATATTTTTACATCAACACGTTGTTTACATTATACATCGTATATTATTGTTTATGATGATGATATATTCTATATTAAAAACACAGAATACTACATTCCCTCCTTCCTTTAGATGAAAGGAATCATGTCTTTATATCTTGATGATGGCTTGACGACTCTTCCACTCCTGGTGATCACGGGTTCCTTGGTAGTCGGCAAGGGTGGAGAAACCTCTGGTGGCAACTGGTGAAGAGCCTCGGCATCAAGTCTATCTGAAACAACTGGGTTAAATGTAGACCCTGTTCTACTTGAACTTGGTCGGTTTAAATAAGTGTCCTTGTCTTGGTTTGAGGAATTATCATCTGTTATTTGTACATCAGAAGAGTTGAGGTGTTCAATTCTTGTTGAATCTGAACTAAGATTTTCCTGGCTCTCTTCTGGAATCAAGTCAGAAATGTCTTGATTGGTCTCTTGAGTAGGAACATGTTTCAAATGTTTAGCATTTCTATGAATTATTTTCCCATTTTTAGTGTTGACTAATTTAAAAGAATTTATTGAAGTGTTTTCAAGAATGACATGATGTTCTGATCTGAAATTTGAATCAAGTTTTCCATTATTTGGATTTGCCACATAAACTAAATTTCCAATTTCAAAATTATGAGGACTAGCTTTCCGAATTATATCATTATATGTTTTCATTTTTTCTTTGTAGACCATATTGAATTCTTTGATGTTGGATTCATCTTCTTCTGCATCATTAACAAGTGAGCTTAATTTAGTTTTGATTTCTCTTGAAAATAATAGGAATGCTGGAGTCTTTCCTGTAGATCTGTTTGGAGTAGTTCGGTAAGACATTAAAATTCTGGATAAATCTTCTTTCCAATCTTTCCCTTCTTCAGAACTTGAATTGAATTGTTTCTTTAGAAATCTATGGAATCTTTCTATCTTCCCATTACTTTTTGGGTAATAGGGTGAGGCTTTGATATGCTTGATTCCACATTCTTTTAAAAATCTTTCCATTGATGTACTTACAAACTGTAAGCCATTATCTGTTACAACTTCATGTGGATAACCATGTCTTGCAAAGATCTCCATTAATTTTTTAATAATTGTCTTGCTGGAAATGTCTTCTATTATCATTGCTTCAGGATATGAAGAATAGTAGTCGATCACTGTTAAAACATAATGATGGCCAATTGGACCAACTATGTCAATTCCAAGTTTCATCCAAGGTTTTGATGGTAACGGAACTATTTGCAATGGTTGATCATTTATCAATGGTTGATTCCTTACACAAATTGGACAGTTTCTTATCAAATTTTCAATGTCAAAGTCCATGTTTATCCAAAAATATTTTTCTCTTAACAGTTGTTTGGTTCTTGTCATTCCTTGATGTGTTTCATGTGCAATTCTCAAGACTCTCTTTATTAGTTTTGAAGGTAGCAAAATTCTACTTCCTTTTAAGATAAGATTATCAAAAATTGAGAGTTCATCTTTAAACTTATAAAAGCATTTGAATTCTTCATTCAAAGGATATGGCCAAACTCCCTTTTGAACCATATCTTTCAGTTTTTGAAACAAAGGATCTTGCTCTGTACAAACTTTTATCTCTTTGAAAGACAGTGCTTGAAGCTCTTCAGAAGTGATGGATAAGACTTTATGAACATAGTTCTCCAGCCATTTTTCATCACTTGTGTTAGAAAGAGGTTGTCTTGAAAATATATCTGCAATATTTTGCTTTCCTTGAATGAATTCAATTTCAAAGTCATATGGTTGTAATCTCCAACTCAATCTTTGAATTCTTGGAGGCAAAACAGCTCCATTTTTAGGATTCAGCATATAGATTAGAGGTTTGTGATCTGTTTTTAACACAAATTTCCTTCCCCAAATATAGGTGTTAAAATGTTCAATTGCCCATACACATCCCAATGTCTCTTTTTCTATTTGTGAATATCTTTTTTCAGTATCAGTTAAGGATCTGCTGGCATATGCAATGGGTCTTTTAATGCCATTTTGTTGTGTTTGTATTAATACTGCTCCAAGACCAATAGGGCTTGCATCTGTGATTAATTCAGTTGGTGAGTTCAAGTTGTAATATGCCAAGCATGGCTCTTTTGTTAGTGACTCTTTAAGATCCTGAAATGCTTTATTTGTTTTCAAATCCCAATTCCACCTAACATTTTTTCTAGTCAAATTATTTAGAGGTTCTGCCAATTTAGAAAAATTAGGTATGAATTTTCTTAAAAACCCACAAGTTCCTAAGAATGACCTTAACATCTCAATATTTTTTGGTATTGGAAAATTTAAGACTGCTTCTATTTTCCTATTATCAGGTTTAATACCTTCACTACTAACAATGTGACCTAAAATATCCAATTCTTCCATTGCAAATTTGCACTTATTCCTGTTGAGCCTAATGCCTACTTTATCAAATCTTTGTAAGACTTTTCTAAACCTTTCTTCTAGTTCTTGTCTATCTTTGTCGTAAACTACGACATCGTCCAAGTAACAAATTACACCTTTCAAATCAAGCAAAATTGAATCCATTCCTTTCTGATATGCCTCTGGAGCACTTGATAGACCAAAAGGAACTTTACAAAATCTGTAACAACCACGGTGCGTGATGAAAGTTGTAAGGGGTCTTGATTGAGGGTCTAAGTCAACCTGCCAAAACCCTTTTTTTTTGCATCCAGCTTTGCAAATACTTTAGCACCTTTAAGGGCATGTAACATATTGTCAATTGTAGGAATTGGATGTCTTTCTCTCAATATTGCTTTATTCACTTCCCGAAGGTCTATGCATAGTCTAATTTCCTCACTATCCCTTTTTGGAACAACTATTATGTTAGAAACCCATTCAGAACCTTGATGCACTTCTTCAATGATTCCATTCTCTAGCATCTTATCAAGCTCTTGATTTACTGCTTCTACCATTGCATAAGGTATACGACGGCATCTCTGGGTAATGGGCCTATAGTTGTCTTTCAATGTCACTTTATGACTATAGCCTTTTATAGTTCCAAGTCCATGGAAAAGATGTTCATGTTCTTGAACAAGAGTTTCTATATTAGTAGACATTGATTCATTTACATGATTTACCCTTTTAATTATACCTAGTTCAAAACTAGCCTTGCCTCCCAACAAAGATTCAACTTTTTTATCAATCACATAAATTTCTTCTGAAAATGAATTTTCTTTCCAAGAAATCACAGCATTGAAATAACCATAACATGGAAAAGGTCTATCTTGACCGTAGGCAAAAAAGGTTCGGGTGGTGTCATGTAATTTTGGCATAATTTTATGGCCATATAATTCAAGCATCTTATTATAGCTTATGAAAGTTCTATCACTCCCTGTATCAATTATCATATTTATTTCACTACCATCTATTTGCACTTTTTCTTTATTTTCAGCACCTGTATAGTAGGTATATTCATCTGAACTTTCACCTACTTCAGTCTTATTTTCTTCTTGTATGGTATTAACTTTAGTTTGATTGAAACTTTTGTGGTTTCTATTATTATTTTGATTTGGGCGGTTCCTGCAAGCTCTAAAAAGATGTCCTAATTTATTGCAATATGAACAAGTCATTTTTTTAGCACCACATTCTTGTGCTGAATGTGTATCTAATCCACAGCGATAACATTTAGGCTTTGAGGCACCTGAAAATGATGGGGTACCTTGATTAGTGAATCTACCTTTGTTGAAATTATTAGCATTATAGTGCTTTTTAGGTTTATTTTGAACTCTATTTAGTGTTTGATCATTTTGAGGTTCAAGAAGTCTAATTTCTTTTCTAAAAATTTCTAACATTCTAGCAATATCAATGGTTTTTGACAGTGTCAAATTTTCTTGCTGCAACAATTTTTATTTAAATTTTTTGTTGTTACATTTTTCAATTATTTGGTCTCTTATCATATCAGCTTCTAAATTCCCAAATTCACAAGATTTAGAAAGCTCTCTTAAAGAAATTAGGTAGTTGTCGATCGATTCATCATCTTTCTGGACTCTTTGTCTAAATTTAAATCTCTCAGTGACCACATTTTTATAAGGTGTGAAATATTTATCTAAAGCCATTTTAGTTTGTTCATAATTTTCCTTTTCATCTGGCAAGTTGAAAAATATACACTGTACATTTGGCCCTAAACAATGCAATAGAGTTTCTCTCTTAATTTCATCCGATTTTTTTGAAATTCCAGATGCTATTTCAAAAATGGCATAGGATTCCATCCATTGCTTATATCCCGCAAATAAATTGCTTGCATTCATATTCATGGGTAAAGGTGGCGTCAGGTTGGCTGCCATACTTGTTTTTTTTTTTTAGGGCTACAGTTATATTTTCAAATTCTCGTCGCCAATTTATGTTGAATTGTTATTGTTGTATAGTTATTATTTAATTAAACATTACTCACCAGATGAAATTATTATTACAAATTATTTATTACACTTTATATTTATATTTTTACATCAACACGTTGTTTACATTATACATCGTATATTATTGTTTATGATGATGATATATTCTATATTAAAAACACAGAATACTACAAATATAAATATATATTAAGACAATATTACAAACTTTATTGTGATTTTATCTATATCAATATGTTGAAGAATTTAGGTAAGGATTTTTATTATCATTCTGACAATCATACCAAAGACGTTTCAATTAAAACAGATGGATCCAACTCTTGTATCAATCTCAGATGTTAACTCTGGTGTCGCCTCTCTACTGATGAGGGCCACAATGTCAGCTGGACAGACTAATCTGACGCTGATTCTCCTCCTTGATATACCATCAGCCAACCAGAAGCTGGCTAAATATCACGTGATGTGAACTGACTCAACTGATTGGTTGGATTGATAGAAATCAACATGACGTCAGTTGAGCTTCTTTTAGCTCCATCTTAATATTCTTTAAGAAATCTGTCCCAAATTTTTATGAATTAAATTTATCAAACTATGGCCATATCCCATATGCTGAGGTAGCAACAATTATCAAGATAGTAGAACCTCAGCTCTGTTATATTTAAGGAAGGAAAAGATTCATATCTAGGTCAAATGGATTTAAATTGAAACGGAGTACCATTCTGATGACACGGCAACAAAAATAATTAAAATTTTTAAAAATAACTTTGAAAAGTGTAATTAGAAATCTAAGCTAGATATTAGAAAATTATGGCTAAATATATATTTTTTTCAATACTTAACATTCGGATATAAAATTTTATTAAAAAAGAATAATAGGATTTTAAATGATAATAATATATTCATGGACACACAACCAATTCGGTTACCTTTTTAAAGGTTTTTATTTAACTTGCTTCCATGTCTGTTAGTCCACAAATATTGTAATAACCTAGAATTAGGTTCCTCGATTATTAAGAAACTAGACGAATGGCCCGGGCAACGCCCGGGTTTTACCCGAGTGCGAATATATTTTAAAAACGTTGTCTTGGGTGGTCGCTATAGACAGGGTGGTCTGTATAGACAGGTGTATGTATCACACAGCTGATAACAGGGTTGTCTAGAGCGGTCGCTATAGGCAGGGTGGTCAGTGGTCGCTATAGACAGGGTGGTCTGTATAGACAGGTGAATGTAACACACTGATGATAACAGGGTTGCCTAAAGTGACCGCTATATACAGGGTGGTCTGTAAAGACAGGTGGATGTATCACACAGCTGATAACAGGGTTGTCTAGAGCGGTCGCTATAGGCAGGGTGGTCAGTGGTCGCTATAGACAGGGTGGTCTGTATAGACAGGTGGATGTAACACACTGCTGATAACAGGGTTGTCTAGAATGGCCGCTATAGACAGGTGTATGTATCACACAGCTGATAACAGGGTTGTCTAGAGGGGGGCAGGGAGGACACGTGTTCGCCGGCAGCCAATGGGCGCGCATTCTATCCGTGAGCTTCAGACAGAATAAGGCAATTATATATATAGATATGTGCGTTTCAGCCCCACAAATATTTAAAACCGTTTGTAGGTTTTCCTGAAAATTTTGGAGGAATTTGATGTCTTGGGTTGCTGATTAGAGCTGTTCCATTAATTGGTTTTAATGAAATTGTAACGAGTTTATTTGCCATAGTTGGAAGCTCTTCTTGTGATCTTTTAACGTTTCTAATTCAAATCACCAATAATCAGGTAAAATATAAAAAGACTTACAAACCGCTTGAATGCCAAGGATAAAAAAGGGACTCGGTGACAATAGCAATCTGTTGACCATAAAGTCTGAATTCTAGGCTGCTGTGTGTAACAGATGTTCCAGATGCCGTGACTTCCCTGTGTTCCAGCTCTACTAACGACGTTGTTGCAGGATCTAGCTAGTGTTAGACAGTAGCTATTGACAGCGGGGCGGGTTTTAGCGCTTACACCTCTGTGGTGATCATAGCAGGGGCTGTGGTCATTTACCATTCCACGTTGGGCGGGAGGACCCACTACTTTAACCCTGTGTCACATAACATGGATTGGTACTCAACTTCTCCTCCGGCAGCTTGGCTCGCTCCACAGACCCAGGACTAGGTACTGATTACTAGTCTGCTGGTTCTGGTGCAAAACTCCGATGGGAGGCCTCGCGTGTGACGTCAAGTCCGGCTTTCAGCGTTGGCAGTGTCAGCAGTTCTGTCTTCGGTCTCTAGTCCGCTCCATTCCTTTTTGTTGTTCAATAGTGAACTCAACGAGTTCATCGAGTTGTCGGAATTGGGAAGTTGGGTTCAGGGGTGTGTAGCAATACATGACGGTGTGAGATAATATAGTCTACCTCTAACCCCCTCTGTGTTATGTATCTAGATATCACGTGGAGCCCTCACCGTGTCTAGTTATCATTTAGGTAAATGTCTTTCTTTAAGTTCCCTCCGTAGGTCACCGAGTCCCTTCTTTATAACTTGGTCTTCACGCGGATCAACTATATTTTGAAGTTTAAAAAATCAATAATCCTCCTTTTATATATATGCCTCTGCCTTCTGTAAAGCACATGTGCTCCTGGTCAGGATATGCCATTTTTAATATATATATATATGTGGTAACCGAGGGTCAAACCTGTAGTAACCGAAAGGGACAGTCAGGGCGTGGAGAGTTTTCCAGTACCTCTCTGCACTTTGGAAAACCTTTAACAGTTTTCACAGAGTACAGGCAGTCGTGGTCGAGGCAGAGTGGAAAGCTTGGGAATGTTCACACACACAAAACGAAGAGACACAGCTGTAGTAGGAAAGTTCCATGAACAGATAGGAGTTGAGCTAAGCAAGATGGAGTTAGAAGAGATCTTACTGTTTTACATGGCTATCAGGTGGTCCTGGCTATAGGCGACAAGGGCTCGCGCGGACGGTGAAAGGGGTGACTGCTGACTAACTGCGGACTAACTGCGCTCGGCTAAAAAGCGAGGTGTTTATATACCATTCCCGAGGAGGGGGGGAGTTGGACTTTAAACGTCTGCGGCATTCCGCACCCTTTGGACCAGATGGCAACGGGCTGCCGAATTCCTTTTCAGGGTTGTTGGATTTCTCTCTCGATTTTAGACGTTTTTGAACTTATCAATCTTGCTTTAACTCAGCTCTTAACCTATTACATAGTTTTATTTATTTGTCTTTAGTTTGTACAAAGTACATTACATATGGTGATGCAATGACACAGATTAATCATGCATATAATTATTTATAGATGTGTTTCTATATACAACAAGACAATCTTGTTATAAGTAATTATACAATATAGGGTTGTTGGTTTAAATTACCATATATATATATATATATATATATATATGTAGTAATGTAGTTTATTCTGTTGGATGACTGTAGTGTGGCATGTTGGTTAGAAGCAGTCGTGGTGGTTGAGTGATGGGTGGTAAGGACACACAGGAGACAGAGACCCCGTGAGGAATAGATCGGTGAGGAAAGATAGAAGGCCGAGAACAACTGGCGTCGAGACCACCTCGGTGAGAACTGACCTTTCTTATCACATCCAGCCGATTTTAAACCGAATTGAGTAAGATAAATCCCTTAGGGGAGAATGAAGTCTTGACACTTGTTTACCAAGGGGGTTTAACCCGGCTAGCTTCCCTCTTTCCTTGTACTCTCACACAGGCCATTTTATTTATATATTTCCGAATAATATGACATATATATATAAAGCTATATAGCTATTGACAGCGGGGCGGGTTTTAGCGCTTACACCTCCGTGGTGATCACAGCAGGGGCTCTGGTCATTTACCATCCCACGTTGGGCGGGAGGACCTATATATATAGGCATTTTTCACAACTTCAAAATAATTTGTAAATATTAAAATAATATATTTTGTGGTGACTAAAAGCTAGCGTTTTCACATCGCCCTCAATCTCTGTGACTTCTATGGTGTTTAAAGTATAGTCTTCTTCTTCTTTCTTATCTCCACTCAATCATATTAAGGTATCAAGCTTGTAGAGCTTGTTGATGGTGTCTGTCGGGGAAGAGTAGAGCTCCTCAATGGATGAGTCAATAATGTATTTTGGAATTTAAAGTATAGTTCTGGTTAGGAAGGTATCTCCATTTTAGATGGGCGGATTCTCGTCCAGATGATGGACCAATGGGATCAGGTGTTGGCTTTAGCGAAGGTTCTGTAACCTACACTTTCTCTATTCAGCATACTAGTGATGAGGCCATAATATTGTAACAAAGATAATGAGCGGGAGATTCCATAGAAATTAAGTCAGTTTATTTACTGTTACAACTCTAACCGCGCTGCACGGAAGAGAGTGCCAGCGCAGAGAAAAAAAAAAAGAAAGAAAAGATCTTAACTATGTAAAAGAAAAATAGTGATATATGCAAAAGTTCGTTTATAATACAATATAATGCTGCTTATGATTGTAGAACGAGGTTTGACAATTTTGCCGTAAATGTTTCTTTTGAATGAAAAATCGTAATTTATTTTAAGGAGAAATAACGATTACAGTGGACCCTCGGTTTGCGAGCATAATCCGTTCCAGAGCCATGCTCGTACTCCAAAACGCTCGTAGTGCGAAACTAATTTCTTATTTTTAATAATTGAAACTCGGGCAATTCTTCTTGCTACGAACAATTGCACAGTTTCCCACATTTTACATATTTCCCGAATCTGATCTGAAGGGAGGGATCCCAGTGAATTTTCATCCATCACGATTACGGGCAACCATCACGAGTTGCTCGTAATGCGAAATTTCACTCGTAATCCGAGGTAAAATTTTTCAAAAAATTTTGCTCGTACTGCGAAAAGCTCGTACTCCAAGGTGCTCGTAAATCGAGGGTCCACTGTATTTCTAACCTTAGGGATGAAGTATGAAAGGATGAATTGTGAAGAGTAATGATGAACGGAAAAATAAGTGTCCAGGGATGGGAACCCACAGTGTTCCGCTTACTTTTTCCCATCCCTTTATTTTTCCGTTTAAAAAATATATCGCTTATATTTTATTTGGAGTCAAAAGGCGATCCATCAAATATGTTTATATATAAAAGGACGTATCTGGATCTATAAAGAAAAAAAAAAATCTTAAAATATTTCGAGAGATTGCTCCCTCTTTTTCAATTTATTGCACAATAGACTTAATTTCTGATGCATTAGCGCGCCATCTTTTATCAATATTCTAAACTATTATAGACGCGTATGATTCTTTTTAAAAATAAACAATTCCTACTGCCCTTACTGCAATGTAAAAATTAATGGGAGGGCCTGGCTCATCAGTGGTGAACCCTCCTAGCGGTTTCGCCAGTATGTATATCCACCACTGATGAGCCAGGCCCTCCCATTAATTTTTACGTTGTAGTAAGGGCAGTAGAAATTGTTTATTAAAAAAAAAAAAAAAGAATCTTACGCGTCTATAATAGTTTCGAATTTTTTGAAACTTAATTTACAAAATTGTTTTATTTCTTTCACACAGATTTTTTAAATATAAATAAAAAAATATTTTATTGTTTAAAAAAAAAGACTTCAAAATAAAAAAATATATATACAAAAAGTTCTTAAATAAAAATACATTATATCGCTTTTTATAATAAACAAAAAATTCAATTAAAAAAAATAATGAAGAATAAAAAAAAAAAATCCCTCGAGCCGGATTTGAACCAGCGACCTAAGGATCACCGTTGAAACATCTACAGTCCTCCGCTCTGCCAACTGAGCTATCGAGGGATGAAAGGAAGTGACCTAATAGCATTTAATAACACTTTATTGAGAGGTCACCACTAGAGGGCGTCTATACGGTGGGATGTCTATAGTTTACATCATCTTGAGCAATTCTTGCGTCTCCTGTACTCAATTCTTTATATAATTCTTTTTTATTCAATCTCTTCTATCAATTTTTTTATTCCAGACTTTTTCATAATGTATACGTTTTCTTAAAAAAAATAAAGTTTTTTTTTTACTCAATGAAGCCGATATCAATTTTAAACCAGCCGGGAAAAACATAAAATTTCTGTTCTTAAAATAATAATAACGAAAAAAATTAATAAATCCTAATATTAAATTCAAAATATTTTTAACGCCATTATTTAAATAACTAAAAGAGACATTTGAAAAAAAAATGTTTAAAAATATTATATTATTTTTTAAAGAAATTAAATTTTAATTATATTTTAAATAGAGTATATATATTTTTACACTTTTTATTTCCAATTTGAAGAATACATATCAATGTGATATTTACGATTTTAATTTGAAGTTTATGCAATTTTTGGTCTTTTTAAAATACGATCAATTTAAAATAAACTTACGAAACGGGAATTATTTCAAATTCTTTGAAGCCGATTTGTGTTGTATATATATATTAATTATTTGTTACCACAGAGTGTGTGTAAGCTCACAGGTAAATAGGCGCTAACCGAAACAGAAAAAAAAGTTCCTTTGTTCAAGATAAGTTTCCCTTTTATATTTTGTTCTCTCTCTTGTAAATCAATTCTGGGCTCAAAAATCATAACTTTTGGTTAGTAGCCCGTAAAACCATATTTTCTCTTGTAAATCAATAAATATAATGTTTAATTAATATAATAATTGGAATCAGTTTCATTAATAATTCTAAGCAAAGTCAACAATTTTTCTCAGTTCAAATCAAAAATAACTTTTATTAGGTGCCACTCAAGAAAAACAATAATATTTACAACTAGTCAATGTAACCGGCTTCGCCCGGTTTTTTTCCCTGAGTGAAGTGGTTTAACGAACATTATTTTAACAATTATTTAGTTAAATAAACATACACATTGGATATATGCATAGTTATACAGTGTCGATTTGTGGCCTTAAATACGACTAGTTATATATTTCCCTCAAAACTAGACGCCATCTATTGACCGTCGCCGCAAACTAACGGCCTCGGGTCGGTGACAAAGTCACGAAACTAGCTTTGGCAAACTGAGAATCCTGTGACGTCTATTTTGACGGTAGAAGTGACCTTTATTTTTATAGAACAATAGCCTCCTGGCAAAATTTCCAACAAAATTTTGGCCTAGTCCCATTGCGACAGCTAAACACCACATTGTGAAGATTCCATTAGATCCCTTGTGGATCCCATGAAATAAAGTCTACCCTAGGCTGACAAGGGCCATTAGCCCGAAACAATGGTCTCTAGACGCCGCTAGTTTGCGGCGACGGTCAATAGATGGTGTCTTGTTTTGACGGGAGAGGTGACCCTTACTTTTTAGGAAATATTGAGTAAATTTGTGCACACATAGACAAAACTTGAGGAAGTTGTACCTCTGAAAGATATTACAGTGACCTTTATTGAAAACACACGAATAACCAAATGTGAACAAAATTATCTATGTCTCCTTAAAAAAATAAATAAATAAATAGACGACCGGCGATATCAAAGTCTTTCCATTTCCTAAAGTTTTATCCATGAGTGTATTTCAGTTATAGATATTTGTTCTGTTAATTTATTGATTTCCAGGATATAAGGTTCCAAATGTTGGACCAGTCGAGAAGTTTGGACAAGTGACAATTAAAATACGTTTATATTACGATGCACTAGCGCGCCATCTGTTATCAAATTACGAAACTATTATAGACGCGTAATATTCTTTTTAAAATAAAACAATTTCTACTGCCCTTACTGCAATGGAAAAATTAAAGGGAGGGCCTGGCTCATCAGTGGTGAACCCTCCCAGCGGTTTCGCCAGTTTAATCTACCATAGATTAAACTGGCGAAACCGCTGGGAAGGTTTACCACTGATGAGTCAGGCCCTCCCTTTAATTTTTCCATTACAGTAAGAGCAGTAGAAATTGTTTTATTTTAAAAAGAATATTACGCGTCTAAAATAGTTTCGTAATTTGATTAAACACTTTAATTGACAACTCAGTCAATATTTACATGATAAAAAGATTAGATCAAAAGAATTATTTACAAAGATGGTGTTCTTCCCCACCGCGATAGGGTCCGTCACCAGGCGATGACGGGGTCCTCGATGGTCTCACCCAGTCCAACCTGCACGAAGTGTCGATAAATCCTTGATTTGGCTGATGCGAGGATGGCTAGTTCGTCGTCCACCAGGCCAGTCCTGAAGATCCAGGACTGGGGATCAGATGGTCTCCCGATGATGTTGAATGCCTCCCAGACGAGGGGCCTGATACTCATGCAACTCCAGTATCGGTGGCCCAGGGAGCCATCGGGGGACCCGCAGGAAGGACAGGCAGATGCAGGATGTTCCGGGTGAAGCAGGGCATAGAGAACCAATCGCAGGGCGATGTCGCCGTCATGCCCCTAGAAAACGCCGCTTCGGATCGAGAAGTTTGGAACATAGGAATTCGTTGTTTCCCTTCAACCAATTTTTCGAATTAAATTTTTTTCTTCTGTATTTAATTTAATATCAATTCGTATAAATATTGTGTGGCGAAGAAATAATTTATTAAAACTATTTTAGAGGCGTAATCTTTTTTTTTTAAATAAGGCTTTAGCCAGGCCCTCCCTTTAATTTTTCCATCGCAGTAAGGACAGTAGAAATTGTTTTATTTTAAAAAGAATATTACGCCTCTAAAATAGTTTTATAATTTGATAACAGATGGCGCTCTAGTACATCGTAAATAATTAATTATTTAATTTAATTATTCAATGAAAATATTTGGAAACAGATTTAAAATTAGTAAAAATCATCATTTAGTTACCTAGCTTGCTTGCTCGATATTCTCTAGCTGTAGATAGTTTGGTTGATTGGTTAATATTTGTAGACTGGTCGTGGTGACGTCATCAATAAATACTTTCACATCTCCAGATATACATAGACTTGATATCTACGCTACAATATATTTCCCAACTCTTTCTGTATTTGTTGCATTGAAGTTGAAATATAACGATATGTTAGAGTGTAATTCAGATAATTGGAGATTTTAATTTTTACTTGAAGATAATTTCGATTGTGTTTTCTATAGTTCTCCTATATAACAATCTCTTTAAAACGTTTTTTACTTATCCTTTTATTGGTCCAAATTACCCAAGATCTTGAAGGTCGTGCTCATAAAGAAGTTCAAGAACTTTTCTTGGTTCTCTGTACAGGGATCTGTTGAGGGTTCAGGCGAGAATCCTCACGCCACTTCACGCCTGGCGACGCCAGTGTGGCGGTGGGAACCGGCCGAGACTGGAACCCGGCGGTTGGGTTTCGATTTTGGCTGCGAGCGGGGAAGTATCTCCGCGTCTGGCTGTGTGTAGTGTTCTCCTTATGTTCCGGCACTGGTTATAAATAAACCGGTACTAAGGATGCTCCGACGACTCAGAGTGGATTATTGACAAAACAACGGGCACAACAGGATCCTTTGTCCTTTCCAAAACAATTTAGTACATGTTGGGGAGTGGCCTCTTCGATTTTGCACCTAGTGCACATGGGGAAGCTTTTGGCTCCCTCTTTATAGACTAGAGGGTGCAGGTGACCAGATTTCTATCTGGCCAATCTTTAACAAGTCAATCTATATAGTTCAATCGATGGAGCAGTGGTCTAAACCGTCGATTCCTAAGACACAGGATCGAATTCCGCATTGGAGACTTTTTTTTTCTGAATAATTTCTTCATTAGCCCCTGATTCTTGCAAAAGTCCAACACTTACCATTGAGTGCAAGTAATCAAATAGGACTCTGGAGCACTTGTTAGTGCAAAAGTCTAATTGCACTTTCTACCTGTGTAAACATGTGGTGTACCTACAAGTAAAAGCAGTCGCCAACTACTATCTACCGTGATTATCATCTGGGGGTCGGTCGGTGGAAGGATGATCTAAACCGTTGGTTTTCGACTGCTACGACCCGGGTTCGATTCCCGCATTGGGCACTTTTTTATGTTTAAAAAAAAAAAAATGCTCCAATGGCCCCCGATTCTTGCAAAAGTCCAACCCCACCAGTGAGTGCAAGTAACCAAACAGGGCTCTGGCACATTTGTAAGTGCAAAGTCGAACTGCTTTTCACATATGTAGACATGTGGTGTACTTACAGTAAAAGCAGTCACCTACTTCTACCCACCATGATTATCATGGTCTGTACCACGTGTACTAGGGATAAGCAAAAAAAAAAAATCATGTGGCTTGTACCACGTTTACTAGGGATTAAAAAATAAATATTTTTTAAAAAATCAAGTAAATCTACGAAGATTTAAAGTGAAGGAAGTGAGTTATGAAATTGACACACACAAAAAAGTATTTCCGAAAATAAAAAAGCCGATAATATGATGGAAATTCCTTGCAGAAGATAATTTAGGAGAATGTTTTGTGCCAGACGGTCAAGGCCGTGATCCGGGATCTAACGACATGTCTTCTGCTTTAAATATAGTCTCGTTTGTTCTCCATCTCTTATATAATTATATTATACCATTGCAGAATTATTGTGACTTTGTTTTCAGAAATTGGACATCAACATTACAGATTTATTAATTAATGATTTCTGAACTTTTTGAGAAGACAATCGATGGTTGAATGGTCCACATTGAAGTCAACGGGGTTCTGGCATATTTGTAAGTGTGCAAAGTCGAACTGCTTTTCACATGTATAGACATGTAGTGCACTTACAGTAAAAGCAGTCACCTAGCTCTAATACTCCCGCAATTTTATGTTGTTATATACTGTAGAACCTCCCTGTAAAGGTCACCTAATTGAAGAGCCAAACTGTCCTTTAGGGAGAGGTGTCCGCTAAAGGGAAGTTCTACTGTATATATGGGGGAGTTGATAATGGTTACCTTTCCAAACAAAACAGGTCGTTAATAAATGATGTTTAGCTTTAATGTCTATTTTGAAGGGAGAGGTGACCTTTATTTTTAATAGATCTATATCCTCCTGACAAAATTTCCATCTATATTTCGGTAATAGAGTTAGCCTATCCGTTTTGCCAACTTAACACCTCTTTAGCAAATTATGAATATTTAATGAACCCTAGCC
>CP092876.1:13165289-13298490 GCA_030710605.1 Cordylochernes scorpioides | reverse complement strand
TAAACAGAACCAGTTAACCAGGAAGTTCCATGCTGAGGTCCAGTCTGGGAGGCTGGCCATAGATGTAGGGTTGAGGTGGGTCAGTCCAAACAGAACCAGTTGACCAGGAAGTTCCATGCTGAGGTTGAATCTGGGAGGGTGGCCATAGATGTAGGGTTGAGGTGGGTCAGTCTAAACAGAACCAGTTAACCAGGAAGTTCCATGCTGAGGTTGAGTCTGGGAGGCTGGCCATAGATGTAGGGTTGAGGTGGGTCAGTCTAAACAGAACCAGTTAACCAGGAAGTTCCATGCTGAGGTCCAGTCTGGGAGGCTGGCCATAGATGTAGGGTTGAGGTGGGTCAGTCCAAACAGAACCAGTTGACCAGGAAGTTCCATGCTGAGGTTGAATTTGGGAGGGTGGCCATAGATGTAGGGTTGAGGTGGGTCAGTCCAAACAGAACCAGTTGACCAGGAAGTTCCATGCTGAGGTTGAGTCTGGGAGGCTGGCCATAGATGTAGGGTTGAGGTGGGTTAGTCCAAACAGAACCAGTTGACCAGGAAGTTCCATGCTGAGGTCCAGTCTGGGAGGCTGGCCATAGATGTAGAGTTGAGGTGGGTCAGTCCAAACAGAACCAGTTGACCAGGAAGTTCCATGCTGAGGTCCAGTCTGGGAGGCTGGCCATAGATCTAGGATTGAGGTGGGTCAGTCCAAACAGAACCAGTTGACCAGGAATTTCCATGCTGAGGTTGAGTCTGGGAGGCTGGCCATAGATGTAGGGTTGAGGTGGGTCAGTCCAAACAGAACCAGTTGACCAGGAATTTCCATGCTGAGGTTGAGTCTGGGAGGCTGGCCATAGATGTAGGGTTGAGGTGGGTCAGTCCAAACAGAACCAGTTGACCAGGAAGTTCCATGCTGAGGTCCAGTCTGGGAGGCTGGCCATAGATGTAGGGTTGAGGTGGGTCAGTCCAAACAGAACCAGTTGACCAGGAAGTTCCATACTGAGGTTGAATCTGGGAGGCTGGCCATAGATGTAGGGTTGAGGTGGGTCAGTCCAAACAGAACCAGTTGACCAGGAAGTTCCATACTGAGGTTGAATCTGGGAGGCTGGCCATAGATCTATTGTCATATAAATGTACTATTATAGATATTTATATATTTATAATAACATTGACTCCACTGTTTGTCTGTGATTATATATAAAAAAAGAATAGTAATAATGATAATAAAACATTATTATGGTAAAAATTCAATTTACATACTCAACGTCTGGAAGGCTAGAAATATGATGATCGTTTCTTTATCATTATTTTTTTTTCAGAGAAGAATTAATTGAAATACTCTGTGATTTGATATATCAGTGATATTTGTGCAGCCGTGGAGGCGGTGGCAACAGTGGATCTAGAGGCGGTGGAAGGCGAGGGTAAGGATTTTTGGCATTTTGTAGTGATCTTAAAGCTCGTATATGTTAAAGGAATTACCATGTGTTTTTGTGTACAAAATTATATACATTTATACTGCCCTTGTAAATCGGGTTGTTGTTATTATTATACATAGTACAGTGGTAAAGGCCATGATAATCATGGTGGATAGTTAGCGATTACTTTTACTTCAAGTATGCCACATGTCTACACATGTTGAAAGCAGTTCGACTTTTGCACTTACAAATGTGCCAGAGCCCTGTTTGGTTACTCGCATTCACTAGTGGGGTTGGACTTCTGTAATAATTGGAGGCCATTAAAGCAATATTTTCTTCAGAAAAGTTTTCAATGCGGGGGATTCAATCCCAGGTTGTGGTTGTAGGAAACAAACGGTTTATACCACTCCAATACCCCATGTATAATACAGTGGTACCTCAACATACGAGTTTTTCGAGATACGAGCCGACGAGCAAGTGATTTTTTGCTTTTAGTTACGAGCGAAATTCGAGATACGAGTTCGGGTCGGTAGTGTTGATGATATTAATCTGTGATTTTAAATGTTTCTTTTTAACCAGTACTTTTGTTTTGTTTTTGCTTTTCCTAAAATGTTTCTTTCTTCTTCTTCATTATTATTTGTTCTATATGCAAAGCTTTGTTTTTTGAGACTTGAATAAACAAATTCAAGTTTATTATATTTTTGTGTGCTTTTAAAGTTAAAACACAACAGGTAGTAACACGCAGTCGCGCCATCACGATCAGTTAGCAGAGTGCTTCCGCTGTGATAAGTTGTGTTTTCTGTTCGCGTTTTGTGCTGCGTTTACATTTACAGTTGCAACAGGTCGTGCATCTGACCTTTTTTAATGACACTTGCCTAACTCATTTCCGTAAAATTCTGAGAGGGAGGAAGAAACAAACCTCCTTGGACATGTTTTTTTTTCTAAACGGCCTACAGGTGAAAGCGAGAAAAATGTAGCGAAAAAGGCAAAGACCAGTGAGGATATCTAATTTATTTCTTTACATTCTCTTTTTTGTTTTTGTGCAATAAATATTTGATATTTATAAATATGTTTTTATTATTTTTAAAACCACGTAACAAAAATAACTGGGGTGACATTTTGGAGGTTGGAACGGATTAATGGTAGTTCAATTGTTTTTATGGGGAAATTTGCTTCGAGATACGAGTAATTCAAGATACGAGCAAGGTTGCGGAACGAATTAAACTCGTATGTCGAGGTACCACTGTACATCTATTTGCATATTTCCTTGTATATTCCACTTTATTCCTCTATTCACATATTTCCTTGTATATACCACTTTATTCCTCTATTTGCATATTTCCTCGTATATTCCACATTATTCCTCTATTTTCATATTTCCTTGTATATACCACTTTATTCCTCTATTTGCATATTTCCTCGTATATTCCACATTATTCCTCTATTTACATATTTCCCTGTATATACCACTTTATTTCTCTATTTGCATATTTCCTCGTATATTCCACTTTGTTTCTCTATTTGCATATTTCCTTGTGTATTCCACTTTATTCCTCTATTTACATATTTCCTTGTATATTCAAATTTATTTATCAATTTGCATATTTCCTTGTATAATCTACATAATTCCTCTATTAGCACATTTCCTTGTATAATATACTTTATTCCTCTATATTGCATATTTCCTTGTATATACCACTTTATTCCTCTATTTGCATATTACCTTGTATAATTCCTCTATTAGCACATTTCCTTGTATAGTATACTTTATTCCTCTATTTACATATTTACTTGTATATTCCATATTTTCCAACCACCTGACGTTTCTGTTACAGCTCTTACTGACTACACTAGACTCATCTTCTGCCCTGTTCCATACTCATCTCTCACTCATCACTGCTGGGGGAATGATGAATTTTTCAAGATGGCGATCCTTGTTCCAAAAGAACATTGTCCATCATCATTAAATCTTTTGGAAATAAAAATGTTGACTTTTTTTTTATCACAAAAATACACTTTTAATTTGTTTTTCTATTAAATTCTTATAATCATTTGTTATATGTGTTTATTCTATAAATATGAAAGTAGGTGAAATTTTGCAGCTACTTTAATGAAAATACAAAACTATTATAGACACGTATGATTCTTTTTGCAATTAAACAATTTCTACTGCCCTTACTGCAATGGAAAAATTAATGGAAGGTCCTGGCTCATCAGTGGTGAACCCTCCCAGCGGTTTTGCCAGTTTAATCTACCTAGATGACGCGCTAATACATCATAATATAAACTACTTTAATAATTAACTACTAAGCATATTATAAATGGAATTACCATAGATTTGGCCTAGCTTCTCTACCAGCTAAACTCCTTTTTGAAAGTGTGTGAAGATTTCATTTGATTCCTTGTGAATATCATGAAATAAAGTCCGCCCTAGACTGACGAGGGCCATTAGCCCGAAACTATGGTCTCTAGGTGGACGCTTCTCAGTTTTCCAAAGCTGGTGTTGTGGCTTTGTTACCGACCTGAGTCCGTTAGTTTAAGTAGACGGTGAATAGATGGGGATCAGTTTTAGCGTTTATTTTGACAGATAACTGTCTCATTGCCAAATGAATCAGAAAAACGCTTGTAAATATTGTCACGGTAGTGATAACGAGTATAACAAAAGTTTAAGTAAAAATAATTTATTTATAAAATGCAAACTATTTCTAATTTTTTTATTTACAAGTAATAATATACAAGCATGGTAAGGGGTGATGACTATGCAAATATTTGTGATGATATACAACAGAATATATAAAATAATTATTCAGTGACAATATTTTATTTTTTACGTTGATGTTCATGATAAACTGGCAATTTTTGTGTTTCTTCCAGGAATCACTAAAGAACACTAAAGGTCATCCATTCTATCCAAGTTTGTCACACACACACAACATTGTGGGAATTTAAAGACAGCTCATCTATTGATATCGTAAAAAACGTTTCCCACATGATTTTATCTACTTATATATTTGCCTTATTCTGTCTGTTTGTTTGTCTGTTTGTCTGAAGCTCACGGATAGAATGCGCGCTCATTGGCTGCCAGGGAACACGTGGCCTCCCTGCCCCCCTCTAGACAACCCTGTTATTCAAAAACCATACATCCAATCGCCATGCAATTCTGGGATATTATTAGGTATATCCCCGGAAAGGTTTTCGAAAAATAATTTCTTGAATATCTTGAATATCCTTAGAGTTATTTGCAGAATTGTAGATATAACTCGCAAGCAGCGCCGCCAGACGGTGATAGGCTTAATTAAGCTTGCTGCTCCACCCCTGTTGACCTTGGGTCGTCGTGTGAGTCACAGCATGATGCAACAAAAAACACTCTCTCTGGGGATTGCGGCGTCAACAACCTGTAAGTTTGTGCCTCTCTCATAAACCTGTCTATACAGACCACCCTGTCTATAGCGACCACTCTAGACAACCCTGTTATCAGCTGTGTGATACATCCACCTGTCTATACAGACCACCCTGTTAATAGCGACCACCCAAGTCAACGTTTTTAGAATATATTCGCACTCGGGTAAACCCCGGGCGTTGCCCGGGCCATTCGTCTAGTAATTTAATAAAATATATAGAAGATCCAGAGCTAAGTTTCTTATACACCTATCCCCCGATTTACACGGTACTTGTTTTACACGTTTTCGCTTTTACACGGTTTTCCAAATAAGTTTTTTTTATCGCACTATACTAAATGCTACTGTGATTGAACACATGCGCTGTGTACACATCTCACGAGGAATCCCGAGCTTATGTGCTGACTACATATTTTAACCTGTCAATGCATTTTATTTTTATTTCTGTGTACACCTATTCTCCGATTTACACGTTTTTCTCAGGAACGTATCTACCGTGTAAATCGGGGGATAGGTGTATTATGATGCTTTAGCCTGCCATTTGTTTTCAAAATTCGATTTTTTTTTCACTAGCTTGACAGCTAACATGCCCTTCAACAGAAGCAATTAGGAATATAACTTCTAGCTAACTATACACGCCGAAATTTAAATATATTGAGACGTTACAAAAAATAATTTTCAATTGTACACAAATTCCTTTAAAATGTTACTTTAATTTTTCATATGTTTATTTTCAATTTCTTTTTCTCATTCATTAAAAGTCAATGATGTACATACTAAATTAGTAAAAACTCACTAAAAACTATATGTAAAAATAGACAAAAACAAATGGCTGGTAAAAGAAAGCGGCAATAAAATGAGTTTAGGTAAAATATCTATTTCATTAACAAACATTTCACTTTTAAAATAATAAACTTTAAAATTAAAGTTTTACAAAACTAAAATTAGCGTTTTAAAAATAAAAACGTGGCATTTGGCGCAGTCGAAAAGGATACGAAGAAAAAAAAATGGCGGAAAATCCAAACAACCGGTTGCAAAAGTTCAACGGCTCGAAGTCGGCAATTAGGCCTGAGTCATGGATCAAATTATATGATTTTGAAAATAATTCTTTAAAAGAAGATGAAAAAATCAAAAATCTTATGTACTACTTGACAGATTCAGCACTTGAATGGTATGCAGACGAGATTATTTCAAATCCTGCAATAAAAAGATGGGAAGTTGTAAAGGAAAAGTTGATTCAAAGATTTGGTTCATACAACGCAAATCCAATTGTCTCAGCATCACATCGAAGATTAAAACGAGAAGAATCAATAGAAAATTATTTTCAAGATAAAATTCGCCTGTTAAATCAAACCCATCTAACGAAGGAGGAAAAAATACATTTATTAACAGACGGACTTCCAAATGATTGGAAAGATTTAATTGTGGCTGCACAGCCAACTGACGCCACAAAATGGTTTCATATCGCAGCTTCAATTGAACAAAATAGGGCTTCAATTCAGTTTAAGCCTAAAAACAAAATACATCTCGCGACAAAAAATAATGATAATAGAAAAAATGTTTGCCCATTCTGGTGTCCAATATGTTCGAAAAAGGGAATAAAAATTAAACATTGGGTCACAGATTGTGAGGATTATGATCCTAATTATAAAAAGGATAGGCCTAATCAAAACACTTCAGTGAAACAAGTATGCGGAGCCCCGGAATTGTTGAATGTAAGTACTTTGACAAATACCCCTACACAAGGAGCTTCCAAGCTTATCAACATAAGTGTTGAAGTAAATGGAATTCCTGCGCAAGCATTTGTGGATACTGGAGCAACAGTATCAATAATCAATTGGCGATTGTTCAAGCGAACCCGTCTTCAACTTCAACCAAATTCAGACATTCACATCAGCCAAGCGGATGGTGTTACCAGGACATGTGGAAGCCTTCAGACCAAGGTAAGAATAGATAAACTAATTAAACCTGTAACTCTCCATGTAATGAAGAACTTTAAATATCCACTCTTGATCGGATTAGATGTTGCATCTCTTTTTAATCTTTTAATAGATGTCAGAGACAAAACAATTTACACCAAATTTGATGGATTACAAAATCCAATTCTTGTAAATCATCTAGAAGAGATAAGAGAACATGAATTAAAAGAATTACTTGAACACAATAGGAATGTATTTTCTCAGCATGCTATTGATTTGGGAAAAGTAGCTATACAACATAAGATCATCACGAAAAGTGAACAACCAATTTCTCTTAGACCCTATCGTCGTCCTCTAAAAGAATATGAAGAGATAGCTGAACAAGTTAAAGAACTTCTCGAACACAAGTTAATAAGAACTTCAGATTCTCCTTGGGCATTTCCTGTTGTTTTGGTTCCCAAGAAGGATGGAAATAAAAGGATGTGCATTGATTACAGACGTCTTAATGAGATCACACTGGATGACAGGCAACCCCTACCTCACATACAGGACATGTTTGATCGATTGCATGGATCCAGATTCTTCTCTACCCTCGATGTTGCATGGGGTTATTGGCAGATCGAAATGGACCCGCAATCTATTCAAAAAACTGCATTCGTCACAAACGATGGTCATTATGAGTTTTTAGTGATGCCCTTTGGTTTAAAAAATGCTGCTTCAACGTTTCAAAGGATAATCCAACATATTCTAGGTGAATTATTATGGAAAGGAACTTGCTCTTTCCAAGATGACATATTGGTGTACACGAAAACATGGCAAGAGCACATAGAGCTTCTTAGTAAAGTTTTTGACAAATTAAGACAGTACAACATGAAATTAAAATTGTCGAAATGTATTTTTGGAAGAACTGAAGTAAAATACCTCGGACATATCATCAGTCACAATCAATTAAAACCTGATCCAGGAAAAGTAAAATCTATTCAAGACTTTCCAAGACCTGATACTGTAAAGAAAGTTCGTCAGTTCATGGGATTGGCAAATTATTACAGAAAATTTGTGAAGGACTTTTCTAAAATTTCATTCCCCTTGGTTCGACTCACTCGGAAGAATCAGCCCTTCATCTGGAATGAGGAAGTAGAGGAGTCATTCGCTAAACTTAAAATGGCACTATCTACAAAACCTGTCCTTGCTATTTACAACCCGGACTACCCCTCTAAAGTTTATACAGATGCCTCCAAATATGGAATTGGAGCAATCCTAACACAAATTGGTCCAGACAATGAGGAACATGTAATTGCTTATTACTCCAAAACACTGCAACCACACCAAGAGAATTATTCTGCTTATGAGATGGAATGCCTAGCCGTAATACAAGCAACTGATCACTTTCATGTATACATAGAAAACCAACCATTTGAAATCATCACTGATCATGCGGCGCTCCAATGGCTCTTCACCATGAAGAAACCGAAACCTAAGTATTTTAGATGGATTCTTAGTTTATCCTCGAAATCATGTAACATCGTTCATCGTTCTGGAAAGCAACAAACTCATGTTGACGCCTTATCAAGACTCCCAGTTGTTAACATTGCAACTCAAGAACTTCAAGAACACCAACAAAATTCAGATTTGAGTTTCTTGAAAAATTCCCACACTCATGACGGTGTGGTAATGATCAAACAAAAAGGAGTTTTTAAAGCAGTTGTCCCAAACTCGCTTACCAAAAAAATATTGGAAGAATATCACGATTCATTGAGTCACCCATCAATAACCAAAACATGCAAACTTATAACTCAATGTTATTGGTGGAAAGGAATAACAACTGATATCAAGAATTATGTTCGATCTTGTAAATCTTGTCAACTAGTGAAGGTCAGACATGAACCAACTTTAGGAGAAATGATCACTCCAATGTCAAATATCCAACCATTACAAATGATCGGTTGTGACACTATTGTACTGGGAACAGCAGCAGCTAACACAAAGCATAAATTCATTCAAGTTTTTGTTGATCACGCAACTCGTTATCTATGGGCATATCCCACAATAACAAACACTGCTCAAGCTGTCACTCAATGTCTTGATAAGATAATCAAATCTGTTAATTCGATCAATACTATCTTAACAGATAATGGCAAAAATTTTATATCAAAAGAGTTCAACAAATTTCTTTCTTTACAAGGAATTAAACACACATATACTTCGCCTTATCATCCTCAGTGCAATGGCATTTGTGAGAAATTGAATGATACGATAATGACAAAACTGAGAATAGCTGTTCTAGAGAAACCTAGATGTAAATGGAGCACATTGTTACCGCAAGTTGTCAAAAATTATAATTCCACACCACATGACGTGACTGGTTTTTCACCGCTTTTCTTAATGTATGGAATCGGTAATGTACCCGAATTTGCCGACCAAACTCCAATTACAATTGAAGAAGCCAGGAAGAAAGCTAGCCTGCGGACAGAACAAATTAGAAGTAAGTGGAAGATTAAACACGATAGCCATCACCCCAAGTATGTCTTTAAAGAAGGAGACTTAGTCATAAGAAAAATTGCCTTCAACGACCCTCGTCTCATCAAGACATCACCAAAATATGAAGGACCATTTGTCATTCAAAAAAAGATATCTGATGTAACCTACGATATCTCTCTGAAAGACCAAAAGCAAGCAAGACGCGTTCACATATCTCAACTTCGACCATTTATTACCCGAGAATAAATGCTTCAAGAAGGGGAATATGAGACGTTACAAAAAATAATTTTCAATTGTACACAAATTCCTTTAAAATGTTACTTTAATTTTTCATATGTTTATTTTCAATTTCTTTTTCTCATTCATTAAAAGTCAATGATGTACATACTAAATTAGTAAAAACTCACTAAAAACTATATGTAAAAATAGACAAAAACAAATGGCTGGTAAAAGAAAGCGGCAATAAAATGAGTTTAGGTAAAATATCTATTTCATTAACAAACATTTCACTTTTAAAATAATAAACTTTAAAATTAAAGTTTTACAAAACTAAAATTAGCGTTTTAAAAATAAAAACGTGGCAATATATTATATATATATATGTGGTGATTTGTGAAGCAGTCGTGGTAGTTGTGTGATGAGTGGTAAGGACACACAGGAGACAGGATTCAGAGGTTAAAACCTGTGGGGAGTAGATCGGGAGGAAAGAGAGAAGGAAAGAGAGAAGGACCACCCTGGGAACAACTGGTGTCGAGACCACCTCGGTGATAACTGTCCCTTGATCATCACATCCAGCTGCTTTTAAACTGCTTTGAGCAAAATAAAGTATCCTCAGGGGGAAGGGGAGTGAAGGTTGAACATCTGGTTCTATTTACATATTTTTGAACATCTGGTTCTATTTACATATATGACTCTATTATATTGAAATTTGTTTACAGTTTTATACTTATGGCAATATATGATGATAAGTTTTCATATATATATATAACGAAATTCAGACCAAGGCTATAAATACATACAACTCCATCAGATCCATAAAATTCCTCAATGGCCAAATAAAACATCGGCTTTACTATGAAAATTTATCCCTGGATGCTTTATTGAACTTATTTAATATTAATATCACACACAACACACATACAGCTTTATTAAGACCACCGGTCTTATACAGATTCACCACAGGAAGGAAGCATAGATAGAACTCCTATACTCCAGGCAGCACAGAACCCAACAACAGCCTCCAGGTCCGACACATGTCCAGTGGCCACACCGTGCATAGGTTAACGTATCACTGAAATACATAAATGGAGAATAAGTAAACATCTTAAATCAAAAGACGATCCTTTAGATATATTTATATTGCCACGTGGAAAATTAGGGAAGACAAATTTCAGTAACGGAAATATATTAATTTACGGGGCTGCTAACCAGAATGAATGAAATTTGAGCCCCGATGGACGCATAAAGCGGAATATAGATAAAACACAGTTGGAGGGGGATGGGTAATCATACACATCACACCCAAACTTCAGGTAACACAGTAGTTTTCTTTTAATTAAAAAGGCATATATTGGATCAAAATATCATTTATTTTACCAATATTTCAGTTGGCTGAACGCCAACCTTTATCAAGGTATTATAACATTTTAAAGTGTGTCAACAACAAACTCAGCGCCACATAACGTCAACAGCATTATGTTTAAAATAAAAGGATTTAAAAGCGCGAATGTTTCTTTTATACATAAAACAAACTTCTACTGTCCTTACTGCGATGAAAAAATATATAAAAAAATATATTTTTTCATCGCAGTAAGGACAGTAGAAGTTTGTTTTATGTATAAAAGAAACATTCGCGCTTTTAAATCCTTTTATTTTATATGTATAGATGGCGCGTTATTGCTTTGTGTTAATATATGCCTAACTGGCCTTGTCTTTATAGTTTGCTGAAGAGCATTGCTCGAAGCAAATATTTAAATGTAATGCTACTGTCCTATAAGCTTATGTCCATAGTTTATTTGAAAACCATTTCTAAAATTCCATCCTTCAGTGTAGCATATAAAAGCAGAATGATCCAATACAATATTAGAGCTCTGAGAAGCGGTCTGGTGGATTAAATTGGCGAAACCGCTGGGAGGGTTCACCACTGATGAGCCAAGCCCTCCCAATATATTTTTTCATCGCAGTAAGGACAGTAGAAGTTTGTTTTATGTATAAAAGAAACATTCGCGCTTTTAAATCCTTTTATTTTATATGTATAGATGGCGCGTTATTGCTTTGTGTTAGCATTAAGTTTGTTTGCGCTGAGTTTGTTGTTGACACACTTTAAAATGTTATAATACCTTGATAAAGATTGGCGTTCAGCCAACTGAAATATTGGTAAAATAAAATGATATTTTGATCCAATATATGTCTTTTTAATTAAAGATTTATTTATGGATTGCTCTATTTTCAAAACAGGAGTTTATTTAAGACAAGAACAAACTATGAATGATAAACAAAAGATAAGCAATGAGGGAAGTTTACAGAGTAGCAAAATATGAACATAAAAAAATGTTACTCTGTTATTAAAAATAATAAATACTAATAATATATTTAAAATATTAAAAATACGTCCTTGTATCTGTGAAAAAAAAAATTTTTCTCAAAATATTTCGAGGGATTGTTACCTCTATATCAATTTATTGGACAATAAAATCAAAACCTTTAAAGTTTTTTTATGCAATAAATTGATAAAGAGAGAAAGATTGAGATTGAAACTGATTTATTACAAAGTCCATATAAGATTATATAAGGTTAAATACAGAATAAATATAAATAGAAAAGATTATATAATTATAAATATATGAATAAATAGATATAAATAGATAAAATAATTGATAGATATACATATATATATATATAATAGATGGAAATTTCGCCGGGAGGATATTGATTTAAAGAGACAAAGGTCGCCTCTCCCGTCAAAATAGACGTCAAAACTAGACGCCATCTATTGACCGTCACCGACCCGAGGCCGCTAGTTTGCGGTGACGGTCAATAGATGGCGTCTAGTTTTGACGTCTATTTTGACGGGAGAGGCGACCTTTGTCTCTTTAAATATATATATAATATATACAAGGTCTTCATTGGTGGCGCTCACCGCGGAAAAGAATACGCCACCGATGGACTGCGAGAGTTCTTTCCCACAGAGTGGGCAGGTCGAGGTGATGGTTGGCATTACCCAACTCAAGACCAAGATGGTACTTGAGAGAAAAAGAGAGCAACCCCTCGAAATATTTTGAGAAAAAAAAATATTTATTCTCACAAATCCAAGTACGTAAGTATATAAGTAAACCGCGTGTATAAGCCCCTCTATAACTCAACTATTCTGAAGTCCGAAATATTGATATCGTGTTGTGTGGAAATAATCTTGGAAATCGAAAAAAAAAAAAAAAAAAACACAATAAAGGCTTCTAGGTATGATAACTAATGAAATACCAATTCATCTCAGCATTTCAGTTCTGGAACAACCAGAATTTTGTCCGGGAGGAAATGTTATTGTTCACTTTCGTCACTGGAATTCCCGTGGAATTTTGGAAATTGTCATTTCGTCAATAGCTGGAAATACGCTATTGTCACATACAGAACTGCACTAGAGATACTAACATACTTTGTACAAATATGATATTGTACTTGGATAAGGTGCATACATTAAGAAAGAAAAAAAAAAGGCATATCAGTATTGTAAGAACGCGAAACGATATGAAAAAAAAAAAAACTGCCGAAACCTCTGGTAGGGTTCACCACTGATGAGCCAGGCCCTACCATTATTTTTTCCATTGCAGTAAGGGCAGTAGAAATTGTTTTATTTTTAAAAGAATCATACGCGTCTATAATAGTTTCGAATTTTCATAACAGATGGCGCGCTAATGCATCATGAAAAAATAGTACAAATGAAATAATATATACTGAGATCCTACAGTGTTGTTTTAAATTATATTGTATGAAGAAATATGTATTTTATCAAAAGAATAATAAAAACTTCAGTCATTATTGATATCAATCACTAGCCGAATGACCCGGGCAACGCCCGTGTTTTACCCGATTGAATGTTTTGATTCAAATACTATTTGTTACAATTATAAATTGGCGCCTTAAATAAATGCATATATTAGTTAATAACTATAGCCTATGTGCTTTATCTGTCTATGTACTGTTGGCTTCCGTAGGCGTCTCATACTGGGAAAAAGAAAGAGAGGATTCCATTTAGTTATTAACTAATATATGCATTTATTTAAGGAGCGACCCGCTCCAACACAATAGTTACAAAAACGAAAATGCGAGTGGGGGGGGGGCATGATGGGGGGGGGGGGGGGGGGGGGGGGGGGGGGGGCAAAGGTGGCGTGATCGTAGCCGACCAATAGGAGGGCGCCATTCCAAAAAAAAAAGCAAACCGTGACAGAGGCGACGAAGAATGACGCTCGTAACTGTATATAGAATATTTTTCCAAACCTACTTCCAACCAAAAAAATAATCAACAAAACTATTGTCAAAATGTTTTGTAGAGATTTTTACAACCATCAATCTACCATAATTTGCATATACATATGTACTTTGAAGATACAAACTATGTACATGGCGCCTCTACCACCGCTGCAGAGTTTGAGAAAGATATTTATAACCCAGGGAGCGCAAAGCGCCAACTACCCGGGGAGTCCAGCTCACCGGTATGGACTAGTGTTGAGCGCTTTTACTCGCGTCCTGTTTTGATTGCTGAGTTGAACCAGTTGGCCAGGAAGTTCCATGCTGAGTTTGAGTCTGGGAGGCTGGCCATAGATGTAGGGTTGAGGTGGGTCAGTCCAAACAGAACCAGTTGACCAGGAAGTTCCATGCTGAGGTCCAGTCTGGGAGGCTGGCCATAGATGTAGGGTGGGGGTGGGTCAGTCTAAACAGAACCAGTTGACCAGGAAGTTCCATGCTGAGGTCCAGTCTGGGAGGCTGGCCATAGATGTAGGGTTGAGGTGGGTCAGTCCAAACAGAACCAGTTGACTAGGAAGTTCCATGCTGAGGTCCAGTCTGGGAGGCTAGCCATAGATGTAGGGTTGAGGTGGGTCAGTCCAAACAGAACCAGTTGACCAGGAAGTTCCATGCTGAGGTCCAGTCTGGGAGGCTGGCCATAGATGTAGGGTTGAGGTGGGTCAGTCCAAACAGAACCAGTTGACTAGGAAGTTCCATGCTGAGGTCCAGTCTGGGAGGCTAGCCATAGATGTAGGGTTGAGGTGGGTCAGTCCAAACAGAACCAGTTGACCAGGAAGTTCCATGCTGAGGTCCAGTCTGGGAGGGTGGCCATAGATGTAGGGTTGAGGTGGGTCAGTCCAAACAGAACCAGTTGACCAGGAAGTTCCATGCTGAGGTCCAGTCTGGGAGGCTGGCCATAGATGTAGGATTGAGGTGGGTCAGTCCAAACAGAACCAGTTGACCAGGAAGTTCCATGCTGAGGTCCAGTCTGGGAGGCTGGCCATAGATGTAGGGTTGAGGTGGGTCAGTCCAAACAGAACCAGTTGACCAGAAAGTTCCATGCTGAGGTTGAGTCTGGGAGGCTGGCCCATAGATGTAGGGTTGAGGTGGGTCAGTCCAAACAGAACCAGTTGACCAGAAAGTTCCATGCTGAGGTTGAGTCTGGGAGGCTGGCCCATAGATGTAGGGTTGAGGTGGGTCAGTCCAAACAGAACCAGTTGACCAGAAAGTTCCATGCTGAGGTTGAGTCTGGGAGGCTGGCCATAGATCTATTGTCATATAAATGTACTATTATAGATATTTATATATTTATAATAACATTGACTCCACTGTTTGTTTGTGATTATAAAAAAAAAGAATAGTAATAATGATAATAAAACATTATTATGGTAAAACCTCAATTTACATACTCAACGTCTGAAAGGCTAGAAATATGATGATCGTCTCTTTATCATTATTTTTTTTCTGAGAAGAATTAATTGAAATACTCTGTGATTTGATATATCAGTGATTTTGTGCAGCCGTGGAGGCGGTGGCAACAGTGGATCTAGAGGCGGTGGAAGGCGAGGGTAAGGATTTTTGGCATTTTGTAGTGATCTTAAAACTCGTATATGTTAACGGAACTACCATGTGTTTTTGTGTACAAAATTACAATTATATACATTTATACTGCCCTTGTAAATTGGGTTGTGGTTATTATTATACATAGTAGAGTAGTAAAGGCCATGGTAATCATGGTGGATAGTTTGCGACTGCTTTTACTTCAAGTGTGCCACATGTCTACACATGTTGAAAGCAGTTCGACTTTTGGATTTACAAATGTGCCAGAGCCCTGTTTGGTTACTCGCATTCACTAGTGGGGTTGAACTTTTGTAAGAATTGGAGGCCATTAAAGCAATATTTTCTCCAGAAAAAGTGTCAATGCGGGGGATTCGATACCAGGTTGTGGTTGTAGGAAACAAACGGTTTATATCACTCCTCCTCCAATACCCCATGTATAATACATCTATTTGCATATTTCCTTGTATATTCCACTTTATTCCTCTATTTGCATATTTCCTCGTATATTCCACTTTATTCCTCTATTTGCATATTTCCTTGTCTATACCACTTTATTCCTCTATTTGCATATCTCCTTGAATTTTCCACTTCAATCCTCTACTTACATATTTCATTGTATATTCAACTTTATTAATCTATTTGCATATTTCCTCGTATATTCCACTTTATTCCTCTATTTGCATATTTCCTTGTATATACCACTTTATTCCTCTATTTACATATTTCCTTGTTTATACCACTTTATTCCTCTATTTACATATTTCCTTGTATATTCCACTTTATTCCTCTATTTGCATATTTCCTCGTATATTCCACTTTATTCCTCTATTTACATATTTCCTTGTATATTCAAATTTATTTATCAATTTGCATATTTCCTTGTATAATCTAATTTATTCCTATATTTACATATTTCCTTGTATAATATACTTTATTCGTCTATTTACATATTTCCTACCTAATGGAGATCGTTTAAAGGACTTGAGGAATAAGAAACAACAACAACATATTTCCTTGTGTCTTCCACTTTATTCCTCTATTTACACATTTCTTTGTATATTCAACTTTATTAATCTATTTGCATATTTTCTTGTATAATATACTTTATTCCTCTATTTGCATATTTCCTTGTATATATACAACTTTATTCCTCTATTTGCATATTTCCTTGTATATACCACTTTATTCCTCTATTTACATATTTCCTTGTATATTCAACTTTATTAATCTATTAGCATATTTCCTTGTATAATATACTTTATTCCTATATTTACATATTTCCTTGTATATTCAACTTTATTAATCTATTTGTATATTTCCTTGTATAATATAATTTATTTCGCTATTTGAATATTTCCATGTATAATATATTTTATTCCTCTATTTACATATTTCCTTGTATATTCAACTTTATTAATCTATTTGCATATTTCCTTGTATAATCTACATATTTCCTCTATTTGCACATTTCCTTGTATAGCATACTTTATTCCTATATTTACATATTGTTACACCTGCCTCGACCGTAGGTGCTTCTAATGGTTTCTGATCAGCGTTCGCCATCTCATAAAATAAACCAGACCGCGTTCTCATAAAGCAAGCAACTATTATTTATTTATAATGAAAGAAGTTAAACTGATTTAGAGTAACAATATTTCCTTGTATATTAAAGGACTTGAGGAATAAGCAACAACAACATATTTCCTTGTGTCTTCCACTTTATTCCTCTATTTACATATTTCCTTGTATATCCAACTTTATTAATCTATTTGCATATTTTCTTGTATAATATACTTTATTCGTCTATTTACATATTTCCTACCTAATGAAGATCGTTTAAAGGACTTGAGGAATAAGCAACAACAACATATTTCCTTGTGTCTACCACTTTATTCCTCTATTTACATATTTCCTTGTATATTCAACTTTATTAATCTATTAGCATATTTTCTCGTATAATATACTTTATTCCTCTATTTACATAATTACTTGTATATTCCATATTTTCCAACCACCTGACGTTTCTGTTACAGCTCTTACTGACTACACTAGACTCATCTTCTGCCCTGTTCCATACTCATCTCTCACTCATCACTGCTGGGGGAATGATGAACTTTTCAAGATGGCGACCCTTGTTCCAAAAGAACATTGTTCATCATCATTAAATCTTTTGGAAATAAAAATGTTGACTTTTTTTTAATCACAAAAATACACTTTTACACATATGTGAGTAGATCAGGGAGGAAAGAGAGAAGCTCCACCCTGGGAACAACTGGTGTCGAGGACACCTCGGTACTAACTGTCCCTTGATAATCACATTCAGCTAATTTTAAACTGCTTTGAGTAATATAAATTATCCTCAGGGGGAAGGGGAGTGAAGGTTGGACATCTGGTTCTATTTACATATTTTAAATCGTATATATGACTATTACATTTAAATTTGTTAATTTGTTTACAGTTTTATACTTATGACAATATATGATGATAAGTTTTCAAATATATATATAACGAAATTCAGACCAAGGCTATAAATACATACACTGCGTGACATTGAAAATGGAACACCAAGAAATAGTGGCCAGAAAATTATGCAAATTTCAGGGTAGACGCGCCTAACCGAGTTATGCAAATGATGTAAAATGCGCAGCTCTCGTGCGCAAATGGAGTAAGATATAAGGGAAGGAACTTGCAGAAAGGACAGTATTCGTGTCGTTATTTCTTCAAGGAAAATCATTGTAGAAATTTTGTTCTTGTGTCAAAAGACACGTGTAATAACAGAGAATGCCAGGTCATCGTAAACGGAGGCAGTTCAAGCAGACAGAAGCTTTTACGAGGGGCATGGTGATCGGACTGAAAAGGGCAGGTTGGTCCATACGTCAAATCGCAGCTGATACACACCTTGGTGCGTCCACGGTGCCCCGACTGTGGAGAAGATGGTTGGAACAAGGAAATGTGGCAATTTATAGGAATGTCGGTGCAACCAGAGTGACGTCAGCACGTGTGGATCGGCGTATCCTTCGACAAGCAGTGGCGGCCCCACAAGCCACTTGTACTGCCATCCTGCAACATGTGCAAGACACCCTAGATCATTCCATCTCGACTAGAACCATTTTCCGTCGATTGGTTGCTAATGGCTTGCACTCATGCCGTCCGCTAAGAAGACTGCCATTGACCCCACCGAATAGGCGCCAACGTTTGGAATGGTGCCGGGCTAGATCGACGTGGATGACGGAATGGCACAGGGTCGTGTTCTCAGATGAGTCGCGTTTCTGCTTGTCCAGTGATAGTCGCCGTGTACGCGTGTGGCGTCGACGTGGAGAAAGGTCCAATCCGGCAGCAATTGTGGAACGCCCCACCGTGCGACAACGTGGAATCATAGCTTGGGGCGCAATCGCGTATGATTCCAGGTCACCTTTACTTCGTATTCAGGGCACTATGACGGCCCAACGATACGTTGATGATGTGCTGCGACCGGTGACACTCCCCTACCTTCAGGGGGTACCCAATGCCCTTTATCAGCAGGATAACGCCCGACCGCACACTGCTCGCATTAGCCAACAAGCTCTGCAAGATGTACAGATGCTTCCCTGGCCACCGTACTCTCCTGATCTCTCACCAATCGAGCACGTCTGGGGCATCATTGGACGCCGTTTGCATGCCTTGCCACAGCCGCGTTCAGAAGACGAACTGTGGCAAATGGTTGAGAGGGAATGGAGAGCCATCCCTCAGGACGCCATCCGTACTCTGATTGACTCTCTACCTAGACGTGTTGCTGCGTGCATCGCCGTCCGCGGTGGTCCTACTTGCTACTAAGCCGACGCCGTTCTCGCTCTGTATTATGACTATCATTTTGAAATAAAGATCACTTATTGTTCGTCCCTGTCTCTCTCTGTCTGCCGAGTTTCATCACTTTCTGACCACTATTTCTTGGTGTTCCATTTTCAATGTCACGCAGTGTACAAATCCATCAGACCCATAAAATTCTTCAATGGCCAAATAAAACATCGGCTTTACTATGAAAATTTATCCCTGGATGCTTTATTGAACTTATTTAATATTAATATCACACACAACACACATATAGCTTTATTAATACCACCTGTCTTATACAGATTCACAGGAAGAAAGGAAGCATAGATGGAGCTCCTATACGCCAGACAGCACAGAACCCAACAACAGTCTCTAGGTCTGACACATGTCCAGTGGCCACACCGTACATACGTCAAGGTTAGCGTATCACTGAAATACATAAATGGAGACTAAGTAAACATCTTAAATCAAAAGACGATCCTTTAGATATATTTATATTGCCACGTGGAAAACTAGGGAAGACAAACTTCAGGAACGGAAATATATTTTTTTACGGGGCTGCTAACCAGAATGAATGATTTTGAGCCCCGATGGACGCATAAAGCGGGATATATACAAAGCACAGTTGGAGGGGGATGGGTAATCATACACATCACACCCAAACATCAGGTAACACAGTAGTTTTTTTTTTTTTTTAAAGGCATATATTGGATCAAAATATCATTTATTTTACCAATATTTCAGTTGGCTGAACGCCAACCTTTATCAAGGTATTATAACATTTTAAAGTGTGTCAACAACAAACACAGCGCCACATAACGTCAATAGCATTAAGTTTAAAATAAAAGGATTTAAAAGCGCGAATGTTTCTTTTATATATAAAACAAACTTCTACTGTCCTAACTGCGATGAAAAAAAATATATAAAAATATATTTTTTCATCGCAGTAAGGACAGTAGAAGTTTGTGTTATGTATAAAAGAAACATTCGCGCTTTTAAATCCTTTTATTTTATATGTATAGATGGCGCGTTATTGCTTTGTGTTAATTTATGCCTAACTGGCCTTGTCTTTATAGTTTGCTGAAGAGCATTGCTCGAAGCAAATATTTAAATGTAATGCTACTGTCCTATAAGCTTATGTCCATAGTTTACTTGAAAACCATTTCTAAGATTCCATCCTTCAGTGTAGCATATAAAAGCAGAATGATCCAATACAATATGAGCCTTAAAATGCTTTTCTGACAGCATGTAGAAGGCGGAATAAATTGTTACGATCCAATACAATATTAGAGCTCTGAGAAGCGGTCTGATGGATTAAATTAGCGAAACCGCTGGGAGGGTTCACCACTGATGAGCCAAGCCCTCCCAATATATTTTTTCATCGCAGTAAGGACAGTAGATGTTTGTTTTATATATAAAAGAAACATTCGCGCTTTTAAATCCTTTTATTTTATATGTATAGATGGCGCGTTATTGCTTTGTGTTAGCATTAAGTTTGTTTGCGCTGAGTTTGTTGTTGACACACTTTAAAATGTTATAATACCTTGATAAAGGTTGGCGTTCAGCCAACTGAAATATTGGTAAAATAAAATGATATTTTGATCCAATATATGCCTTTTTAATTAAAGATTTATTTATGGATTGCTCTATTTTCAAAACAATAGTTTATTTAGGACAAGAACAAACTATAAATGATAAACAAAAGATAAGCAATGAGGGAAGTTTGCAGAGTAGCAAAAAATATGAACATAAAAAATCATACTCTGTTATTAAAAATAATAAATACTTTGCTACAATATTAAAATGCGTACTTGTATCTGTGAAAAGAAAAAAACTTTTTTCTCAAAATATTTCGAAGGATTGTTACCTCTATATCAATTTATTGGACAATAAACTTAAAACCTTTAAAGTTTGAGATTGAAACTGATTTATTACAATTTCCATATAAGATTATATAAGGTTAAATACAGAATAAATATAAATAGATAAGATTATATAATGATAAATATATGAATAAATAGATATGAATAGATAAAATAATTGATAAATATCTATATTAATAAAATGCAAATTTCACAAGTGGGCATCAATAAAAACTTTCGTTACAATGCATCAATTTCGACCAAATTTTCAACATTTATGTAAAACGAGATGGAGCAGGTTTTGCTTAACATCAAAATATTTTTCCTAACTTTAACATACATAACTTTGCTGTTATCGATAAAATACAAAAAAATTCAACAGAGTTAAAGTGTTTACACTTTCAAAAGTGTTTACACTTTTGCGCTTCTTGGAAAATTAGTTTTAATATTTTTTATATATATTTTAATAACTTTTATACATGGTAAGATACTTTTATTTTATAGTTTTCATATTTTATACCAAAAAAAGTTGAAGCCTTACTTGATGAGATCAATTTTATATTTTAGATAAATTTTTAGGCTAATTTTAATTTATTTATTTTTTATTTTATATACATATTATATATGCTATATTTCTAACTTACGTGGTTAGTATTTTTATAAGACTAAGGTTATTTATATTATTTTTTACAAAAAAAGATTGAAATTTCATTAATGTGCTCAATTTTATGTCTTTTTGAGGACATTAACAAAATTTTAATTAATTGGTTTGATATTTTAAAAACAGATTATTTATGGTGTTTTCCACATATATGGGTTGTTTTGTAAAAATAATTAGGGTTATTTCTATTTTTTTCACTGAAAAGCTAGAAATTTCATTAATGTGCTCAATTTTATGTCTTTTTTGAGGACCTTAACAAAATTTTTAATTAATTGTTTAGATATTTTAATAACAGATTATTTATGGTGTTTTCCACTTATATGGGTTGTTTTGTAAAAAAAAATTGGGTTATTTCTATTTTCTTTTCACTAAAAAGCTTGAAATTTCATTAATGTGCTCAATTTTATGTCTTTTTTGATGAACTTAACAAAATTTTAATTAATTGCTTAGATATTTTAAAAGTAGATTATTTATGGTGTTTTCCACATATATGGGTTGTTTTGTAAACAAATTTTGGGTTATTTCTATTTTTTTTCACTAAGATGCAAGATATTTTATTGATATGTTTATGTGATTGTCATTATGAGGCCCTTCTCAAATATTTCTTAAGAAATTTTTATTTGATTATTTAGATCTTTCAAATACAAATTATTTGTGGTATTTATAACATATAGGTGTTGTGTTTTTTAAAATATTTGGGTTTTTTTAATTATAAATCGCAAAAAAGAGCAAGCAATTTCATTGTATTCAATTATGGGTCATTTTGAGGTCCTTTTTTAAATTTTCTTATGTAATTTTTTAATTATTGCTTTGATCTTTTAAATACAGTTTATTTATTATATTTTCTACATATATGGGTTGTATCTAAAAAATAGGTTATTTATATTTTTAAATAAGCAAGGGATTTCTTTTACGGATTCATTTATTTGTCTTTTTGAAGTCCTTTTTCAAATTTTTTTAAAATATATTTTAATTTATTTGATTAAATATTTTATATTTAGATTATTTATAGTTTTTTTAACATATAGGGGTTGTATTTTGTATTTTAGAAAATTATTTCTATTTTTTACCTCAAAAAAGCATGCTTTTTCATTGCCGTATCCAGCGGTTGGTCTATTTTTTGAAGCTTTTTAATTATAACTGGTTTTGTACATTAATTTTTTGGTAATAATATTATGATTTTAGTTTTTTAAAATCTTTTTAACATATCTGAAGGTTATTTTGAATAAAAAATTTAAAAATTTTGATTTTTACCTCAAAAAGACAGGAAATTTTTATGCTTTGTTTAGAAATTGCTGGTTTTGAAACTTTTGTTATTAATCTCAATCTAATTTTTTTTTCAGAATATGCCTCGCCACAGCCGACGTTTACTTGGTAGGAATACGGCTGCTTCCAGGAGATATAGGAATGCTAGAGCTATTGAGACACCACTTCAAAGTGAGACGCGTCGTGCGCTTCGCCGTCTTAGGTATTCTGAAGCCCGCGTCGCAGCTACACAAACTATGCAAGTTCCTGTTCAGCGTATTCAGCTTTGGACTCATAAGCCGTTTTCAGGTTTGCAGTATAATGCCCATATGGTTTATGGTTTTTAATTATTGGTTATTATTGTGTTTATTTTACATACATGTGTTTATATTACATAGTGTGTGTTATTTTTTTGATAATTTGATTGGAAATATTAGTTTTAGCACAATTTGCTTCATACCGTAATGTTATATCTGTGTTGGCTTGCTGAACAATACTGGCCCAACATGAATTTACCTATGTTTACCCAAATTACCATTTTAGCATAAGTATACATCTTGCACCTAATAAGAGACCTAAACAATGTGTAAGGTTGAACAAAGAGTGGTCTAACATAAACATTGTTTAGGTTTCAGTGAACAAAGAGGTCAGTAAATTTTATTAGAAAAAAAAAATCTATTCCATGTAATGTAATAGAAACAAAATAAACCTCATCCTACCTAATATACATTACTTCTGAGGATTAAAGATTTTGATTTGTGTTGAGAATTTTGCATGCATTTCTCTATTTCTTTTCTTATCTTGCAAAGCTAATGGATTGTTTAGGTTGCTTATTTTTGACTCGCCAATTTGTTTAGTGATAAAGTGGTATAGCGTTCTTTTTCAGAGCATCACCCTACAAAAAAATTACCTGACCTTTCCTAATATTCAGATAGATTTATTATATCAACATACTAGACTACAAACATTCCCTCGAGTAAAACCCGGGCGGAGCCGGGTACACCCGCTAGTACATATATAAAAAATATATACAAGGTGGCGACCACCGCAGGAAAAGACTCCGCCACCGATGGACTGCGAGAGTTCTTTCCCACAGAGTGGGCAGGTCGATAAGATGGCTGTCATTACCCACCTCAAGACCAAAATGGTACTTGAGAGAGAAAGAGCAATCCCACGAAATATTTTGAGAAAAAATTATTTATTTCTCACAAATCCAAATACGTAAGTATATAAGTAAACCGCGTGTATAAGTCCCTCTATAACTCAACTATTCTGAAGTCCGAAATATTGATATCGTGTTGTGTGGAAATAATCTTGGAAATCGAAAAAAAAAAACACAATAAAGGCTTCTAGGTATGATAACTAATGAAATACCAATTCATCTCAGTATTTCAGTTCTGGAACATCCAGAATTTTGTCCGGGAGGAAATGTTATTGTTCACTTTCGTCACTGGAATTCCCGTGGGATTTTGGAAATTGTCATTTCGTCAATAGATGGAAATAGGTTATTGTCACATACAGATCTGTACTAGAGATACTAACATACTTTGTACAAATATGATATTGCACTGGAATAAGGTGCATAAATTAAGAAAAAAACAAAAAACATATCAGTATCGTATAAACGCGAAAAAATATGAAAAAAAAAAAAAACTGGCGAAACCGCTGGGATGGTTCACCATTGATGAGCCAGGCCCTCCCATTAATTTTTCCATTGCAGTAAGGGCAGTAGAAATTGCTTAATTTTTAAAAGAATCATACGTGTCTATAATAGTTTCGAATTTTCATAACAGATGGCGCGATAATTCATCATGAAAAAATAGTACAAATGTGATAATATATACTGAGATCCTACAGTGTTGTTTTACATTATATTGTATGAAAAAATAGGTATTTTATCAAAAGAATAATAAAAACTTCAGTCATTATTGATATCAATCATAATATATTTCACGCTAAGTGCCCCCCATGAGAGAAATCGCTTTGATCTGTTATTCACTCTGTAAGAATAAAACAGAGGTTGGATCTCAGAAAGTATCGTTTAATTATCAAAAGATTATATTAAGATGACAAAAGGAACAAGAGAGTTAAAAAAGGTAAGCGGTGGCAGTCAACAAGCAAGCAAATCTGAAACCTATATTATACAGGTAATTGGCCGGCCGGAGGTGGCGCCAGGTCACGTGATGTCTGGGGGAAGCTGGCGTTGTTGCTATGGGTGCGTCGTTACTTTCCAACACTCCCACCTAACGTGCACTCCGTTGTTTCAAACAGTCCAAGTTGGCTTCTTAGTCTTCTAAACCTTTCTGGAGGTAGAGCTTTCGTAAATATGTCTGCAGCTTGATCATTGGAGCAGACATAAAGAAGGTCAATTGCATAGTTTTGAAAATGATCTCTGATAAAGTGATACGAAATATCAATATGTTTAGTTCTTTTGTGGTATTCTGGGTTGTGAACAAGTCTTATGCAGCTTTGATTGTCACAAAAAATTGTTGTAGGCTTTACTTGTTCTTGATGTAGCTCGCGTAGAAGATGTCTCAGCCAAATTGCTTCTTTTGTTGCTTTGGAAGCCGCAATATATTCAGATTCTGTTGTTGACAGAGACACACAATTCTGTTTTTGACTGCACCAAGAAATAGGTCCATTATTCAACATGAACACATATCCGGTGGTTGATTTTCTTGTGTCTAGGTCTCCACCAAAATCAGCATCGGAAAAACCTATCAGAGATGTAGTGCAGGAACTCCCACCAAAACAAATACCGATGTTTTTCGTAGCTTTTAAGTATCCAAATATTTTCTTTACTGCGGTCCAATGTGAAGGTCCTGGGTTGTTCATAAATTGGCTAACCCTGCTGACTGCGTAGGCAATATCAGGTCTAGTTCCAGTCATGAGGTACATTAAACTACCAATTGTCTGTCTGTATGGAATCTTGTTCATTTCTTCAATTTCCTGATCATCCTTTGGGCACATCTCTTTTGTTAGTTTTGAGTAAGGATCAGAAGGTACAGATTGTAACTTAATATCAAGAAGGTTGTAATGTTCAAGTGTTCTTTCAATGTATGAGGCTTGATGCAGAAATAACATTTTAGTTGTTCTATCTCGATATATTTGTAGGCCAAGGAAATAATCGGCAGTAAAAGTTTTTATTTCAAAATTGGAATTTAAGTACTGTACTATATCATCTAAATGTTGTTTATTTACACTGCAGATTAAGCAATCATCTACATATATTGCAAGTAATATGTAAGCCTGTTTACATTTCATTGTATAGACACATGAATCTGATATGCTAGGTTTGAGATCAAACTTAATTAAAAACTCATGAAATTTCTTGTTCCACATTCTGGGGGATTGCTTAAGACCATAGATGCTTTTCTGAAGAGAGCAAACATGATTTGGAAAATCTGGGTTTTCATAACCTTGGGGTTGTTCCATGTAAAGTTCTTCTTCCAAATCACCATTCAAGAAGGCAGATTTTACATCTAACTGAATCATTTCCATATCAAGTGATGCACAAAGTGATAAGATTGTTCTAATTGAATCGAATTTTACTACTGGAGAAAAAATTTCACCATAATCAAGTCCTGGTTTTTGTGAATAACCTTTCGCAACTAGTCTAGCCTTAAACATTTTATTTGATCCATCTGCATTTTGCTTTATTTTGTATACCCACTTGCATGCAATAGCTTTTCTGTCTGATGGTAGTGTCACATACGTCCATGTTTGATTTTTCATCAAGGAATTGAATTCATCGTCCATAGCTAGTTTCCACTGTTTTGAGTTTTGTCCTACAATTGCATCTTCATAGTTCAATGGTTCTTGGTCATGGACATAACAAGCATATGAAATAGCTCTTGTACAGCTGGTTGATGTTTGTTCATTTTCTCTGATTCTATTCCTGAGAGGGTATCGACATGATTCTTCTGGTTTGGAACTGGTATTTGTGTTATCAACACTTTCTTCACTGTATATAGTTACCTGCTCTTGTTGGTTATCCTGAATATTTTCTGATGTATTAGCTTCAGTAAATATTACATCTCTGCTTATGATAATTTTTCTAGCAATAGGATCCCACATTCTATAATTTTTGTTAGTTTCAGTATATCCAACAAAAAATGTACGAATACTCTTTTTGTCTAATTTCTTTCTGTTATCTTTTGGTATATGCACATAAGCGTAACATCCAAAAGTTTTCAAATGTAAGATGGAGGGTTTTCTCTTGTACCATATTTCATAAGGTGTAGAATTTCCCAATACTTTAGTAGTACATCTATTTAAGAGATAGACTGCTGTGTTTACGGCTTCAGCCCACAGTTCAAGCGGCATTTTTCTTCCATGTAACAAGCATCTAGCTGATTCAACTATTGTTCTGTTATCTCTTTCAGCAATTCCATTCTGTTCTGGGGTATATGGAGCAGTGAGTTCATGAACAATTCCTAGAGATTTTAGATAATCAGAAAAATTCTTATTTAAGAATTCTGTGCCATTATCTGTTCTGAATCTTTTTATTTTATTTCCAGTTTCAGTCCTAACTCTTTTTACAAATTCTTTAAATTTCTCAAGAACATCTGATTTATGCCTAATGAAGTAGGCCACTCTAAATCTTGAAAAATCATCCTTGAATGATACAAAATATAATGATCCACCTGGTGATCTTTTACTCATTGGTCCACAAACATCTGAATAGATCAGCTCTCCTGGATAGGTCGAATTTGGACTTGTTGACGCATGAAAAACCTTTCTATTTTGTTTTCCATAGATGCATGCTTCACATAGTAAAGAATCAGGCTTTTCTCTAATTTTAATGTCGTCTTCAAAAACATTATTTTCAAACATTTGGGTTAATTTTATAGGATTTACATGACCCATTCTTTGATGCCATATATCTAGACTTAACTGAGCAACATGAGTTTGTGAAGATTGCTTTGCTTTAATAAAAATTCTATAAAGATTTGAATTGTCCTTTATTCCAGTAACTAGCACTTTCGAATTTTTAGTCAATTTTATCTGATTTCCTTTACAAATGAGCGTCAAACCATGTTTTGTTGCAGTAGATATTGAGAAAAGATTAGTCTCCAATTCAGGTACATAGAGAACATCCAAAAGAGTTGCATTAATTTTCTGACTATCAACATAAGAGATAATATCAATATTTCCCTTACCTTTTGCATAGATCTTCTTTCCATCTCCAAGGCACACAGGATGAACACCTTCTGGCATTTCTTCGAACGTAGAGAACCATTCTCTTCTGAAAGTCATATGATCCTTTGCTACAGAATCTGCAATCCAGGAATCCTTTGTTTCAGCGAGGAAGGCACTTGTCTCAGCTGAAAAAGCACAGCTATCATCTCTGGATGAAGAACTTGGCTGTTGTCCTTTTTGTTCTTCCTTTCTTTTATAGCATTCTTTCCACCAATGTCCTTTCTTCTTGCAATATCCACAGTGTGTGTTCTTCTTTTTATCTTTAATGGATTGTTGATGCTGCTGTTGTTTGTTGGAAGCTGTTGAATTTCTGTTGAACTTTGAAAAAGTCATCAAGGCATTATCTGGTTTAGAATTTCCTGAAGAATACCAATGATCCTGTAAGCTTTCTTCTTTCAGTAATCTTGCCGTCAAGTTTTCTAGTGTCTTTTCTTCTGATGAAACTGAATCCCATGCTGTTATGAAATTTTTGTATTTATCAGGCAAGCTGCAAATTATCTTTGTAATTAGGGCAACATCAGAGATTGGCTCACCTAGATCTTTCATTTGTTGTGCCAGAGTTTCAACTTTGGAAATATGAGTAGCAATGTTATCATTTGGATTCATTTTATATTCGAAAAATCTTTGTTGCAGCAAATATTTGTTTGTTTCAGATTTCAGTTCATATATTGTTGATAATTTCTTCCACATTTCTGCTGAAGTCTGGCAATTAACAATCTGTTGAAGATATTTAAACTCTAGAGCAGTAGTGATCAGCATTTTGGATTTTGCATCTTTCTTTTTCCAGTTAGAGAATTTTGCAATATCCTCTATTTCAGGTTTTACCTCAGAGCCATCAGTTATACTGAGAAGATCTTTTGCTTCTAGAATAATCTTCATTTGAAATTTCCATAGATGAAAATTATCGCCGTTGAATTTTTGAATTTGTGGAAGTTCAGTTGTCATCTTGAGCAAGCAAACGAATTTCAGCTTAGATAAACAAAAATATTTGATACCAACCAAGCTCTGCTGCCATGTAAGAATAAAACAGAGGTTGGATCTCAGAAAGTATCGTTTAATTATCAAAAGATTATATTAAGATGACAAAAGGAACAAGAGAGTTAAAAAAAGGTAAGCGGTGGCAGTCAACAAGCAAGCAAATCTGAAACCTATATTATACAGGTAATTGGCCGGCCGGAGGTGGCGCCAGGTCACGTGATGTCTGGGGGAAGCTGGCGTTGTTGCTATGGGTGCGTCGTTACTTTCCAACACACTCTCATGGACAAAACTTAGGAATTGAAGATCATTTGTTGATTGGGAGTTTGTATTGAAAAATATAAGACTACTTCAACCAATTACAGTTAAACCTCTCTATAGCGCCCCCTTTTGGGACTCATCAAAATAGGATGCTATAAAATAATGGGACCCCCCCTTGGACCCCCCGCAACTCCAGGACCAGGAAGTATTTGTAGATTCGGGTCTTGGCAGATGCCATGATGGCCAAGGCATTGTCCTCCAGGTCATGCCCGAAGATCCAGCTCTGCAGGTCAGGAGGCCGCTGGATGATGGTGAAGGCCTCCACGATGACTGACCTGATCCGCCTACAGGACCAGTAGCGGTGGGCCAGTGACAGGTCTCCGGACCCACAGGCGATGCAGGACTCCCGGGCTGAGGCCGGATGCGCTGGATGGGGAAGAGCGTGCAAGGGCCAGCCGCACGGCAACATCGGCATTGTGCCCCGAGTAAGCACCTCGCCGGAGAGAAGACCAGCTGATAGAGATGGGGATGCTGACGTGAGGGAGGTGATACTATAGACAGGTCACTTTTAATGTATATCGCATCGTACTACGTATTTAAAATCGGGCGCTATAGAGAGGGAGACGCTATTTAGAGGGGGCGCTATAGACAGGTTTAACTGTATATACTTAATCCCGACGTTAGTCACTAGCTGCCATTCTCCTCAGAGTGGCAGAAAGTCATTGTAAGTGGCACTGAGAGTAAGAGCTAGTCACTGAAAAGTAGGAAATTTTAATAAATAATTGCTTGATATATTTTTCCACAAAACTTAGGAAACTTAGGAAGTTAAATATATCATATAATAAATAAGTTTAATATAAAAAGATATTCAATCCACTCTCTCTCTAAAAAAAAATTATATAGTGTAAAAATATTTTTACTAAAAAATATAAATTTGATATATTTTAAAAAAATAAATAAATAAAATAAAAATTAAAAAAAAAAAAGTCCCTCGAGCCGGATTTGAACCAGCGACCTAAGGATTACCGTTGAAACATCTACAGTCCTCCGCTCTGCCAACTGAGCTATCGAGGGATAAAAATATTATCTTAATAGTATTAATAATATTAAAGTTAATTCATACTTACTTTTATTTAATACAAAAAGAATTTTAAAACGATAATCTAATACACTATCTATTTTTGATATATTTATTTCTGTCGAACGTTTAGTAAAAATGTCCAAATTAGGTGACACTCACCAAAGGTGACCTAGATATTTTCACATTTCTTTCGGTGACGCCCTTGGTTTCACCCTACATCTCCGTCATCACGGCCGAACTATTTTCTTTTGTTGGACAGACGATACAACACAGTCAGATTCGAAAGGAGAAAAGAGCTCAAAATGACGTTAATATAATTTTATTAAGAAAAAGGCATCTCCTAATGGCACAAGCCATCAGGAACTTTTAGCTGCACGATAAGGAGATGTATTTTTCTTTAATCAAAATTCTAAACTATTTTAAAGGCGTGTAAGATTTTTTTTGAAATTAAACAATTTCTACTGCCCTTACTATAATGGAAAAATTAAAGGGAGGGCCTGGCTCCTCAGTGGTGAACCCTCCCAGCGGTTTCGCCAGTTTATTTTTTCTTTATTTATCCAACTGATCGCCAATACAATTTTACTTTAAAAAAATTAAAAAAAGCATATCCTGACTGTGTCATATGAGCGTTTCTAGATGGCAGAGCGCCATCTAGTGGAACAAAAATAAACTAAACGTTTATTTAGCTTGTTCCGTGATATTTGGCCAACCCAATTTCTTGATAAATCAAGAAAAGCCATCCACGAACGCGTTTCGGGCTGTTGGCCCTCGTCAGCGTGATGCAGACTGTACCTCTACAACCAAAATTTGGTCCTAGAGGCTTCCTGAGAAATCAATAAATGGGTATTTAAGGCCATGTTTGTGTAAATACGCTTTTTATGTGATAAAATAATAAAAAATAAAAAAGATATAACTTGACCGTGCTCACAATTTGAGTTTTTTACTATTTTTTCACATTTAGTTTTATGTAGAGGAATATACAGTGCCATATTCACACAAAGGAAGCCACCTCGCCATATATATAGATAGTTAGGACAAACTATGTTCGATTGTAAATGGAGTCTAAATGTATAAAAAATTACTAAAGTTGTCGTAAGATGGAATCCTCTGGTGTATAATTAGCAGCAACACATAAAATTCCGAGGATAAGTTTCTTTTATTTCAAAAATAATAATATTTTGAACTTTCGGGCGTAAACAGCCCTTCTTCGGGAATATTTGAAAACAATTTCAAGTAGAAATGTTTGTACACAAATGGATGGTATCCTTCTTTGGTCTTGTATAGCGTGAGTGAATCCCATGCCCACGTGATTTAGTTTAAATCTAAAAAAGGGGAAAAAAGGGACAAGACCAAAGAAGGATACCATCCATTTGTGTACAAACATTTCTACTTGAAATTGTTTTAAAAAAATTTGTTTTCAAATATTCCCGAAGAAGGGCTGTTTACGCCCGAAAGCTCAAAATATTATTATTTTTGAAATAAAAGAAACTTATCCTCGGAATTTTATGTGTTGCTGCTAATTACTAAAGTTGTATTGATGTTGAATACCATTTGGTGTTGGCGAAACCGCTGGGAGAGTTCACCACTGATGAGCCAAGAGCCCTCCCAACATTTTTAATCACAGTAAGGACACTAGAAGTTTGTTTTATGTGTAAAAGAACATTCATGTTCTTTAATTAATCATAATAATCTATATCTATATATATATACTAGCGGACGTACCCGGCTTCGCCCGGGTTTTACCCGAGTAAAGGTTTGTCTAACGAACATTTGTTAAAACAATTCTCTAGAAACTTATTTAAAAAAATAATAGATATATTTGATAATTTGAAACTCGTAAATTCGAATCTCTCGATAAAGTGAACATTTTTTCCCGGTCCCTGTGTGCCGTGTCATCCTGAATTTTGTCTTTCCAAATTTTCTACATTACAAAATCATCGTTTTATCTAGTGAACATTTTTTCCCGGTCCCTTGAAAAAGACTCGATAAGTTGAATAAAATCAATATTAATTGGTTCCCTCGGTAAATGGAAGTTAAAGCAATAGTATCTTTGCCTTGGAATTGCATCATTATTCTTGAGCAAAATCAATCATTCCTCCAGGGAAGAGTGTCTTCTTCAAAAAACATTTTATTGTTCTCTAGCTTTCGGGCACGGACGCCCTTCTACAGGAGAAAACATGGTATAATGACACGCCAATAGAACACGAGTTAAATGTAATGATACTATTTTACATATTTTTATGAAGATATAAATATTACTTTTACATATTAACTATTATATAATTGAGACAAAATATTTAAAATATAAATATATATCTCTAATAAGAGGACAAACAAACGAATAAAATATAGGCCACCAGAAAAAACCAAGGAAGCAAGGAATACATAGCCAGGCTGTAGTTATCATTATCAGGAGATGTCTGCCTGGTTACCACTGCTGCTATTCTGAGATGATTCTTGTATTTGGATGACTTGGGGTGGGCTCAGGGAATAGTATATTATAAACTTCTGGAATATCAACTCTTCTGTTAATACTATTGTGTTTTCTTGATATAATGGATTCTATGATGAGTCTCTGTTGTTTATTGGGGATGTTGGAATAATGGGTTATTGGTTTGGATAGTGCGAAGGAATGACCTGTTTCTCTTACATGATGGTATACTAGAGATCTATTGTCCTGGTTTTCGATATTTCGTTGATGTTCAGATATTCTTACATTTAAATTTCTACCTGTTTCACCTACGTATTTGGTTTTGCATTCGTTGCATTCTATAGAGTATATATATGTATTCCTTGCTTCCTTGGTTTTTTCTGGTGGCCTATATTTTATTCGTTTGTTTGTCCTCTTATTAGAGATATATATTTATATTTTAAATATTTTGTCTCAATTATATAATAGTTAATATGTAAAAGTAATATTTATATCTTCATAAAAATATGTAAAATAGTATCATTACATTTAACTCGTGTTCTATTGGCGTGTCATTATACCATGTTTTCTCCTGTAGAAGGGCGTCCGTGCCCGAAAGCTAGAGAACAATAAAATGTTTTTTGAAGAAGACACTCTTCCCTGGAGGAATGATTGATTTTGCTCAATATTTATGCAAGGGATTATTTTATAGAATCATTATTCTTGTCTCAAATAAATTGCCGTGTCGATAAATGATAAAACTAACTTTGACTTGTGCGCAAAATGCCCACGCTCTACGGGCGGAGATCAGAGCTTGGTTAAGTGGTTTCGTCAGTGTAGAGGACAAAACGTTCCGTCGGCGGTTTCATGTTCAAGTCTTTCGCGCAGTCTCTTGGGATTAAAATATTTGCTTCAAGCGAGGGGTGGTTCTCAAATTATATATAAAAAAAAACGACACGGGATATCATTTAAAAAATCTGCGGAGAGAGCGCCAGCGTGAATATTTCCATTTGTTCGCAAAGGATTGACGACCTAAACCAACTTTTGAATGGCTATGACCTATGGTTATCGTCTGATTTCTACTAATTCCCCTGGTTCAAATTACATTAATAGGTATCGCTCAGCAAGAGCAACCTAGTTCATGATAATTGAACAACGAATAATATGTGAAGGGGTTATTCACATATTAAACAATTTTTAACGCGGGATTCAATCCCGGTTCATGACAGTGGGGAATCGAGCGTGTTACCGTCTCATCCACCTACTTATTTTTATCTACTAATTCAAAAATGAATAGAGGTTCGTATCAAGCAAATTAAAAGTGAAAACAGGAAACTTTTATCAAGTTGGTATGCTTACAGGACGAAACTATGCAAAAGCTTCTATATAAGTTATTTAATTTTTAGTATCGCATTTATATTTATTCGAATTTTATATTTAAACGATACTCATAATTTCTTTTGATTTTTATATATCGTATATATAGTCTTGCACAATTATTTAAACTTGTTTAAATAAATTACAATACTTAAAATAAAATATGTTTCTTATACAATCTAAAATTAGAAAATAAACTTTTAAATCGGTAACCTCAAGGAGATATCCATTATAGAGCACTAATATTTGAATTAGTTTTACTTAATATATTAGCCCTGAAAGACCCAAGGTCATCAGGCATGGAGCAGACTTTCTGCCAAAACCTAAGCCTATCTCCGTCGCAAGGTGGCGCTGCTTGGGAGTTAAATCTACAAATCTGCAAATAACTCTAAGGATATTCAAGATATTCAAGAAATTATTTTTCAGAAACCTTCCCAGTACTATACTAAATAATTTCCCAAAGTTTCATGGCGTTCCAATGAGTGGTTTGGTCAGGCATAAAGGACAGACAGACAGACACACACACACACATATACATTCATTTATATATATATATATAGATTGAATGTCTGTCTGTCTATACTCTATAGATTCAAAAACCATACATCCAATCGCCGTGAAATTTTGGGATATTATTAGGTATATCCCCGGGAAGGTTTTTGAAAAATAATTTATTGAATATCTTGAATATCCTTAGAGTTATTTGCAGATTTGTGGAGATTTAACTCGCAAACAGCGCCACCATTGCGACGATGATAACAAGTTTTTTATCTATAAATTTTATTATTTCTAAGTTTATTATCTTAAAGATTATTTATCAAAAGTAAGATTATCTCAGGATGACACGGCAATTTATTTGAGACAAGAATAATGATACAATTCCAAGGCGAAGATACTATTCCTTTAGCTTACAATTACCAAGGGAACCAATTAATATTGATTTTATTCAACTTATCGAGTATTTTTCAAGGGACCGGTAAAAAATGTTCACTAGATAAAACGATGATTTTGTATTGTAGAAAATTAGGAAAGACAAAATTCAGGATGACACGGCACACAGGGACCGGGAAAAAAATTTCACTTTATCGAGAGATTCAAATTTACGAGTTTGAAATTATCAAAATATATCTTTTTTTTATAAGTTTATAGAGAATTGTTTTAACAAATGTTCGTTAGACAAACCTTTACTCGGGTAAAACCTCGGGCGAAGCCGGGTACATCCGCTAGTCATCTATATATATAAAAATGAATGTATGTGTGTGTGTGTGTGTGTGTGTGGTCTGTTTGTCCTTTATGCCTGACCAAACCACTCACTGGAACGCCATGAAACTTTGGGAAGTTATTTAGTATAGTACTGGGAAGGTTTCTAGCAAATAAAATTTTTGAAATAACTTTTCGCTTTAAAATAATCAAGATAAATATTCTAATTTATCTGTTATAATTCAACAATCTGCTCTAAATATTATCATGATGATACGATGATTTTGTAATGTAGAAAATTAGGAAAGACAAAATTCAGGATGACACGGCAATTTATTTGAGACAAAAATAATGATACAATTCCAAGGCAAGATACTATTCCTTTAACTTCTAATTACCGAGGGAACCAATTAATATTGATTTTTTATTCAACTTATCGAGTATTTTTCAAGGGACCGGGAAAAAATGTTCACTTTATTGAGAGATTCGTTAGACAAACCTTTACTCGGGTAAAACCCGGGCGAAGCCGGGTACGTCCATACAAGATTAATGATACAATTCCAAGGCAAGATACTATTCCTTTAACTTCCAATTACCGAGGGAACCAATTAATATTGATTTTATTCAACTTATCGAGTATTTTTCAAGGGACCGGGAAAAAATGTTCACTTTATCGAGAGATTCGTTAGACAAACCTTTACTCGGGTAAAACCCGGGCGAAGCCGAGTACGTCCGCTAGTTTGTTATAAGAATTAGAAACTATTTTTGACGCGTTTCTTACTTTTTTGTATAAAACAAATTTTGAGCTGCCCTTATCTATCTATATATATATATATACTAGCCGAATGGCCCGGGCAACGCCCGGGTTTTACCCGACTGGACCCGGCTTCGCCTGGGTAGTGTTCGAGCGAGGTTTACTCATGAATGAATAGAGGCCCCAACTGTTTGTAATATGATTAATTTGTAATATAATTATTTGAATCTAACCTCATATACACTTTTACACTACCTATTTAATTTCAAAATAAATTAAAATACGTTTATATTAAATAATAACATTTTTAAAAAATCGACTTTCTCGTTCACACTTTTGTATCTATTCAATTATGTATTTTTTTATGTATCTCTATAAAAAAAAATATCTGTATAGTTTAGATTAAAATATTTTAAGTGGCATATTTTCAAGTCGTATATTTATACACAAGTTTTATATTTATTTTACAAATATTGTATAAGATGTGATTAATAAACTTTGTAAAAAATAATCTTAATACATTTTTAATAACATGACGTTATATTATATTCTAATAGGTAAAATAGGTTAGTTTCAGACGGCTTATAAATTAGGTTAGTTTAAGGTGTGTTATAAAAAGGTTAGTTTCATTAATTAAAATCGGTGAGATTCAGATAGGTTATATTAGGTTAGTTTAATCGCTAAATAAGGTTAGTTTTAGATAAGTTGAATTAGGTTAGTTCTAGATAATAAAAAAAATAATGTTCGTATTTAGAAAAATTAGTTTAATATTTTATACAAATTTTTTTTTTAATTGTTAAATCTTTTTTAAAATTATATTTTAAATTAATATATTTAAATTGGTAAAATTCAAAGTATTTCACCGAAATTGTATTTTTAACTCGTGTAAAACGCCTCGAAGGTACGGCGGTGGCAACGTACAGCGCCGCCTACCAAATATACCCTTAACTGGGAACACTCCACAAATATATATAGTAAAATATATGTAGCAAGCTATACAGCAAAAACATAAATTTTTTCAATAAATATGAAAAAGAAAAAAATATAGAATATGAGCAGCTATATAATATGAAGCAGATAAATATAAATCCTACCTATACAAATGACAGCAAAACAAAAAATTGAGCCTACCCCTAAAAAAAGCAGTTATTAAAAATGCATAGAAGCTGCTTATAATATAAATGTTAATAAGTATAAAACGATTGCATGGAACAAACATATATAGTAAAATATATGTAGCAAGCTATACAGAAAAACATAATTTTTTGCAATAAATATGAAAAAGAAAAAATATAGAATACACTGCTCTAAATCGTAAATGATTACATGAATATATAATATAATATGAATATTCCCCTTATGAGAATAAAACAGTATACCTTATTTAAAAAAAAAATGTAGTATCAATTAATTTAGAAATAAATAAATAAATAATAAATAATAGAAATAATTAAATAAATATATATAATCTTACTATTTTCAAAACGATTTTAACCAGTTTTGGTACCGACGCGCTTCGCCTAGCCAGAACAATGGAAAGGCTTAGACTTTCTATCAACAGTTGGAAATTACACTTACATTTTAATCACCAGTGTCTCGCCGCAAACATAATTCCACCTTCTTTAATTTTAAAAGATCCTGTCCGCACAAATTATTTTAGAAAAATATTATTTGAAACGGGTAAGAAACTTTTAAATGCTAGAAAATTAAGGAATATAATCTTACCTTTTGAAAAATGCAGCGTGAAACTAACAAAATAAGTTTAACCAATCAAATTCATGTATCGTCGCGACCAGTGCGGCGCCAAGCGGCAAAAGGCGGGAACTAATCCATTTCAGTTAAATAATTTAAAAAAAAAGTACATTAACCTTTGTAGTTTTTTGAATAGCCTATATGTTAAACGAAATCTTCAGCTACCTACATGCGAAATTCCATAATGATTGAGTCAGTAGATTTTGCGTGATGCGATAACAAACATCGATTTCGCATTTCATTTTTATAGATATAAGGATATATAAATGAATGTCTGTCTGTGTGTGTGTGTGTGACAATTTGACAATTAAAAATTATTTATTGTCTTCAAGACAATTTTACATCATTTTAGCAACGAGAGAGACAAAGAGAAGAAAAAGAAATATATTACAAAAAGAAAGAATGAAATATTTACAAATATATTACATATATTTTACAAGGGGGATGAAGATAGGAAACCTCGACGCTGGAGGGTCCTGGACCAGGCGATGAGCGGGTCCTCCACTGCTTCTCCGAGCCCAACCTGGACAAAGTAGCGATAGATGCGCAACTTTGCCGACGCCAGGATGGAAAGGGCGTCGTCCTCAAGGCCGGACCCGCCGAAGATCCAGGCCTGCAGGTCTGGGGGCCGCCCTATGATGTTGAAGGCCTCTCTAATGAGAGGCCTGATGGATTGGCAGCACCAGTAACGGTGGCTGAGGGAGCGGTCGATGGACCCGCAGGCAGGACAGGAGGGGCCGACCGAGGCAGGATGGGCCGGATGGGGCAGGGCGTGGAAGGCCAACTTGAGGGCCGCGTCGGCCTCGTGGCCCGAGAAGGCGCAGCGCCGCAGCGAGGCCTAGTCGATCCTAGATGAAAGTGGACCGATGGTGGGCGACCATCTCGAGGTGAACCTTGAGATGGGCGTGGCGGCGAGGCGCGGGCGATCCAGGGCCCGTCGGGCCGAGCGGGTCGTGAGGGCGTTGAGGAACGGCGTAGCCGTCCCTCGCAGCACCACGGCCGCAGCTAAGGAACTGGAAGAAGGCGTGGACTCCGCCCCGAAGCCCACGGCGTTCTCGGAGGTCAGCCTCCGGTAGAAGGCACCCAGGGCCGCGGAGTCAGCCAGGACGGAGCGCGTAGGGCGGGCGATGAGGTGGTCTTCCGCGAGAAGGTCCCGGACTCGGGCTCCGCGCCAGCGGGCAGGGGCCAGGAGGTCGGGAGGGCGAAGGAACCGGCAGCCACCGATGATTGGGATGTCCAGCAGCAGAGATGCGGGGACCGCCCGGTGATTGAGGCTCAGGATCTTGGAGGTCTCCTCCCGCAGCTTCAGCAACCGGAGACGGCGGGGCTGGAGACGCGTGCCGTCTGGTGGAGGGCGGATCCAGGCCTCGCTGCCGCTGGCGACCAGCCAGTCGAAGCCGTTCCTGCCTCCGCGGAGCGCGACCTGCACACCCTTGAGGCAGGCGAGCTGGAGTTGGGTTGCCAGGTCGAGGAGGCCGAGGCCTCCGATGGCTACGGGCCTCGCCATGACGGCGGCGGGAAGCCACGCCGTGTGCTCGGGCCCCCAGACGAACCTCGCAAGTCTGGCCTGCAGTTTGGCGATGGTCGGGGGTGATGGCAGGTACCCGTGCAGGTGATGCTGGATGGTGGAGCCCACCAGCGAGTTCGCCGCTCTAGCTCGTCCGACGAGGGATAGGCCGCGGGTGAAGGGCGTCCATCTGCGGCAGGCGGACTCCAGGAGGGCGAGAAGATGCTGCTCCTGATGGGCTACGGAGCTTCTGGGGGCGATGTCGAGCCCGAGGACCCTGATGGAGGTGGTCGACCAGGAGGCGCCGAAAGGGGAGTCGCCGCGGTTGCGCCAGGCTCCGCACCAAAGGCCCGCGCTCTTCCCGAGGTTGACGGCGATACCGGAGGCCCGCTTGAAGTCTTCGAGGACGGTCGCCACCCGCTCGAATTCTTCGTCGCGATGGAAAAGGAGGACGATGTCGTCGGCGTAGGCGATGACGTTGCCCACGCCGAGGGTCAACTCCAGGCGACGTAGCAGCGGCCCCGTAGCGATGCTGAAGAGGGCGGCACTCACGGCGCAGCCCTGTCTTAGGCCGTTGAGGAGGGGGAAGGCGGTGGTGTGAAAGCCTCCAGCCCGGATCGTTGCGTCCGCCCCGGCGTACAAGATGTTAATCCAGCCCATGAAGGCCGGCGGGAGGTGGAGGGACGTCATCAGGGACTCCAGGAAGCCGCGGTCCAGGGAATCGAAGGCGGACTCCAAGTCGACGCCCATGACGGCCAGCGGCGAGCCCATGGCGGTTGCCTCCTCAACAGCATCCGTCACCTTGGCGATGTTCCAGGACGGGGACCTCCCGGGGACGGCGTAAGTCTGGCATTCCGGCACAAGGGTCCGCAGGTGGGGCTTGAGGCGCCGGTGAAGGATGGCGGCCAGGACCCTGTAGTCGGCCGAGGGCAGCGCGACGGGCCTGTAGCCGTCAAGGCCGCGACCTCCGCGGGCCTTGGGCACGAGGCAGATGGAGCTGCGCCGCGTCGACTGAGGTAGGGCACCGCGGAGCCGTGAAGCCGCGAACACCCGGGCCAGAGCTTCCGCGAAGAAGTCCTCGTTGAAGGCGACGAGGAGTTCGCACGGCAAGCCGTCCCAGCCAGGGGCCTTTCCGCGAGGGAGGTGCTCGATGGAGTTGGCGATCTAGCTGGGGCTGATGTCCGGCCGGTGGAGCGGGTCCTCCTCACTCAGCTCGCAGGTGGTGGTGGGCGCGCTGCTGGCGATGAAGGCAGCTCCCGCAGCTGGATCGGTGGTGGGACGGGCGAAGCGGGGCCGGAAGGTCGCGAACGCCCTCCGCCGAAGCTCGGGGCCCTCGATGACGTTATCTTCGTCGTCCCTGATGACGCTGACCGGGCGTCGGAGGCGGGTGGCGCGTGCCAGGTCCGGCAGCGATGGGTAGTCGGCCCGGATGGAGGAGGCCTCGAGCTGCGCCGCGATGTAACGTCTCGCCCTGTAGACGTAGCTGTCGCTGGCAGCGTGGCGTGGGTCGTGCAGGGATCTGGCCTCCGCCAGCAGCCCCGCCTTGATGGAGGTCCACCTATCCCAGAAGGTCCCGTCGTCGTCATCGTGCGCTGCGTCTTCCTCCAACTCCCGGATGTAGCCAGCCAGATTTTCGAGAGCAAGGCCCGAGCGGAGCATCGCGGCTAAGCGAGGCTGGGTGGGGGAGGAGACGGCGGTGGTGGGCGGGCCCACCTGGAGCAGCACGAGGCGGTGGTCCGAGAGGTGGTAGTGGCTGGTCGCGTAGATGGACGCGCGATCCAGGACTCCAGCAGGGACGAGGATCCGGTCCAGGCGGCTGGATTCGAATTGGTCGCCGGGCCTGGCGACTCTGGTGGGCAGGTGGGCGGCGTCGAACTGGGTGGCCACGTCGACCAGCGCGGCCAGGTCTAGAAGAGCGGCGAGGGCATCCGGCGATGATGATGACGAGGGGCCCCGATCCCTGATGTTAAAATCGCCGATGATCCAGCAGGCCCCCTCCTCCTCCTGTGCCGCTGTCGCCGCCAGGAGCTCCAGTTGCCGGTTTCTCTCCCGGGGTTCATGCGCCAGATGAACGGCGATGGCCGCCATCTCCTCGCCGTGGACATCTATGGTTGCCAAGGCGATGTGGCCCGGCCACAGGACGCGCTGTTGTAGCACGGCTACGCCTGGCCCGAAGACGCAGGCGAGTCCGGATCCCGAGATGGCTACGGGATGGGCCAATACAACAGCGTTGTAGCCGAGGCAGAGGTCTTGGCCGCTGCCCAGATGAAATGCGCTTGTCTCCTGGACAAACGCGATGTCCACGTGATGTTGTCTGAGGAGATGACAAAGGGCAAGGCTCCTCCCCCGAGTAGCGAGCCCTCGCGCGTTGATGGTGGCGACGCGGTGGTTCATTAGCGCTGTAGGTCACGAAGCACCGTCCTGGTCTTCTGGAGGGTCTTGTAGACAAGGGTGCCTGAGTTAGGGCATGAGGCCATGATGGTTTTGGCCAGCTCAGTGAAGGCGGCGACCTGTGCCTCTAGCAGCGAGGGCGCTCGCTTCTTCATGTTGGTTGGAGAGGCGAGGAGCTTCTGTGCGTCCTCCCAGTCTAGGCCGAGCAGCCCGGAGTGGTCGATAGCAATGGAGGGGAGCTTCTCGAGGTGCTCCCGCAGCTGGACGATTGCGGGTTTTCCCTTGGAAGGCGTGGAGGGAGTTGAGGTCCGCTCCTCCTCCTCCATCTCGATGTCGAGCGGAAGGATCGCGGGCTCGAGGGGCCGCGGGGCAGCCATAGGAGCAGGGAGGGCAACGGGGCGGGCTGGGAAAGATCCTTCGGTTCGGCAGGATGGGGCGCCGAGGGGATCGCTGGAGCCTCGGTTGACGTCTTCGCCGGTTGGACAGGGGACGCCGGTGTTGCGGGCGCCGGTGCCGGCTTCCTTGGCTGCTGAGGAGGAGGAGGAGGAGGGGGGGGGGGCCTTGCGTCGGTGGGAGACGCTGCTTGCCTGGGGCTGTTGTTCTGCCTGGCGAGCGATGGGCAGTTTGCTCTGCGGTGGCCCTGCTTGCCGCACTTGGAACACTTTATTCCAAAGGAGAGGAAGGCTGACAGGGTGTCTCCTTTGGACTTGATGGTCAGTCGGGTGGGCAGCGTCTCCAGCCTCACGTCCTCGTGGAGCAGGATGAACGCCTCCCGGCGGCCGTCGTTGAAGGTATACTCCCCCATCTTGATCATGATGGGGGCGATGGAGGTCACGGTGCCGAAGGTGCGCAGGTCCTCCACGATGGTGCTGTCCTCGAAGAATCCGGGCAGATTAGCGAAGATGATGCGCTCTGCCCTTTTTCGGAAGGGGAAGACCTTCAGGTGGGTGCCCTCGATGTCCAGGCCCACCTCCACCAGACGGCTCGCAAGGTCCTTGGTCGCGAGGCCCACGACGTAGTGGCCGTTCATCCTGTTGAATTGGCTTATTTTCCTTGGCCCTCCGACCAGGTTGCCTATTGCCTGGAGGTAGGAGTAGTCCGGGATGTCAGGGCACAGCTCCACGAAGATGTAGTTCTCGTGGTTGGTAGAGGCCTGCCTCGTCTTGGCGTCGGCGATGTTGGCGCGCGTCGCCTTTATTTCCTGGGGCGGCATTGACCTCGGCCCTGTTGACCGCTTCAGCTACTGGGAGTTGGGCTTCTCAGCAGGCCTGCTTGGCTGCTTAGCGGCGTGGTCAGGTGACGGTGAGACACGGCGCCTTTTCTTGCTCTTCACGAGTGTGTAGCCCTCGTTGGCGTCCACCTCCGCCATCTCGCTGTCGGCCCAGTTGAGCGAGGCCGGGCTGGCTGGAGTTGCGCTGGTCGTAGCAGCAGTCTTCGGCGCCGTGACGTCACCACGCGCGGCGGCCAGATTTACATGCATGTCGCCTGCCGGCGAATTTGCATTATTTTGATTTTCAGAAGAATTTTCTTTCAAATTCTTCATATTTTGTTTTTTCGGCGAAAACTCCTCGCCTGGTTGCGATCCAGTGCTGGGCCTTTCAGGCACTTGTTCAGCGGATCGAGAGGCTTCTTCTGGTACCAAACTCGCAATGGTAAGTGCCTTTTACACACACTCCAGAGGCGAAAACGGCGGAGCTCGCGAAAGCGTGGCCGCACGCTCGAGTGTGTGTGTGTGTGTGTGTGTACTCTATAGATTCAAAAACCGTACATCCAATCGCCGTGAAATTTTGGGATATTATTAGGCATATCCCCGGAAAGGTTTTCGAAAAACAATTTCTTGAATATCTTTAATATCCTTAGAGTTATTTGCAGATTTGTAGCTTTAACTCGCAAGCAGCGCCACCTTGCGACGGAGATAGGCTTAGGTCTGCCCCCTGTCGAGAAAATGTAATCGTCCGGCCGCCGGCCGGTTGGACAGTCCAAGTTCCCACCGACCAATCAGAGGGATCAAGAGGTCCTGGCGCGCGGGGGCAGAGTTGGTGACACAGCTGTGCCAAGTAGACAAGAAAAAAGCCTCGCGGGTGTCCTCCGGGAACTACGTCCATCTTCCATAAATGACCATGATTTTATTCAACTTATCGAGTATTTTTCAAGGGACCGGGAAAAATGTTCACTAGATAAAACGATGATTTTGTAATGTAGGAAATTAGGAACGATAAAATTCAGGATGACACGGCACTCAGGGACCGGGAAAAAATGATCACTTTATCGAGAGATTCAAATTTACGAGTTTGAAATTATCAAAATATATTGTCACAGTAATGAAGGTGACGAGTCGTTTGGGTAGAATAAAATAATAATTTATTAGATGACTTTAAATAGTTAATAAGTTTGAGGGATAAAAAGAAATAGAGGTAAACTAAGTTAAATGGATAAAAATAATGGTAAATTAAGGAAGTAATGTCAGAGACCCAAACGGCTGGCGTTCCGCTACACCCCTTAAGATGGCGACTATTGTTTACAAACTTGCCGCCTAGCGCGCCCGCCATCTATCGGAGCTTAGGTACATAACACTTGCCGAGCTGACAGCGCGCGCCACCTATCGGGGCTTAGGTACAAAACATTCGCCAAGCTGCCGATGTATTATTTACAGTTACAAGCTATGTACACTTTTGGTTATGACATTACTCCCCTTTTCAAAAATAAGCAGCGACCCGCTGCTTAAAAAAAAAATTCTACACTATGTGATCAGTCCTGTGTTTGTTCTTCTGGGCTTCTGTATGGTTTCATCCGCAGGACGTGGACGATGTCTTTGATATTCCGTTGTCTGGGTCTCCTCTCCAAGGCCTCTACTTCATAAGTTACTTCAGACAGTTGTCTCACAACTTTATAGGGGCCGAAGTATCTTTTAAGTAGCTTCTCCGACAGTCCTTGTTTACGCACAGGTGTGTACACCCACACAAGGTCTTCCGTGCGGTACTGGACAGGTCTGTGGCTTTTGTCGTATCGAGATTTGTCTTTTTCTTGCGCCTTTAAGATGTTCAAACGGGCCAGCTGGCGTGCGTCCTCGGCATTTGTGACCAAACTCTCCACGTAGTCTTCCAGATTGGCTTCCTCTCTATACGTCAGGATGGTGTCCAATGGGGTCTCGACATCGCGTCCGTGTACAAGATAGAAAGGGCTAAACCCGGTGGTTTCCTGTTTGGCGGTGTTATAGGCAAAAGTTACGTAAGGGAGAACTGAATCCCAGTTTCTTTGGTCTACATCAACATACATAGACAGCATGTCACCAAGTGTCTTGTTGAGTCTCTCGGTCAGGCCATTTGTCTGGGGGTGGTAGGCAGAAGTAAAGCGATGTGCGGTTCCACAGAGGTTGTTAATATCCCGAATTGTGTGAGATATAAACGTTCGACCTCGGTCTGAAATCAATTCTCTGGGGGCTCCATGTTTGAGGATCACGTCTTCTACTATAAATTTTCCAACTTCTTCCGAACTTCCATTTGGTATGGCTTTGGTCATAGCATACCTTGTTAGATAGTCTGTCGCGACCACGGTCCATTTATTGCCATCGTTCGAGGTAGGGAATCTTCCTAACAAATCTATCCCTATTTTCTCAAAAGGTCGGGATACCGGCGGAATTGGCACAAGTTGCCCTGGTGGACGTTCGGTAGAACCTTTTCGCCGTTGACATTCTCGACAATGTGCCACATATTGTCGCACAGATCTATGCAAGCCGGGCCAGAAATACTTTCTTCTAACGCGGTCGTATGTTTTGGCAAATCCCAGGTGTCCCGCCATTGGTGCATCGTGGGCTTCCCTCAAAATGTCAACCCTCATTTGTTTGGGCACTACTAAGAGCCAAGGTTTGCCCATGGGATCGTAGTTTTTGCGGTAGAGGATGCCGTCGATTATTTTGTATCCACTTTTGGAATCAATTTCCTGAATTATTTTTTTGGTCTGGACATCGCTTCTTTGCTCTTTTCCTATGTCGGTAATTGAAGACAATTCTGGTATGTTATCTTCGCTGGATTGGGGGAGAGGACTTCTTGAGAGGCAATCCGCATCTTGGTGTCTTTTACCATTCTTATACACAATAGATATGTCGAACTCTTGAAGTCGCAAGGCCCATCTGGCTAGCCTTCCCGATGGATCCTTTACATTAGCTAGCCAACACAGGGAATGATGGTCGGAGACGACGGTGAAGTGTTTTCCAAACAAATATGGTCTGAACTTGTAAATGGCCCAAACTACAGCTAGGCATTCCCTCTCCGTCGTGGAATAATTTCTTTCTGCGGCGTTAAGTGTTCTTGATGCATAGGCGATAGGCTTTTCTTTTCCTTCTACCAGTTGGGTCAACACTGCTCCGACGCCATATCCACTCGCGTCGGTATGTACAAGTGTCTCAGCATCTTCCTTAAAATGGCCAAGCACAGGATCGGTAGTTAGGGCTGATTTTAATATTTGGAAAGATTGTTCTTGTTCGTTAGACCAAAAGAACTTCACGTTATTCCTCAGGAGGTCGTGCAACGGCTTTGCTTTATTTGCAAAATCTTTCACAAATCGCCTGTAATATGAACACAACCCCATGAAGCTTCTTACTTCAGTTGTTGTTTTTGGAGTCGGGAAATTTGTAATTGCTTCGATTTTGTCGGGATCAGGGCGAATGCCGCTTTCTGTAACCAGATGTCCTAACACTTTGATTTCTCTTGACCCAAAACGGCACTTCTCATGATTAATACACAAGCCTGCTTGCTGGATGCATCTGAGAACTTTCCCTAGGCGTTCAATATGTTCTTTAAAGGATGTAGCATAAACAATTATATCGTCTAAATAACAAAGACAAATTGTCCATTTCAATCCTGCTAGTAGCTTGTCCATCATTCTTTCGAATGTTGCCGGTGCGTTGCATAAACCGAAGGGCATCACCCGGAACTCATATAAGCCATCAGGGGTGATGAAAGCTGTCTTCTCCCGATCTTCCTCGTCGATTTCTATCTGCCAGTATCCTGTACGTAGATCCATGCTGGAAAAGAATTTAGCTCCTGTTAAGCTATCCAAAACATCATCATTTCTAGGTAAAGGATACACATCCTTTTTGGTGACCTTGTTAAGCTTTCGGTAGTCTACACAAAATCTCCAGGACCCATCTTTCTTTTTAACCAAAACTACTGGGGACGACCAAGGACTTTCGGACGGTTGTACAATTCCTATCTTCATCATTTTATCGACTTCACTTTGTATAGCTTGTCTTTCGACAGGAGACACCCGGTATGGTCGTTGTTTAATAGGACGGCTGTCTGAAGTGTCGATTTTATGTTTCACATTGGAGGTTGTACTGAATGATTTTCTATCAAAATCAAAAACCTCTGAGTACTTTTCTAAACATTCTGCAATCATTGACTTTTGTTCTTCGTTTAATCTCTCGTCTACCAGAGATAAGATTTGTTGGCGTCTATCTTCATTCTTAATGTTTGATTGAGTTTTATCGTCTTCAGCTGTGTCAACACTGTAGATTCCGCTACTTCCAATTTTCCTCAAGTATCCTACAAGCATACCAGCTGGGATTATTTGATTCTGAGAAGTCCCATTAGTTACCCATATCTCCCCTCTGCCGTGATGGAAGTTAATTATGGATGATGGTATGACCAATTCTTTTTTTAAGATGAGATCTTTGCTTCCTTCTATCATTAGATCTTTTCCACCTCGAATATCTTCGTTAATAACCGTGATTTTCTTAATTGAGAGAGCTGGAACAAAACAGTCTTCTAACGCATGTGTAGGCAGATCTTCTTCTAGGCCGTCGTTCACACTTTCCTTCAAATGTATTTCACCTCTTCCGCAATCAATCACTGCACTTGTGGCTCGAAAGAAATCAAGACCAAGTATTATGTGATGGCTACATTCAGAGAAGACAACAAAAGTAAAATAAATCTCAAGTTCTTCAATTGACACTTTTAAGTTGCATCGTCCCAGAGTTTCGATGTGTTTCCTATTGGCGACTCTCAGTACAGGCCCTTTTTCTGCAAAGAACGGAATTTTCAAATATCGGCGAAAACTTTCCGAGATTACGGAATAATCGGCTCCAGAATCGACTAAGGCCTCAACATTCTGTCCATTTATGGTGATAACAACGTAGTTCCGTTTCATGTTCGCAGTTATAATAGGGGGAGGATTTCTACTATCGTCAGCGGCCTTACCTCCAGTCTCGGTCGCTCTTCTTAGTTTCCCTGGCTTAGGCGGCGAGGAGATTGACTGGATCGGCGAGAGGGCGACGGCGTTGCGTTTCGTCTTGAGGGGGATCTTCCACGGCCAGGATAGGGCGACGGGTTTCGAAAGCGGCGATCTACAAACTCAACTTCTTCGGCATTTTGATTGAACCAGGTATTGTAATTATTAGAGTAGGTCGGCCTTCTTACCCTGGCTTCCTCGAAAACACGCCTTCTGTCCCGGCAATATCGGGCTACATGTCCCGGGCGACCGCAATGGAAACATATTGGAACGTTTTCGTGTGTCCTCCATTCATCAGTTCTTCTCTGTGGTGATGTCTGGTTGGGTACCGGTGGTCTTTGGTTCAGGAACTGCTGTCGTGGCGTCTGTTTGAATATTTGGGGTCGGTTAGAGTACTGTTGTCGTGGCATTGACCTTTGAACGGGCTGCGAAATTGCAGACAGGTTCCTTTCAACTTCCTCTCGGATAATTAGATCCAGGGAAGATGGTTTGAGAGTGGCTGGCTCGGGATTCAATGCATGGTAGATTTCTTCTCGGACGATACGTCTAATGAGGTCCTCCATAGATTCCGATTCTGCTGGGTTGATGGCGGCAGCATTCGGCAGTCTATCAAAAACTATCCGCGTGTTCACACGCTTCTTTTGAGATAGTTCGATTTTTCGACACCACCTTATAAACTCCTCGGTGGTGGCAATTTCAAAGGTGACAATTGCCCTGTAAATTTCCTCAGAGACTCCCTTGACTAAATGAGCAACTTTCTCGTTTTCATTCATGTTGGGGTTAATTTGCCGACATAAATAGAGGACGTCTTGAATATACGCCTCACTAGACTCTCCCTTTCCTTGGGCCCTGGCTTTTAGTTTTTCTAAAACCTGGTCTTTTTCGCTGGCGTGATGTCCAAAGGCCTGAGACAACATTGTCTCAAAAAGTTCCCATGAGGTTATTTGTTCTTCTACATTCTCGAACCAGACTTTGGCCGTTCCTGAGAGGAAGAAGTAAACATTCGCCAGGCACATGGAACTGTCCCAGCAGTTGAACCGAGCTACACGATGGTACTCTTTCAACCATTTCTCCGAGCTTTGGCCCAGTTCCCCCGAAAATATAGAAGGGTTTCTTATAGGTTTGAAGTGGTACTCACCCTGTGGGGTCTCTCTTCCTTCGTGTTGCATCTTAGAATATTCCAATGGGTTTAATCCTTGGATTCTACGACTTCTTCTTATAGCTTGGGCAGCGAAGGGATGATCCAGCTTGTCTCCACCAGATGTCACAGTAATGAAGGTGACGAGTCGTTTGGGTAGAATAAAATAATAATTTATTAGATGACTTTAAATAGTTAATAAGTTTGAGGGATAAAAAGAAATAGAGGTAAACTAAGTTAAATGGATAAAAATAATGGTAAATTAAGGAAGTAATGTCAGAGACCCAAACGGCTGGCGTTCCGCTACACCCCTTAAGATGGCGACTATTGTTTACAAACTTGCCGCCTAGCGCGCCCGCCATCTATCGGAGCTTAGGTACATAACACTTGCCGAGCTGACAGCGCGCGCCACCTATCGGGGCTTAGGTACAAAACATTCGCCAAGCTGCCGATGTATTATTTACAGTTACAAGCTATGTACACTTTTGGTTATGACAATATCTTTTTTTTATGTTTATAGAGAATTGTTTTAACAAATGTTCGTTAGACAAACCTTTACTCGGGTAAAACTGGAAAAAATGATCACTTTATCGAGAGATTCAAATTTACGAGTTTCAAATTATCAAAATATATCTATTATCTACGTCCTGAACTACGTCCATCTTCCATAAACGACCATGATTTTATTCAACTTATCGAGTATTTTTTAAGGGACCGGGAAAAAATGTTCACTAGATAAAACGATGATTTTGTAATGTAGAAAATTAGGAACGACAAAATTCAGGATGACACGGCACACAGGGACCGGGAAAAAATGATCACTTTATAGAGAGATTCAAATTTACGAGTTTCAAATTATCGAAATCAACTTATCGAGTATTTTTTAAGGGACCGGGAAAAAATGTTCACTAGATAAAACGATTATTTTGTAATGTAGAAAATTAGGAAATACAAAATTCAGGATGACCCGGCACACAGGGACCGGGAAAAAATGATCACTTTATCGAGAGATTCAAATTTACGAGTTTGAAATTATCAAAAAATATATCTATTATTTTTTTTTATAAGTTTATAGATAATTGTTTTAACAAATGTTCGTTAGACAAACCTTTACTCGGGTAAAACCGGAAAAAATGATCACTTTATCGAGAGATTCAAATTTACGAGTTTCAAATTATCGAAATCAACTTATCGAGTATTTTTTAAGGGACCGGGAAAAAAATGTTCACTAGATAAAACGATTATTTTGTAATGTAGAAAATTAGGAAATACAAAATTCAGGATGACACGGCACACAGGGACCGGGAAAAAAATTATCACTTTATCGAGAGATTCAAATTTACGAGTTTCAAATTATCAAAATTTATCTATTATTTTTTATATGTTTATAGAGAATTGTTTTAACAAATGTTCTTTATACAAACCTTTACTCGGATAAAACCCGGGCGAAGCCGGGTACATCTGCTAGGCTCTGTATATCCTATATTTTGAACCGCTTCTTCATCTATTCTTACTAAATATACAATTTCATTTGTAGTTTTAATTGAAAATATTCTGGAAGTTGTCCTTTTGCTTTATATATAGAGATGACCTGACCTCGTTCATCTTCTGCACACGGGAATGTTTTACTGTTGGAATATTGTTCCTGCTTACTAAAAATGATGGTCTGGCTTTGCCTGTGATATGCTTTATTGAATATACCCCGAAGTAATTTTGTTTCTTACAAAATATCAGAAATGATACAGCAAAATTGTCGTTATTATTATTTTTTTTTTAAACTAAAATTATCTTTAAAAGCAGCAGAAACCTTGATTATCATGACCTATTGGAATTGACTAAATGCATCACTAAACACATTCTAAAGCATATTTAGAGAAATTAAAAATATGTATTTTTTACTAATAATTATGAGTGTGAGTTCTTCAAAAGTGAAAAGACAAAAAATAGCATAAAAACCTATTTCTTTTGAACAATACGTATTTATTACTTCTCAATTAAATTTTCTAAACAGGAATTATGAAATATTTACAAAAAAAAAAAGGTGAGAGAGGTATATACATTTGTTAAAATAAAATTTATATTTACATACGTATATAATGATTGTAAAAAAGGAGAATGAAACGTGCTTAGCCGACACAAAATTTTACCTTTTGAAGATATCAATGATCAGAACAACATTGATGTTTTTATTCTTCAAGATGGGGGGCAATTTTATTTTACTTCTTATCAAAATACACTTGAAATGTTTTATACAGATTTTGAATTGACGTTTCCCTGTTCGCAGGGATTTTTCAATATGAAGAATTTTCGAGTTCACCATTTTCGTTTGGATCAGAATTATATTACCTTAAGAATTCCAAGTTTTGGGCAACGTTTCTTATGAATTTTTCAACGTTTTAACTTATTTCAAGTGGTTGACCGGACTTCTAATCACCATTTTTATTCGAAATTATAAATATGGTGTCATGAATATTAAAATTTGGGGAACGTTTTTTTGTGAATTTGGTCAAAATTTTGTTATTTTTCAAGTAGTTTATTGAATATGATATCAGAATTTTGGTTCACACACACACACACAAAATTACAAAAATAAAATAGGAGTTCTGGGCTTTAGACCAAGTTTCTTGTTATTTTCTTGTATATGTATAAAAATCTCTGTTAATTCTTGTTAATTAAAAGTATCATCTAAGTAAATATGACATCGGTCAGCGGAGTAGATCAATTTCAATTTTGGGAGTTAGGGAAGTTGAGGTCCTTCTGCCAGAGACTATTGAAGGAAAACTCCCATTTCAAGATATGGTGCGGAGTACAAGGCGAAGACATCGTTCTGCTGAGCTCAACAAATTCTAAAATGACATGTAATTTAGCTGAACAGTGAGGAAACTATGCATAGTAGCTGCCCTTAAGAGAATACGAAAAACATGGTTTAACCAGTCTCCCCTAGAGGAGAATTTCATGAAATATTCTTTCCTGTCTATCAGAAAGAGAAACTCTAATAAGAGACCACCTAATGGAACAACAAGTTTAGCCATTGTTTTAGGCGGACTTTCTTGAGAGCCTATATTGATATAATAAAAACCTCTCTATTATCATGAATTTCTAAATAATATCTCTTTTGTTTCAAATATTAAATATTTTTCATGTAATCCTTTTTGATCCTGGCAATGGTTTATCTTAAAATTTTAGAAAATAACCTTTAGGGATTCAATTTTATTTCCAAAAAAAAAATTGAATACAAATGTTGATAACTAAGCAATTATTTTTCCAAAATCTAATCTGCATATATTTTTATATATAATTTACATATTTTTAATTTTATAGCAGCTTAAAATAAGCTGCTTCAAAAAAAAAAAAATAATAAAATAAAAAAATAGTTTTTTTTACTTGTGGAAGTTTTTCGATTGGCCACACGAATTTTTGGAAGAAAATTAAAATGTATTTATCTAACAAAAGCATTGTTCTAAATGAATATATTTATAACCTCTTTCTATATAGATATTTCAGGATCTTGGGTGACATTTTGGACTGTTTTTGTAACCAATATTTTCGCTGCAATTTTTTATTGCCGAAACAGAATAAAATGACTTTTAAAGGTCATCATATTACAAAGTAGATTTATTTCTCTTTCATAAATTTCTATTTTTAAAATAGAGAAATCCATAAATAAATCTTTGATTAAAAAAGCATATATTGGATCAAAATATCATTTATTTTGCCAATATTTCAGTGGGCTAGACGCCAAACTTTATCAAGGTATTATGACATATGATAAAGGTTGGCGTTAAATTAACTGAAATATTAGTAAAAAATGATATTTTGACCCAATATATGCCTTTTTAATTAAAAAATAAATTTCTATATTCATATTATTGAATATGGGTTAAGAAAATGTTACAGTTAAAAGAAATGAAATCTTTTATTCACTCAGATACCAGGTGGGTAGATATGTCTCCAACTCTCCAAAAACATGGTAAAACTACTGTTAGTTTTTATTTTTAATAATACAATGTTTATATGATATTTGACCGGGAGTGTCTGGTCAAGTGTGTGTGTTTATTGTATATATATATGGTGGATGGAAATTAGGTATAGTTGAGTTTTGTAAGACCAGTGCTTTGAAGCTAGTTAGGAATTTGGAACGCCCGCTACATATTAGGAGAAGACTTGTTCACCGACTATACCTCTAAGTTGAGAGTGATTTGAAGAAAACCAAGGAAAGGAAGTTATTGAACAACTACATATTTCCATACATAAAATTCTATTTTGTACGTAGGGAACGTATCACTCGGCTTGTATCGAAAATAATGCAGAACAAAAATAAGATCTCTATTTGAATAATGTAATACATTTATTGAGAATAAACACTATATCTTTTTTTATATATATAAATAGAATATTTATTATAAAATTATTTACATATTATATAAAATATTCATAAATATAAATAGTATATAAAACTTTAGTTGATTAATTTTTCAAACGTTTTAAATTATCGTTTATGAGGGATTTCAGTATTTTGCTTCGGCATGTATGAGAGATTATTTTCAATTTGGTTTTCATCAGAAAATCATCACTTCTTTTTATTAAGAACTTTCTATAGGTTCCTCTTTTGTAATGTTTCAATATGAGTGGACAATATTTCGGATATTTGGTTTCATACTTTTCTTTTTCTAATTGTGTACCTATTAGATCTTTCGAATAAAAGAAGAAAGACGCCAATATATTTGCATCTGTTTCCTCGCAGAATTTACCATAGGTGATACTGGTTCCACCTATGAAGTCTGTATGTAATATTTCAGCTTCCTTTTGACATTCATCCCAAAATTTTGAATACCGTTCTCTTTTTACAATGGTTTCTGGTTTTTCTAAATTGGAATCATATATAAGCGCACGTTTAATCAAAATTCGTATCATTTCTGGTCTGTTTTTTATAACAGCTTTATCCAGTAATTTATCTCCATCAGTGTCTGTTAAGTCAATTCTCGCTCCAGCATCTACCAATGTTTTAAACACACTGATATCTTCATTACGGGAAAAAAAAGAAATGAAATCAAATAAAGGAGTCTGGCCCTTACAGTTCTTAATATGGATATCAGCTCCAGATTCTAAAAGGATCTTTGCTTCTTCTTTATTATTGTTATTGTAAAAGTATAAGATTTTACAGTTATAGATAGGGGTATTTCCAAAATTTGTTGCTGCATTAACATCCGCTCCTCTTTCAATAAATAATTTAGCCAAAGGTATGCAACAAGATAGTGTAGCTGCATAAAGAGGACTATTTTTAAAGCTATCTTTCAAATTTACATCAGCTCCCAGATCCAGCAAAAGCTTGGCAACACCAAAGCGTTTATGAGAAGCAGCTTCAAAAAGTGGGCTTTTACCGAATCTTCCTTGAGCATTAACATCAGCTCCATTTTTGATTAAAATATAAGATATTATTACATGACCTTCCTTTGCGACACTGAAAAGGAGTTTGTTTAGTTTTTGAGAGCTTATCCTTTTCTCTGATTCCATAAAAGCAATAACCTTTTTGATATTTCCCGATTGTACAGCAAACCTCAATGATTTTCGATTCCTTCTTCGTTTGTAAGCATTTGCAGGGTTCCTAGCATGTGTTATCTTTCCTCCAAGAATTCTCTTATTTTTCTTACTTCTATAAACCCAGATAACCATTTTTACAATTATTACTTTATTTTTGTATATATTTATTGTTATAAAATAGAGGGTGAATGAGACGCAAAGCAATAAATAAATCGCTAAAATGATTATTTATTTTTTTAAATCTGTGTTAATTCAATATTCTGCGATAATTTATAATTTATTTTATATATCTCTATATCTATATCTATCTATCTATCTATCTATATCTATCTATATTATATATCTATATAAAAGTCAATTCCTGTCTGTCTGTCTGTTTCGCGATAAACTCAAAAACTACTGAACCAATTGGTTCCAAATTTTGCATGTCGCTTTTTATAAACCTGAGGAAAATTTTTGGCTACATTTTGCTTATTATTTTTGGCTATTTCTTTTTTTAATTTGAAGAACTATTTTTTTACGCGGACTAATCGGAATGGAATGAATACCTAAATATGGCCATTTTTTTAAATCATCGGTGGCTTAGTGGTAGAATGCTCGCCTGCCACGCGGGCGGCCCGGGTCCGATTCCCGGCCGATGCATTTTTTTTTTACAATTTTTAAAACTAATTTATAAAAAATATAATATAAATATATACTATTATATCAACTATATGAATCAAATCAAATACCTAAACACTAATCTCTATATGTATAAAAGTCAATTTCTGTCTGTCTGTTTCGCGATAAACTCAAAAACTACTGAACCAATTGGTACCAAATTTTGCATGTCGCTTTTTATAAACCTGAGGAAAATTTTTGGATACAATTTGCTTAGTATTTTTGGCTATTTCTTTTTTTCATTTGAAGAACTTTTTTTTTTACGCGGAGTAATCCGGAATGGAATGAATACCCGAATATGGCCATTTTGTATACGCATCGGTGGCTCAGTGGTAGAATGCTCGCCTGCTACGCGGGCGGCCCGGGTTCGATTCCCGGCCGATGCATTTTTTTTAAACAATTTTTAAAACTCATTTATATTATATCTTCTATATATATAAAAATGAATGTTTGTATGTTTGTTTGTTGGTTTGTATGTCCATATATACAAATTCGCAGTAGTTCACTAATTCAAACCAAAATTTCCATACATAGGTAAAAAAATACGAGGAAAACGATAGGCTATTTTAAATTATATATAAATTAAATATTAAAACTATATATTCAAATTATTCTACTTAGCTCACGAACAGCGCCCTCTATCAAGGTTATAAATACGTTTAAAATCGAAATCTTCTCAAAATTTTATTAATAATAGTGTTCGCTTAATAATTAGAATACTTGATCTAAATCGAAATATTTATAGACGCTCGCTCGATTTGAAGATTTATATCGTAATTAATCTGACTGTAAAGTTTGGAGCGGGACGTTTCACAAGAGTGACATCCACGGCGCCAATTTATAATTGTAACGAATAGTGTTTGTTTAAAACATTTAATCAGGTAAACCCGGGCGTTGCCCGGGTCATTCGTCTAGTATATATATATATATATCTATATATATAAAAATGAATGTATGTGTGTGTGTGTGGTCTGTTTGTCCTTTATGCCTGACCAAACCACTCATTGGAACGCCATGAAACTTTGGGAAGTTATTTAGTATAGTACTGGGAAGGTTTCTAGCAAATAAAATTTTTTAAATAACTTTTCGCTTTAAAATAATCAAGATTAATATTCTAATTTATCTGTTATAATTCAACAATCTGCTCTAAATATTATCATGATGATACGATGATTTTGTAATGTAGAAAATTAGGAAAGACAAAATTCAGGGTGACAAGGCAATTTATTTGAGACAAGAATAATGATACAATTCCAAGGCAAGATACTATTCCTTTAACTTCCAATTACCGAGGGAACCAATTGAAAATGATTTTATTCAACTTATCGAGTATTTTTCAAGGGACCGGGAAAAAATGTTAACTTTATCGAGAGATTCGTTAGACAAACCTTTACTCGGGTAAAACCCGGGCGAAGCCGGGTACGTCCATACAAGAATAATGATACAATTCCAAGGCAAGATATTATTCCTTTAACTTCCAATTACCGAGGGAACAAATTAATATTGATTTTATTCAACTTATCGAGTATTTTTCAAGGGACCGGGAAAAAATGTTCACTTTATCGAGAGATTCGTTAGGCAAACCTTTACTCGGGTAAAACCCGGGCGAAGCCGGGTACGCCCGCTAGTATATATATGTGATGATTTAAGACCATGGAATTGTTGTAAATAGTCTAGATATCTCCTACCACATGTTCCACCCCATGACTGTATATAACTCCTTATGTACTGCACATAGAAAGCCTCAACTAACATCAATCTGTACCGCGTAAGAATCTAATAAAGTATCGCAACTGTACAGATAGAAGGAATGGAGACCAACAGGAGAAAGTTAAGGTTAAAACTAATCAGGCTTAGGACAGAAGTCGAAGCAAGGCCTAGCAAAAGAGGCTTAAAACCAGCCCAACTATAAATAATTTACAAGTCAATACTTCCTGACAGGACAGGGCGTATCTGATAACGCAGAAACCATAAAAGCTAAGAGTAACGCCCCCTATTTCCGTAGCAAGGCCGGATATATATCCTCCGTCAAAGAGATAAGCCAGGCCCAATCAGAAGACAATACCTAAGTAGGTCAACCAATAGCCTACGGCCACGTGAAAAAGTCCCACCAATTAGGAAAGAATCACCTAAATAGGTCAGCCAATTAGAAAGAAGCAAGGTCGTGGTGTTAAATCGAGAACCTAGAATTGTCAGTCTTCGCTTGGATTCCAACGGTAACACTTGCTCTTAAGATCTCTCTCTCTCCTCATCCCATTCCTTCTTGACGTCAGACGCTTCTTAGTGGAATCTCTGTTTGTTTATTTCACCTTTGGCCCAGCTGTGTCGCCTTCCACCACGACTGCACGGTAGAGTTGACATCGAGGTTCGTCTAGCATCAGGTAACACTGGTCCCAGAGGTCCCAAGATATCACAGACTCCCCCGTACCGAAGAGTCGACAGGATAGTGGACGCCAAGGTACAAGTAAGCAAATAGACCACTGTCTGTACAGAAAGATGGAACAGGGAAGAGAGGAGAATCCAAAGGAACCAATGGAGTCCGATCCCGACTCCGAAAGTGGGGAAAACACCACTATTCCGAAGAAAGAAACCACCCTCGGTAGGACGCAGGAAGTTCCCCCCGGCCAGGAAGACGTCACACCCCCGCCGCCGGTGTCAGATGTCCTGGGGAGTTTAGCCAGGACGATATATCAGCTCTCCTCGGCGACAGGACTATCGCGGGATGTGGAGCTACCGCGTTACGATGGTTCGTACGAGGCGCAGAGCTTCTTCGACAACTACGACGCCCAAGCTGATCTGGCCCAACTACACTACACCGACAGACTGAGAAGGCTTCCCAACCTCCTACAAGGTAAGGCCCTGCACTACTTCCGCAGCCTAAAATTAGACAAATTATATTACGTTGACGCAAGGCAGGCCCTGATAGACCTCTTTCCTGAAACCACAAACGCGTCATTTGCCCAATTCTTGGCCATTAAGTTGACAGATCGCTCCTCGTTAGAGGAATATTATCAAAAAAAGACGGTGTGTGGCCTACAGCTGAACCTTCCCCACAAAATCCTTTTAGAATCCCTGACTGATGGGTTACCCGTCGCTGATCAGCGCATTGTCGCTGCCGTGCAACCGAGCACCCTCCAAGCGTGGTATAGTGTAGTGTCGCGCGTAAGAGGAACCCACAGTGCGTCGCAAATGTGCCAACAGACGACCAGAACAACGCCCAACCCTTCCTTCGCACCGTCACCGAGGTACAGTGCTCCGCGACCATGGTCAACGCGACCCAACTACTCTGCCAATCCACCCCCTTCATCCTGCAGGTATTGTGGCGCCATGCACTGGCACGCCCAGTGTCCCAAACGGCCTGCACAGAGCCGTCCAAGACCTGTGTACCGAGCCACAACTTATCCGCAGCACGACAGAACTGTGTTGTCCTCTCCCGCACCCTTCCAAGTTAACAACACGCGAGCGCATGTTACCCGCTCCCCTGATCCTCTCTACACCACGAGCCCAGCGCAAGCAGTGAACCCTAGCTGTCCCATAGGTACCTCGACCACGGCACCAAAACAGGCCTGTTCCGACGCCCAAGACAGCACAACAGTAGGTTCCTCCTCACATAACTTTCGTTGAACAATTGCTCGTTCGAGCTGAACTGCCCAATAATGTAAACCTTCCTCTACTACTTGATACAGGAGCATCTATCGATATAATTAGTCGGAATAATTTTAAAATAATAGAAACCAATTTGCAAAAGAAAATACCTGTTCACCCATTTAACTTAACTATTAATGCCATAGCTAACAATATTTTCACCATAGGTTATATCTTTTTAAACGTAAAAATAGGTAACATAACGCAGAACCTAAAATTCCATATTATATATGCCCCCTTGCCTTTTGGCATATTATCCCTTAACTCCATAAAAAGATTTCTACTAATTATAAACTGTCCTCAGCTACTCCTGTATCAAGATAATGTACCTCTACCAACTACCTTATACAAATTCACCTCGTGCAAGCAACACGTGTCCCATGGACAGGTTAATACAACTGTCCCATTTACTAAATCTTCCCCTCCAGGAACGGGTTGCTCACACGTGGTGAACTCCAACACTCTTATTTGGCCTCAATGTAATGTTCCTGATCCTATTTTCAACGCCTCTATGTCCTCCTCTGGCATATCTTTGGACACAAGTAACCTAGGTCACTGTCCCTACAATTTACACAAGGTACTGCATCAATTTACACCCGTTTTCGCCGCCAATAAATACGACGTCCCTAAGCTTAAAATACCTCCCGTAAAAATCAATACTACTTCGGACAAGGTAATTGCCTTACGTCCTTATCGCGTACCCCTAAATGACCAACTTGAAATACAAACACAGATCGAACACATGCTTGAACACGGTATAATTACAACCTCTGTATCTCCCTACGCCAGTCCTATTACGCTTGTCACCAAGCGTGACAAATCAAAACGCTTTTGTGTTGACTATCGTAGGATTAATGAAATCATTGCACCAGACGTCCATCCTCTCCCCTTGATAGAGAATATACTCGACAAACTCTCACGCGCCAAATATTTCTCCTCAGCCGACATATCTTCTGCCTACTGGCAGGTCGAAATAGATCCCAGTTCCCGTCACCTTTTAGCTTTCGTGACATTAGACGGGCAATACGAATTTTGTAGGCTTCCTTTTGGGATGCGCAACTCACCACAGATTTTTGAACGTGCAATAAACCAAATATTCCAAAAATATAAGTTAAACTTCATAGCCCACTATTTCGATGATTTTATTATCTTTTCGGATACCTTAGAAGAGCATATTCAACACGTAGAAAAATTCCTGGAGATCTGCCAACAGGAAAATATTAAACTAAACTATAAAAAATGTGAATTTTTGAAGACATCAATAGAATTTCTAGGATACACTGTTAAGAACGGAACTTACACACCGCAGACCCGTAACCTCGATATTATTAACGCTATCAAACCTCCCTTCAACCAAAAAACATTACAGTCCTTTTTAGGAGCCGTCAACGTATATAACAAGTTTATACCAAATTATGCCCGTCTCAGAACCCCACTCAACAATTTACTTAAAAAGGACACTAAATGGCAATGGGACGACAAATGTCAACAGGCATTCACGGCTCTCAAGGAGAGCTTAACACGTAAGCCCGTATTACATCTGTATCAGGATGGCTTACCCTGCCGCTTGTACTGTGACGCCTCCACCCAGGGAATCGCAGGAATTCTCAAACAAGTACATCCGGATGGAAAAACTCATCCCACACAGTATTACAGTAGAGCACTACGTCCTCACGAACGCAACTATACCATTTCAGAGTTAGAATGCTTAGCGATCGTAGAAAGCATCGAAAAATTCCGCATCTATCTATCCGGTACCAAATTCACTGTCTACTCCGACCACCAAGCCCTACAATGGCTTAAAACTATTAAAAACCCGTCAGGACGACTTTTTAGGTGGAGTTTAAGACTATCCACTTACGACTATGAAATACAGTACCTCAAGGGAACCCAGCAACACGAGGCCGATTTGCTTTCTCGCAATCCATTTTGTGGATTTATCAGTGCCCGTACTATTAAGAAACACCAACCGAATATCACAGATACCAGTGTCGCTGTAGACGTCAACGGTCTACACACCATACGGCGTAAAGGTGTAAATCGAATAATAATACCCGAAGCTCTTCAACACTCGCTTATGAACCAGGTTCACAGCGAATACAACCATCCCGGTATCTCCCAAATGGCTCGCCTAATCTCTACTCAGTATTACTGGAAAGGTATGGCCAAGTCCATACAAAAATTTGTAAATTCCTGTCATACCTGCCAAATCATCAAAAGACCCAAAGGTAAGCCTTATGGCACCTTAGGACAAATTCCCCCACCACAACAGCCATTCGATTTAATATCAATAGATACAATAGCCGGATTCTCGAAATACGGACACTCCAAGACGTATCTCCATGTTATAGTGGATCACTTGACCAGATAGGCTTGGGCATTCCCATCGAAATCTACAAGTACCTTAACGTACATCCAAACCCTAAAAAAGGTACTACAACAAGGGTCTCCAAAACGTCTACTTTCGGATAGAGCGCCCGCATTCACCTCCGAAAAATTCCGCAAATTTCTGCTATCTCGCGGTATACAACCACTGCTTACCACCAGTAACAATCCGCAAGCTAACGGATTGATAGAACGATTGAACGCCACCATCACTGGAAAACTAAGGTTACTTTATCTCGAAAACCCGAAGACATCTTGGACCAAACTAATTAAACAAGTTGTCCAAATCTATAACCAATCCCCGCACACCGTCACAGGTTTCCCACCGATCTTCTTGATGTTTAATAGCATCCCACCAGAACTAAAAACTCATTACAACCCGTTCCCCGACGTACAGAAGGCTAGGCAACTCGCCTCCAGCAGAACACAGCTTAAGCATGAAAGGGACAAACAAAGATATGATAAAGGTCATCAAGCCCCGCATTTCGAGATTGGTGACCTAGTCCTCGTAAAAAATTATAAACATCCCGATACGGGAAAATTGGCACCATACTTCACAGGTCCGTTTACAATTATAGAAATAATATCCCCAAACGTAGTCCGAATTAACAGACCCAATCGACCCCTAAATAAAGAAGATGATACAGTTCATGTGAACAAACTTAAATACTATACAGAAGATATCTTATTCCTCACGCCCCAGCCTCTAATTCCAACACCTCGCGTAACACCTGATGTCCACTTGAAAGAATTCGGCCATTTATGTCCCACAATATTTGACGCGCAGAAATCCCGTCTTATACCCCCGACTTGCTCAGCGCCTTTTCTGCACCTTAATGCAGAGATCTTCCAATAAGTTGAAAGAAAGCAAGCAAGCCCCCTCGCTCCCCCCCTTGACCTAAATCCGGAATCGCATTAAAAATAGCTTCGCTCCCTCCTCTCCCGCTGGACACGAGCAAACAAACAGCCGACATTTTGTTACGGCCCGTCACCAGGTCTAGATTCTCTCGCCCTCAATTAACTTGTCAACTTAACATCGACACTTAGATCCAAGGACAACATTTTACTTACAAAAATCACACACACCCACATAAGTTAAAAAAAAAAAAAAAATCGACAACATTAGGACTCAGTTAGTTTCACAGCTGGAAACAATGTGATCCACGAGTCGCGTCAAACATAAAACAAATTCGATAAGTTAGAAAAACTTAGGCCAACAAGACCAAAGATATCAATCGAGGACAATTTAAAGCTCTCTCTACCCATCCTAAAAAAAAAAAAAAAAAACAGGAACATTACGTTTGGCCTACAACTTTCCATTCTTTCACGATATATAATTTCTATATATAATCTTACTTGCTCTTCCTTCTCGATGAACATTTTTCAAAAATTTTTCATTTTAATATCCTTTATATAATCATTATATAGCTCTTATAATTGTTTTTTTTTACGTCAACCAATTAGTTTAGATTATTGTCTTTTTTTTATTTTTCTTTACCAAAACTTATTTACTTTTGCTTTATGACTCTATTTTATAATCAACTTTATATTTTATCTTTCATATCATATCTAATAATCTCAAGTTTATATTTCATGTTTATATCACTAATTTGCATTTATCATTTTATATTTTTTCTCACTTTATAAATTAGATGTTATTTACATTGTTTCATCTTCCGCTACCATGTCAATGCTATCGAGTATATTATTGCTCATTATTTTTTTTTTTCATTTAATATTTTCACTTTCTATTACCCCTTATATACTGCTGTAGTGTGTAAATCTTTGTATCATATCATCACTATTTTTACTTTTTTCTTAAGATTACTTTGCATTTAACTTCGCCATTCTATTTTCGATTTTTCAAATCCTTTAACGCTATATGCAAAGCCTTAATTTCGCAATTTCATATCTCAATGATATATTCTTTTATAATCAAACTCAAAATCATGATCTAAAAACAGGGCAATCTTCAATAACCTCTTAAACAACCACTTTAAAGGTTACTTCTTAAGAATTACTAACATTCCTTTTCCGCAGGAAATTTTAACTCCTTCGCAGGCTAGACTTGACCTACTTTGATTTCGTAATTAACAATCTTGACACATCGTCCCCCAGATTTACCTTCTCCCAACTTCTGGCTTGGATACGTGCAAATTGTATTTTTTTTTTATTCCAGGGCACTCTCATGCCACACGCTGGCACATTTTTTTTTTATTTTACTCTTTTTCTCGCTAAGCCCCTGACGACTCTAATTAAAACTTTGATTTCTGGTCACTGATCTACGCCCTCATTTATCCTGCATGCGTACGTCTTAACGACTAATTACTAAAACCCATAACAATCCCCTTATCTTACTTTTCGATTGTGGTACTGTAACTTTATTCGGTCCTTAAATTTACATGTGAAACATGGCCTAGGTTTTCCGCGCCGTGCACATTAAATGGTTTGGGACTTGAGTCAAAGTGACATTGCCGCAACCAAGTAATAACTAACCCCTCAACCCTTTCTAACGCCCATCACGAAGAGATCATGATTTACCCATCCAATCATTTATATTTTTACCTATAATCATTATATGTTCTCTATTAAATATTTTATTCATATTTTTATTTTTACTTGTATGTTTAGTATTAGTTGTTTATGCTTTATTATCTCTTATGGATATACAGAAATCAACCCCATGTTATATACCAACTCACTTTAATTAATTTTTAAAAAATTACTTCCTTAATAAGAGTCTTCCTATTCCGCTCTCTTAAATCCCTCCATATGAACCCTCTCACATCCGGGGCCATCTGTGATGATTTAAGACCATGGAATTGTTGTAAATAGTCTAGATATCTCCTACCACATGTTCCACCCCATGACTGTATATAACTCCTTATGTACTGCACATAGAAAGCCTCAACTAACATCAATCTGTACCGCGTAAGAATCTAATAAAGTATCGCAACTGTACAGATAGAAGGAATGGAGACCAACAGGAGAAAGTTAAGGTTAAAACTAATCAGGCTTAGGACAGAAGTCGAAGCAAGGCCTAGCAAAAGAGGCTTAAAACCAGCCCAACTATAAATAATTTACAAGTCAATACTTCCTGACAGGACAGGGCGTATCTGATAACGCAGAAACCATAAAAGCTAAGAGTAACGCCCCGTATTTCCGTAGCAAGGCCGGATATATATCCTCCGTCAAAGAGATAAGCCAGGCCCAATCAGAAGACAATACCTAAGTAGGTCAACCAATAGCCTACGGCCACGTGAAAAAGTCCCACCAATTAGGAAAGAATCACCTAAATAGGTCAGCCAATTAGAAAGAAGCAAGGTCGTGGTGTTAAATCGAGAACCTAGAATTGTCAGTCTTCGCTTGGATTCCAACGGTAACACTTGCTCTTAAGATCTCTCTCTCTCCTCATCCCATTCCTTCTTGACGTCAGACGCTTCTTAGTGGAATATCTGTTTGTTTATTTCACCTTTGGCCCAGCTGTGTCGCCTTCCACCACGACTGCACGGTAGAGTTGACATCGAGGTTCGTCTAGCATCAGGTAACACTGGTCCCAGAGGTCCCAAGATATCACATATATATATATATATATATATATCTTATCTCTTATATATATAAAAGTCAATTTCTGTCTGTCTGTCTGTTTCGCGATAAACTCAAAAACTACTGAACCAATTGGTACCAAATTTTGCATGTCGCTTTTTATAAACCTGAGGAAAATTTCGGCTGCATTTTGATTAGTATTTTTGGCTATTTCTTTTTTCCATTTGAAGAACTTTTTTTTACGCGGACTAATCCGGAATGGAATGAATACCTAAATATGGCCATTTTTTTAAAGCATCGGTGGTTCAGTGGTAGAATGCTCGCCTGCCACGCGGGCGGCCAGGGTTCGATTCCCGGCCGATGCATTTTTTTAAAAACAATTTTTAAAACTCATTTCTGGTTCAAATTCACATAAATAGGTACCGCTCAGCAAGAGCAACCTAGTTCATGATAATTGAACAATGAATAATATGCGAAGGTTATTCACATATTAAACAAAATTTAAACGCGGGATTCAATCCCGGTTCATGACTGTCGGGAATCGAGGGGGTTACCCACTCGTCCAACGACTTTTTAAAAAAAACTCATTTATATTATATCTTCTATATATATAAAATGAATGTTTGTATGTTTGTTTGTTGGTTTGTATGTCCGGTATACAAATTCGCAGTAGTTCACTAATTCAAACCAAAATTTCCATACATAGGTAAAAAAAATACGGGGAAGACGATAGGCTATTTTAAAAATATATAAATCAATTATTAAAACTATATATTATTAGTCAGAAAATGATGATGACGATATTGCTGTATCATGTAAGATTATCAGATACAAAATTATATCGGGAAAAATTCCAAAAAGCAGAGACCACGGGTGAAACCAGTTCATTATTTTGTACGCAGGAACAAAATTCTAACAGAAAACATTCATTCGAGCAGAAAACAAAAGCCAGATCATCTTTCTATAAAAATATCGCTTCTCAGACACAAAGTTTGGAGCGGGACGTTTCACAAGAGTGACATCTACGGCGCCAATTTATAATTGTAACGAAAAGTATTTAAATAAAAACATTTAATCGGGTAAAACCCGGGCGTTTCCCGGGTCATTCGGCTAGTATATATATTTATATATATAATTTTATATATTAACTAGCGGACGTACCCGGCTTCGCCCGGGTTTTACCCGAGTAAAGGTTTGTCTAACGAATCTCTCGATAAAGTGAAAATTTTTTCCCGGTCCCTTGAAAAATACTCGATAAGTTGAATAAAATCAATATTAATTGGTTCCCTCGGTAATTGGAAGTTAAAGGAATAGTATCTTGCCTTGGAATTGTATCATTATTCTTGTCTCAAATAAATTGCTGTGTCATCCTGAATTTTGTCTTTCCTAATTTTCTACATTACAAAATCATCGTATCATCATGATAATATTTAGAGCAGATTGTTGAATTATAACAGATAAATTAGAATATTTATCTTGATTATTTTAAAGCGAAAAGTTATTTCAAAAATTTTATTTGCTAGAAACCTTCCCAGTACTATACTAAATAACTTCCCAAAGTTTCATGGCGTTCCAATGAGTGGTTTGGTCAGGCATAAAGGACAAACAGACACACACACACACACACATACATTCATTTTTATATATATAGATATATATAGTCACGACCGTCTGTCGTGGCCTCTGTCACGGATAATATACAGTTATCGTCGTCATGCGTTCTTAATTCTGTCACCGTTTGCTTTTGGTTCAGTGGTAGAATGCTCGCCTGCCACGCGGGCGCCCCGGGTTCGATTCCCGGCCAATGCATTTTTTTTTTTTTTACAATTTTTAAAACTCATTTATCTACTTACTAGACGAATGGCCCGGGCAACGCCCGGGTTTTACCCGAGTGCGTATATATTTTAAAAACGTTTTAATTCAAATACTATTCGTTACAATTATAAATTGGCGCCATTGGATGTCACTCTTGTGAAACGTCCCGTTCCAAACTGTGTGTTTTTAAAATGTTTTAATTAAAATACTATTCGTTACAATTATAAATTGGCGCCGTGGATGCCTCTCTTGTGAAACGTCCCGCCCCAAACTGTGTGTGTCTTGGAAATATAAAAATAAAAATGTGAATTTTCATAAAGATTTCATCATGTCGATTTTTTTTTTTTGCATTTCACCTACTAAATCGATAGAGATAATTACATTTGCAACATGAACTTAGGTATATTGACTAAATATAAAACTGCATAGTAATAAAGATCATTTTTTAAAGGCACCATATCGTTTTTTTTTTCAATAAAATCGAAACAAAAATTAACGATAAATAACGATAATTGCCTTAAAAAGAAATTGCCTTAAAAAAAAGAAACATTCGCGGTGATCATCCCGATTAAATGCTTTTATTCAAATACTATTCGTTACAATTATAAATTGGCGCCGTGGATGTCATTCTTGTATAATATATAAATGAGTTTTAAAAATTGTAAAAAAAAAAAAAAAAATGCATCGGCCGGGAATCGAACCCGGGCCGCCCGCGTGGCAGGCGAGCATTCTACCACTGAACCACCGATGGTTATGAAAAATCCCATCCGTGAGCTTCAAACAGACAAACAGACAGAATAAGGCAAATATATAAGTAGATATTATATACGAATGACCAGGGCAACGCCCGGGTTTTACCCGATTAAATGCTTTTATTCAAATACTATTCGTTACAATTATAAATTGGCGCCGTGGATGTCATTCTTGTATAATATATAAATGAGTTTTAAAAATTGTAAAAAAAAAAAAAATGCATCGGCCGGGAATCGAACCCGGGCCGCCCGCGTGGCAGGCGAGCATTCTACCACTGAACCACCGATGGTTGAGCTTCAAACAGACAAACAGACAGAATAAGGCAAATATATAAGTAGATATATTTGCCTTATTCTGTCTGTTTGTCTGTTTGAAGCTCACGGATGGGATTTTTCATAACCATCGGTGGTTCAGTGGTAGAATGCTCGCCTACCACGCGGGCGGCCCGGGTTCGATTCCCGGCCGATGCATTTTTTTTTTTTTTACAATTTTTAAAACTCATTTATATATTATACAAGAATGACATCCACGGCGTCAATTTATAATTGTAACGAATAGTATTTGAATAAAAGCATTTAATCGGGTAAAACCCGGGCGTTGCCCGGGTCATAGATTATAAACACAAGGTAATAAGACCACATCCTAATGATAAGGTACAATTTGGATTATAGATTATAAACACAAGGTATAATAAGACCAAATCCTAATTATAAGGTACAATTTGGATTAATCTATATACAGTTACGAGCGTCATTCCTCATCTCCTAATCAATCAGTCATCAGTTTTCATCTCTGTCACCGTTTGCTTTTTTTTTTGGAATGGCGCCCTCCTATTGGTTGGCTACGGTCACGCCACCTTTGCCCCTCCCATCATGCCCCCCACTCGCTATTTCGTCTTTGTAACTATTGTGTTGGAGCGGGTCGCTCCCTAAATAAATGCATATATTAGATAATAACCAAATGGAATCCTCTCTTTCTTTTTCCCAGTAAGAGACGCCTACGGAAGCCAACAGTACATAGACAGATAAAGCACATAGGCTATAGTTATTAACTAACATATGCAATTATTTAAGGCGCCAATTTATAATTGTAACAAATAGTATTTGAATCAAAACATTCAATCGGGTAAAACACGGGCGTTGCCCGGGTCATTCGGTTAGTATATATATATAATTAAAAAAAATATTTAAGTTCAAAATTCCCATATATCTCCCATAAAGGTTCTTATAAAAGTTTTAAAAAACTCATCTTCTGGAGTTTATTTGTTGGTTGCTATAACATTTTCAACCTCCCAGAATCTTTTAAAAAGAGTTTATAAATATTCTCTATACAGTACACGGGTAGGAAATACTTGCGATGTACTGTAATCACTTCCCGAGAATCTTTCTGAGATAAGCCATCATAACTTGGTGCTTTGCGCACACAACTGGCTTTTCATTTTGTTATCAGATAGCAGGAGAAATCCGATCAGAACTCTCCTACAATTAGATCAATTATCCCACTCTTCATAAACTAGATCCACAAGCTATTTATTCCTCAACTTCTCAGACAAATGTAGGCAAAGACACATCAATAGTTCTGTTATTTTTCCACTACTAAAGCCTCTAATGGTAATTCCAATTTCTTAGAGGCTTGATGACAAAATGGACACACACAAGCTCCTTCACCTCCTTTCCCTTAGTAGTGTTGATTCTATAAATAAGTATTCACTGAGTTGACACGGCTTCTGGGAATCAACAGAATAAGGACATCACCCTACCACCCAGCAGCAAAAGGCCTAATGGAAAGATTCCACAGACAGCTGAAAGACTCCCTCCGCTGTCACGATTCCACGAGCTGGTCCTTGAAACTTCCCCTGGTGCTCCTAGGGATTCGTTCGTCGCTAAGGGAAGATCTCAACACCACAACCGCTGAGCTGGTCTATGGGAAGCCCCTACCCCTTCCAGGAACATTTTTCGAGGAGCCTCCCCCTCTCTCTGCAAGCTCGCCTACTGAACCGTGGCTGGAAGACTTCAAGCGCGCCATGGCATCTCTGAAACCTGCACCAAGCAGGCCTCATGGGAACCGCCACGTTTACGTGCCCAAACCACTCGAGACATGTTCCCATGTCTATCTACGTCGGGACCTGATAATGCCACCGCTAGCTCCCCGAAACGACGGTCCATATGAAGTCCTTTTTAGGAAACCCAAAATTTACAAACTGAAAATTAAAAAAGAAATCCACGTGGGTGTCAATCGACCGCCTCAAGCCTGCTTTCACATCAGAAGGATGTTTTCCCAAGACCCGAACTTGGCAAGCCAATAAGATTGCATAGGATCGCTGGAAGGATCCTACTGGAGGGGGAGTAGTGTGGCGACAACACTTTGCTTCAGCGAGCGCGAACTGGGACAAGGCTTCACTAAAAATGCCGGCGGTAGTGTGACGGCCTCGGCAACCGCGAGCGGCAACCTGACTACGCATGCGAGAGCATCCGGGACAATCTGGCCACTCTCGATAAGTTGAATAAAATACTCGATACTCTCAATACTCGATAAGTTGAATAAAATCAATATTAATTGGTTCCCTCGGTAATTGGAAGTTGAAGGAATAGTATCTTGCCTTGGAATTGTATCATTATTCTTGTCTCAAATAAATTGCCGTGTCATCCTGAATTTTGTCTTTCCTAATTTTCTACATTACAAAATCATAATTTTATCAATTCTCCCAATATATATGTTGTAGATAAATGATAAAACTAACTTTGACTTGTGCGCAATTAATAGGTGGAAAATCTTACTTTCGATAAATAATCTTTAAGATAATAAACTTAGTGATAATAAAACTTATAGATAAAAAAAAGCTTGCTATCTCCGTCGCAATGGGGGCGCTGCTTGCGAGTTAAATCTACAAATCTGTAAATAACTCTAAGGATATTCAAGATATTCAAGAAATTATTTTTCAAAAACCTTCACGGGGATATTCCTAATAATATGCCAAAATTTCACGGCGATTGGATGTATGCTTTTTGAATCTATAGAGTACAAACATACAGACAGACATTCAATTTTATATATATACTAGCGGACGTACCCGGCTTCGCCCGAGGTTTTACCCGAGTAAAGGTTTGTCTAACGAACATTTGTTAAAACAATTCTCTATAAACTTGAAAAAAAAAGATATATTTTGATAATTTGAAACTCGTAAATTTGAATCTCTCGATAAAGTGAACATTTTTTCCCGGTCCCTGTGTGCCGTGTCATCCTGAATTTTGTCTTTCATAATTTTCTACATTACAAAATCATCGTTTTATCTAGTGAACATATTTTCCCGGTCCCTTGAAAAATACTCGATAAGTTGAATAAAATCATGGTCGTGAATCTCTCGATAAAGTGATTATTTTTTCCCGGTCCCTGTGTTCCGTGTCATCCTGAATTTTGTCTTTCATAAATTTCTACATTTCAAAATCATCGTTTTATCTAGTGAACATATTTTCTCGGTCCCTTGAAAAATACTCGATAAGTTGAATAAAATCATGGTCGTGAATCTCTCGATAAAGTGATTATTTTTTCCCGGTCCCTGTGTGCCGTGTCATCCTGAATTTTGTCTTTCATAAATTTCTACATTTCAAAATCATCGTTTTATCTAGTGAACATATTTTCCCGGTCCCTTGAAAAATACTCGATAAGTTGAATAAAATCATGGTCGTGAATCTCTCGATAAAGTGATTATTTTTTCCCGGTCCCTGTGTGCCGTGTCATCCTGAATTTTGTCTTTCATAAATTTCTACATTTCAAAATCATCGTTTTATCTAGTGAACATATTTTCCCGGTCCCTTGAAAAATACTCGATAAGTTGAATAAAATCATGGTCGCGAATCTCTCGATAAAGTGATTATTTTTTCCCGGTCCCTGTGTGCCGTGTCATCCTGAATTTTGTCTTTCATAAATTTCTACATTTCAAAATCATCGTTTTATCTAGTGAACATATTTTCCCGGTCCCTTGAAAAATACTCGATAAGTTGAATAAAATCATGGTCGTGAATCTCTCGATAAAGTGATTATTTTTTCCCGGTCCCTGTGTGCCGTGTCATCCTGAATTTTGTCTTTTCTAATTTTCTACATTACAAAATCATCGTTTTATCTAGTGAACATTTTTTCCTGGTCCCTTGAAAAATACTCGATAAGGTTGAATAAATTCATGGTCGTTTATGGAAGATGGACGAAGTTCCCGGAGGTCATCTTGGGCAAGCTCCCGCGAGGCTTTTTTTCTTGTCTACTTGGCATAGCTGTGTTGCCAACTCTGCCCTGATTGGTCGGTGGGTACTTTGACTGTCGGCCGGCGGCCGGGCGAATCCATTCTCGCACGGGGTCTACCCCACTCCAAACTTTTGGCAAAGCACTTTCTAATATTAAAGATTATTGTCTTAAATAATCTTTAAGAACAAAAAGTATAATAATTGAACGATAGGAAATTATAGTAAATAATTATACTAAACTAAATGATGTAAAAATAATTATACATGAAATGTGATATAAGTTTTAGAAAAGTTATCGTTAAGTCCACGGGAAAAGATGTAGCCAAAACAAATAGGTTTTTAACAGTGACACGTGAGCACCCGCCTCGAGACGCGCTCCTCTCTCCTAACATTACTCCCCCTCTTGAAAAAGCCTATCTCCGTCTCAATGGTGGCGCTGCTTGCGAGTTAAAGCTACAAATCTGCAAATAACTCTAAGGATATTAAAGATATTCAAGATATTATTTTTCGTAAACCTTTCCGGGGATATGCCTAATAATATCCCGAAATTTCACGGCGATTGGATGTATGGTTTTCGAATCCATAGAGGACACACACACACACAGACAGACAGACACACAGACATTCAATTTTATATATATAGACTAGCGGATGTGTACCCGGCTTCGCCCGGGTTTTATCCGAGTGAAAGTTTGCCTAACGAATATTATTGATAATGATGATAATAATATTCATTACATTATATATTTATATAATATAGCCGAATGACCCGGGCAACGCCCGGGTTTTACCCGATTAAATGTTTTATTCAAATACTATTCGTTACAATTATAAATTGGCGCCGTGGATGTCACTCTTGTGAAACGTCCCGCTCCAAACTTTGTGTCTGAGAAGCGATATTTTTATAGAAAGATGATCTGGCTTTTGTTTTCTGCTCGAATGAATGTTTTTCTGTTAGAATTTTGTTCCTGCGTACAAAATAATGAACTGGTTTCACCCGTGGTCTCTGCTTTTTGGAATTTTTCCCGATATAATTTTGTATCTGATAATCAAACATGATACAGCAATATCGTCATCATCATTTTCTGACTAAAAATATATAGTTTTAATAATTTATTTATATATATCTTTTAATAGCCTATCGTCTTCCCCGTATTTTTTACCTATGTATGGAAATTTTGGTTTGAATTAGTGAACTACTGCGAATTTGTATACTGGACATACAAACAAACATACAAACATTCATTTATATATATATAGAGATTTACTCTTCATTGTTGGCTTTTTATATTATATTTACTCTTCATTGTTGGCTTTTTATCTTACATTCATTCTTCATTGTTGGCTTTTTATATTACATTTACTCTTCATTGTTGGCTTTTTATCTTACATTCACTCTTCATTGTTGGCTTTTTATATTATATTTACTCTTCATTGTTGGCTTTTTATCTTACATTCATTCTTCATTGTTGGCTTTTTATATTACATTTACTCTTCATTGTTGGCTTTTTATCTTACATTCATTCTTCATTGTTGGCTTTTTATATTATATTTACTCTTCATTGTTGGCTTTTTATCTTACATTTATTCTTCATTGTTGGCTTTTTATATTATATTTACTCTTCATTGTTGGCTTTTTATCTTACATTTATTCTTCATTGTTGGCTTTTTATATTACATTTACTCTTTATTGTTGGTTTTTTATCTTACATTCATTTTTTATTTATTTCATCTCAATTTGCAGGTGTTACATTCGAGCACAGCTCGCGAGTCACCTTGTCCATATTATTTACACATGGCGAGTTGTGATGCTGGAGTGGCCCCCCGAACCTTACAGGAGGGCAGTTGTTGGGTGTTTGGCTGTCAGCTAGCCATTGGGTCCAGGTCGTCGGATTCGGTGGCTGAGGTCACCTTGGTTTTGAACAATTTCTTGTATAGTTGGATTTGAGGATTTTTGAAATTGCGAGAATAGTCTTGTCGCAGAGTCTTGATAAATCTCTTCTATATTAGGCTGGTTGAGATCTTCTTTGAGAATTTTGTTTGAAAGATTGAATGGGGCTCCTATAGTGGTTCGTAAGCAAATCCTCATGAAGGCATCTATTATTTTTTTATCCGTAGGTGTGATATATTTGCCCCAGACTGGTAGTGCGTACGTGATGATGGGTAGAATGCAGGTTTTGTACAACGTGAATTTATGCTTTGTTGTTAAATTACTTTTAAAATTAAGCAGGCTTGATAGAGATATTTTGGCTATCTTTGCCTTTCTTATGGTGTTTTGGACATGTAGGTTAAATTTTAATTTCGAATCCAAAGTGACACCAAGATACTTGGCATGGTCGGCCCAACTAATAGTGCTTGAGTTTACTGTCAAGTTGGTTTGTGGCTTGAATTTTTTGTTGTCATTTAGGTAACTCTGAAGCTGAGTAACCAATAGGTTGACTGATTTAGAGTTGAATAAAATTGCTGTGTCATCTGCGAAGAGCTTAAGTTTACATTTAGAGTGCAGTGGGATGTCATTAATGTAAATATTGAAAAGGTAGGGTCCGAGGATAGAGCCTTGAGGTACTCCAGTCTGGATTGGCTTTGGTTCAGTTATAAAATTTCCTTGCTTGACTGAAAATGTCCTGCCCTGTAGATAATTCTGCATAAAATTGATAATGTCACTTGGGAACTGGTGTTTTGTGAGTTTCTTTATAAGGCCATTATGCCAAACTTTATCAAATGCTTTCGCAAAATCTAGAAAGACAGCACCTACCACTTCCTTGTGGGATCTTCTTATCTGGATGTAGTCCAGAACTGCAATGAGTTGGTGAGTTGTTGAATGCCCCCTTCTAAATCCGAATTGCTGCGGGATGATGAAGTTAGAGGTGTCCAAGTACATCTGAAGTCTACGTAGAATAATTCTTTCGTAAATTTTGCCGATGGTGGAGAGGAGGCTGATAGGTCTTAGATCTTCAGGGGATTTAGCGGATTTTTTTGGAATTGGAATTATGATAGCATGCTTCCAGACTTTGGGGTAGTAACACAAGTGCAGTGCGGCGTTGAATACTCCAGCTAGAAATACAATCCATTTGATGGGAAGATTCTTGGCCATTTGCGGAGTGATATTGTCATGGCCAGGAGCTTTGTGGTTAGCTAAGTATTTAATCACTTCTTTGACTTCATTTGGTGTCGTCATTGTGAGCATTTTTTCTTGTTGGTGATTATAAGTTATATTTGGTTGGTCTTCTTCTTTTTCCTTGGAGAACTGGTTGGAGAAGTGTTCTGCAAGTTCATTTCCGATTTCTTTGTCGGTCAATAAGGTTTTGCCGTTCGTTACTAAACTTGAGATCCTTTCTGTTTTTTTCCTGATGGGTTTTGTTTTTCTCCAGAAGTCCTTTGGGCTTGATTCAATCTTGTGTATGAATTGATTCCAGTTCTCGGTGGAGTCGGATTTGAGGGCTTTGTTAACTTTTCCCTGTAGGTTTAAATAAATGGCTCTATGGGCTGGATCCCAGGTTGCTTGCCATCTCTTACGAGCTTTATTCTTTTCTTTTATCAAGGCCTTGGTTGAGGGGTTCTGTTTTGATGAAGAGGATGATATAACTGTGTTTTTTGAGTAGCTGTTGTAGATTTTATCATTTAGTATGGTCACTGCTGAGTCAATATTGGCTTCCGTTTTCAAGGGTACTCTAGGAGGCGTACTGGAAATTAAGTCTTGTTGGAAGTGTACCCAGTTAGTGAGTCGGCAAGCCCTAGTCGTGAATTCATCCTTCGGGCAGGTCAGCTCTAGGATTACTGGGAGGTGATCTGAAGATAAGGCATCCAGGGTCTTAATCCTCGAAGTCCAGGGGATGTTTCTAAGAATTGCGATGTCTAAAAAGTCTGGATTTCCCAAAGGACTGTAGTGCGTGGGTGAAGAAGGTGCGACAATGTCCAGGTTTTCTTTTTCGGAAAAATTATGAAGCACGGTTCCACTATTATTGGAGGTTCTTGAGCCCCAAAGAGGGTGCTTGGAGTTCCAGTCTCCTGCAGCGATTACTGATTGATTATTCTCTAACAAGAGATTCAGATCTTCCTCCTGGAGTGGTAGATCGGGTTTCTTATAGATTGACGATATCTGCACTACTGCCCTTCCATCTGGTTTCATTAGAATTGTGTTTTCCATGTTAGATGTTTGAATCAGCACTTTTTTTTATATTTAAGATAGTTTTTTTAGAATTATTGCCGTTCCACCGCCCCTTCCAACGATTCTATCGTCTCTTATTGTCTGATAGTTTCTGAGTTTGAGGTCGACAGATGGTTTTAAGTGTGTTTCACTGAGAAGTGCCATGTCTATTGAGTTTTCTTCTAAAAACTGTAGGAATTCTTCTTTTTTCAGTTTGATTCCGTTGCAATTCCAGAAAACGATTTTTAAAGGTAATTTTCCTTTCATTGTAAGTAAGTTTTGATAATTTCTAATAACTTTTCGCACAGTTCCCTGGTGTCAGAACGAGTAGTTTTCTTTTTTGTAGTTTCCGCGTAACTTGCCTTTTGTTTTTCAGTAGTTGCTTCTTCTGTTTTAAGGGAGCTTGCTTGAGGTATGGTGTTAGGGGAGTTTTATCTGGGAGTCTTTAGCTGCTGTTGTTGTGGCTTCGGAAAATTTGGGCATCCGCGGTAATTGGCTGTGTGCGCCTCTCCACAGTTAGCGCACTTTGGTGGGAGCTGTTTCGACTTTCTTGGACAATCCTTCGAATGATGTTCTTCAGCACACTTGACGCATTTGGGCTTCAAAAAGCAGTTTAGCTGGCCATGCCCAAAACCCTGGCAGTTAAAGCATTGGGTCACTCGTTTTGTAGTCCTGAATGATTCCACGACTATTTTTTGGTAAAGTATTTCAGTTATTCCATAGATTCGTTTATTGTGTTCATTTTTCGGTAGCTCTACTAGGACTATATTCATCGGTATTTTGGTCGATTGTCTATGGAGTCTTTTGACAATGACCTCAGTGAAGCCCATTGAGACCAGTTCAGTTACGACGTCTTCTTCTTAGAAGGCTGTTGTTACCCCCTTCAATACCACTTTCAGTGGTTTTTCCTCCTGTAGTCTGTAGGAATATCCTCCATTATTTTTCTGTACATACTCCCTGATTTTTTTGAAGTCGCCTATGTTTTTCGATTTAATTATGTGCTTTTTGCCAGAAATCGTGACTTGGAATGGTTCCGTGCACAAGCCTTTTAGTTCTTGGCAAAGAAGCTTCCAATCTGCTACATTTTCTGCAATAACAGGAGGAATTCTCGGTTTTTTCACGTTAGTGACTGTGGTCCATGGGCCATCGTTGTCGTTATTTTCTTCATCGTCTTGCGGTGGGTGAGCTACGTTCATTTGTTGAGAAATTTCAGTGGCGGGACTATGTTCGTCGATGTCCATTCTAGGCGTCTTCAGATTACGCTCGCTCCTAGTTGGCGATCTTGAGTCATCCGATTGGGAGCCGCGAGTTCTCTTCTTTGATTGAACCGTTTCCTCAAGTTTATACTCGATTCCACATTTGTCTAGGATCTTCGTTATTAAGGAGGCTTCGATTATGCATAGTTTCTCGCCGGTTGGTCCGATCGTCGATTTAATTACAATCGGTGGCATATTATTACTTACTCTAAAAAACTTTCAACAGAAATCTTCACTCCTTAAAAAAACGCATCTCTATCGGTTTCGATCTAAACACATCCCAGCGCCTCAACAATCATAACCACATTCACTCAATAGATATTTTGTGATGTAGTCGTGATCATCCAGGGCAAGACTTTATGTTTACCAACAGTTTATACAGTCATCATGATGTATATATCATGCCACGTTTCCCACCTAGATGTCCCAGAATGTCATCTCTGGTCAGATGGTGACAGTGAGAAGGCTAGCGCCTTTACCAGCCTTCCATCACTGCACCTTACATTCATTCTTCATTGTTGGCTTTTTATATCATATGTAAAAAAATTACCTCTGTTGAAATTTAATTTTGTATTTATATATAAATAAAATTAACTCTGTTGATTTTTTTGTATTTAATCGATAACAGCGAAGTTACGCATGTTAATGTTAGGAAATATATTTTGATGTTAAGCAAAACCTGCTCCATCTCGTTTTACATAAATGTTGAAAATTTGGTTGAAATTGATGCATTGTAACGAAAGTTTTTAGCGAACACCAATTATGAAATTTCCATTTTATTAATATAGATAGATATATATTAATATTTATATATATCTCTATCTCTCTATATATAAAAATGAATGTTTGTATGTCTGTCTGTTTGTATGTCCGGTATACAAATTCGCATCATCATTCGTATCATGTTTGATTATTACATACATAATTATATCGGGAAAAATTCCAAAAAGCAGAGACCACGGGTGAAACCAGTTCATTATTTTGTACGCAGTAACAAAATTCTAACAGAAAAACATTCATTCGAGCAGAAAACAAAAGCCAGATCATCTTTCTATAAAAATATCGCTTCTCAGACACAAAGTTTGGAGCGGGACGTTTCACAAAAGTGACATCAACGGTGCCAATTTATAATTGTAACGAATATTATTTGAATAAAACATTTAATCGGGTAAAACCTGGGCGTTGCCCGGGTCATTCGGCTAGTATAGATATATATAGATAGATATAAAAAATGTTCACTAGATAAAACGATTATTTTGTAATGTAGAAAATTAGGAAATACAAAATTCAGGATGACACGGCACACAGGGACCGGGAAAAAATGATCACTTTATCGAGAGATTCAAATTTACGAGTTTCAAATTATCAAAATATACCTATCATTTTTTTATATGTTTATAGAGAATTGTTTTAACAAATGTTCGTTAGACAAACCTTTACTCGGGTAAAACCTCGGGCGAAGCCGGCTACATCCGCTAGTCTATCCTTATATATATAAATGAATGTCTGTCTGTGTGTGTACTCTATAGATTCAAAAACCGTACGTCCAATCGCCGTGAAATTTTGGGATATTATTAGGCATATCCCCGGAAAGGTTTTCGAAAAATAATTTCTTGAATATCTTTAATATCCTTAGAGTTATTTGCAGATTTGTAGCTTTAACTCGCAAGCAGCGCCACCTTGCGACGGAGATAGGTTTAGGTCTGCCCCCCCTGTCGAGAAAATGTAATCGTCCGGCCGCCGGCCGGTTGGACAGTCCAAGTTCCCACCGACCAATCAGAGGGATCAAGAGGTCCTGGCGCGCGGGGGCAGAGTTGGTGACACAGCTGTGCCAAGTAGACAAGAAAAAAGCCTCGCGGGTGACCTCCGGGAACTACGTCCATCTTCCATAAACGACCATGATTTTATTCAACTTATCGAGTATTTTTCAAGGGACCGGGAAAAAATGTTCACTAGATAAAACGATGATTTTGTAATGTAGAAAATTAGGAACGACAAAATTCAGGATGACACGGCACCCAGGGACCGGGGAAAAAATGATCACTTTATCGAGAGATTCAAATTTACGAGTTTCAAATTATCGAAATCAACTTATCTATATATATAAAATTGAATGTCTGTCTGTCTGTACTCTATAGATTCAAAAACCATACACCCAATCGCCGTGAAATTTTGGGATATTATTAGGTATATCACCGGGAAGGTTTTTGAAAAATAATTTCATGAATATCTTGAATATCCTTAGAGTTATTTGCAGATTTGTAGATTTAACTCGCAAGCAGCGCCCCCATTGTGACGATGATAACAAGATTTCTTATCACTAAGTTTGTTATCTTAAATATTATTTATCAAAAGTAAGATTATCTCAGGATGACACGGCAATTCATTTGAGACAAGAATAATGATACAATTCCAAGGCGAAGATACTATTCCTTTAACTTCCAATTACCGAGGGAACCAATTAATATTGATTTTATTCAACTTATCGAGTATTTTTCAAGGGACCGGGAAAAAATGTTCACTAGATAAAACGATGATTTTGTAATGTAGAAAATTAGGAAAGACAAAATTCAGGATGACACGGCACACAGGGACCGGGAAAAAATGATCACTTTATCGAGAGATTCAAATTTACGAGTTTCAAATTATCGAAATCAATTTGTATTTATAAAATAATGAGATGGCCTTGGTTCATCAGTTTTTTTTCGCCAGTTTAAACTGGTTAGCTTTTCTTGATTAATCAAGAATTTGCTGATGGTCAAATGACATGGAAGCAATTCTCAACAGCGATGGGACATCCTGGAACTGCTCGTTTAGTTCTGAGAGACAAGTTTGGGCATTGATAATTATCAATATTCACTATCTTATAAAGAAATGAAGAAAATAAAGCTGAAAAAAAGTCCCTCGAACCGGATTTGAACCAGCGACCTAAGGATCACCGTTGAAACATCTACAGTCCTCCGCTCTGCTAACTGAGCTATCGAGGGATGAAAGAATGATACTTAATATTGTTAATAATATTAAATTAATTTGCTTATTTTTACTATATTTATGGTAATAAGCTTATTACCATAGGTTCCCTAAATACCACTAAGCTGCCTTCCTTAGTAAATCCACGGTATATATAAGAAAACCAATCCAATACAATGGTAGAACGGTCTGTAAATTAATTTGGCGAAACCGCTGAAAGAATTCGTTTTCTGATGAGACAAACATTCTCATTTAATAATTTTTATGATTGCAGCAAGCGGAGGGTCTATAGCGAGAGATATTTGATAATAAATATCATAAGAGAAACATTTTGCCTACAATTTTTATTACAAATTTTATGGCTAGATGGTAATAAAAATTATAATTAAAGAATTTGTTTTTTTTTCCGAATTCTTGATGGCATATATCATACCAACTAACTATCCAGTCAACAAAGATGCCCTGACAGAGAGACCACAAGTACTGTACATAGGGTAGTAAATCTCGGGAGTCTTTCTCTAGTCATCTCAAATGTTGCCCAATGTATTTGGCCAATTCTGGAATAATTAAAAATCAACGAGAATAGTTGATATTTATTCCGATAGATAGCGCAAGCCATCAGTAACTTTCAGTTGCACGATAAAGAGATGCCTTTTTCATAACTATCCATAAATTGGTGATGTCTCATTGAAGCTTTGAAATCACAATGGATGAAGTAATACTGGACTGGTAATAAAAGTTTGCCCATAAATTTGCTGATGGTCCAGATGTCATGAAAGCAATTCTCAACAGCGATGGGATCTCCTGGAACTGATCGTCTAGTTCTGAGGGCTGAGTTTGGGCATTGATAATTCACCAATTCACTATCTTATAAAGAAATGAAGAAAAAAAAAAAGAGCTAAAATTAAAAAAAAAAAAGTCCCTCGAGCCGGATTTGAACCAGCGACCTAAGGATCACCGTTGAAACATCTACAGTCCTCCGCTCTGCCAACTGAGCTATCGAGGGATGAAAGAGAGTTACTTATTATTGTTTATAATATTAAAGTAATTTTGAGAGTGCTAATTTTATTTAAAATACAGAGAATAGTGAAATAATAATCTAAAACACTGTCTATTTTATATATTTATTTCTGCCGAACTTTCGTTAAAAATGGTGACACTCACCAAAGGTGACCTAGATATTTTAACATTTATTTCGGTAACGCCATTGGTTTTCACCCTACAACTCCGTCATCACGGCCGAACTACTTTCTTTTGTTGAACAGACGATGCAACACTCGCTGCCAGATTCGAAAGAAAAGAGAAGTTAAAATATAACTTGATTTACATTTTTATGTGGAAGAATATAGTGTCATTCGGATAGTTGGCGTTCGACTGCTTAAAAAAATAGATTATTTAAGTTTTTTAATGTAATATATAATATGTATATATGGTTTTGACCAAGGACTTGGTTGTTGTTGGGTGATGTAATCAATATATAGCGTGAAATATTAATGTTTTTAGTTATTATGATAATTCTGTAATAATAAAATATTATACAAATATATAACTTTTTAGTAGCATACAATCTATTTTAATAGAAACTACACTACCTAAAATTATTGAATATTAAGTAGAAGAGTACATAACATCTAACATTTCCTAGACAGCGAGGATTATGTTTGTTTGTATAGAGACATCACTTAAGAGTTCAATTGTTGACAGCTGCAACAATCAAGTCTGTTTACCTACAGATATTATTGCCCTCGACCATCCCCGACCTGACGACCAAAGATTCCCTCAATTCCGATGGACTATGAGGGCTTATCTAGAATGTACGAGGAATGGATCCTCACACCTAGGACCTCCTGATTCTGTGGACCTTCAGGATTGTTTGACTACACACCACTGGACAACCACGGTCTAACTGTCGGACCTCCCTCCATATGGACCACGTGAGTAACAACGTCATGTGGAACATCTCACACACCAGACACATGGCTTCAAACCACAGTTTTACATTCGAGCATTCAATGTAAACACTTCGTGAACACACTAGATTGATCTGCTACCCAAAAGGCAGGTCTAACTTAACTTTACCTGATTTAATCCAACTTGGAGGTAATTTAAGAAGTTTCAAATTAGTTAAGTTATAACATTTATATCTTTTAAAATTGGATTCCATCCTATATAACAATCTGCGTTTACCTTTTTATACGAAGAGATACTATATCAATTTTACTTCAGTAAAATTTATATATTTATCGAGTTTTAAAATGTTTTTTTTTTCTATTACACGTATATGAAAAATGTATTTAAAAATATAAATACACACATATATAGTTATCAATTACAGTGGACCCTCGGTTTGCGAGCATAATCCGTTCCAGAGCCATGCTCGTACTCTAAAACGTTCGTAGTGCGAAACTAATTTCTTATTTTTAATAATTGAAACTCGGGCAATTCTTCTTGCTACGAACAATTGCACAGTTTCCCACATTTTACATATTTCCCGAATCTGATCTGAAGGGAGGGATCCCAGTGAATTTTCATCCATCACGATTACGGGCAACCATCACGAGTTGCTCGTAATGCGAAATTTCACTCGTAATCCGAGGTAAAATTTTTCAAAAAATTTTGCTCGTACTGCGAAAAGCTCGTACTCCAAGGTGCTCGTAAACCGAGGGTCCACTGTACGTAAAATGAGGATATTTCATGTAGTATTCATATCAATAATAAAACTGAAATAACCAGCAATGACATATCCAGCAATACTCATAACTTAAAATGTCACAGTTCACATTACGATCTAATGATAGAATATTCAAATGAGATGAAAATATTCTTCCCAAAAGATATGTTTACTTGAGCGTGTTTTCCTCTTTAACATAATATTATTAAAACGTATCACAACCGCATTCTTCATTAAAAAAAAAAAATGAATATAATAACCGCAATATTACATATATAATTTTTCTAATATTATAATATATTATAAATCAGTTAAAATATATGAAGAAATATAAAAATATCATTTTTATCAAAAAATATTTTGTCTGCCATATTTAGAACAATAATATATGGCGGAAAATCCTATTCTCCTTTAATAAATAATCTCGTGCTTCTTTATTAAAATGATAAATTTAGATTTATATATTTATTTAGGAATTTTTAAATTTTAAATAAAATGTTTTTTTCGATATTTTTAGTAAAACAATGGAATAAACTAATTTTAGTTAGGAAAAATAATTCTATTTCCCATTATAAAAAATATATGATATCTATAATTATATATTTCTATAAATATAATAATAGTAATTTTTTATATTTGGAAAAAAGAGGAAAAGTAAAATATTAAGAACTACAGATTTTGAATTAATTTTGAGTCAGAACAGCAAGCTAATTCTGTATCAAATAGTATAGTTATGAGAATTTTAAGATTTATATATATTTTTATTTAATTTAAACAAATATATTCTATAATAATATATATATATATTTTAAAAATTCATATTATATAAATTACAAATGACACTAATATTTTTCAAATATTTACTTAGAAAATGAATTTAAAAATCCTAATACATAATCATTGTAACTTGAAGAAAAAATATTCATTGATATATCGTAATATTTTATTGGAATTTGACCATGGGAAAGAGCTGATTGGCAATAACTCAATTCATAAAACGAAATCAATTTGATTCAAAGCTTTGCGCAGAGGCGATATCGTAGCCAGTGAGGAACTTCCGAGGCGCGATTATTGCTAGTTTAAAACTTTACCCAAAAATAAATCAATTAATAATCTTTCTCTGTTGTGTATCATGATGGTGTTGTTGTTATTATGTCCATGATGTGTATGATAAAATACAATAATCTCGTTGATCAAAATATAATTAACAAAACAATAAAATATATCAAATAATAACATTGATGATTATTAAAATATTCTTTTGAAAATTAGAAAAATGAATGAGGAATTATATGATGTACATAAATTTTAATATAATTCAATATTTAATGATAACGAGAAAATACTCGCTCAAATTTAGAAGGAAGAAAGAAGTAATATAAATATATAGTAAGACAATATTACAAACTTTATATTGTGATTTTATCTATATCAATATGTTGAAGAATGCAGGTAAGGATTTTTATTATCATTCTGACCATCATACCAAAGACGTTTCAATTAAAATAGATGGATCCAACTCTTGTATCAATCTCAGATGTTAACTCTGGTGTCGCCTCTCTACTGATGAGGGCCACAATGTCAGCTGGACAGACTAATCTGACGCTGATTCTCCTCCTTGATATACCATCAGCCAACCAGAAGCTGGCTAAATATCACGTGATGTGAACTGACTCAACTGATTGGTTGGATTGATAGAAATCAACATGACGCCAGTTGAGCTTCTTTTAGCTCCATCTTAATATTCTTTAAGAAATCTGTCCCAAATTTTTATGAATTAAATTTATCAAACTATGACCATATCCCATATACTGAGATAGCAACAATGATCAAGATAGTAGAAGAGCTCAGCTCTGTTATATTTAATGAAGGAAATGATCCATATCTAGGTCAAATGGATTTAAATTGAAACGGAGTACCATTCTGATGACACGGCAACAAAAATAATTAAAATTTTTAAAAATAACTTTGAAAAGTTTTATTAGAAAACTAAGCTAGATATTAAAAAATTATGGCTAAATATTTTTTTTTCAATACTTAACATTCGGATATAAAATTTTATTGAAAAAGAATAATAGGATTTTAAATGATAATAATATATTCACAGACAACACAACCAATTCTGTTACCTTTTTAAAGGTTTTTATTTAACTTGCTTCCATGTCTGTTAGCCCACAAATATTGTAATAACCTAGAATTAGATTCTTCGATTATTAAGAAATATGTGCGTTTCAGCCCCACAAATATTTAAAACCGTTTGTAGGTTTTCCTGAAAATTTTGGAGGAATTTGATGTCTTGGGTTGCTGATTAGAGCTGTTCCATTAATTGGTTTTAATGAAATTGTAACGAGTTTATTTGCCATAGTTGGAAGCTCTTCTTGTGATCTTTTAACGTTTCTAATTCAAATCACCAATAATCAGGTAAAATATAAAAAGACTTACAAACCGCTTGAATGCCAAGGATAAAAAAGGGACTCGGTGACAATAGCAATCTGTTGACCATAAAGTCTGAATTCTAGGCTGCTGTGTGTAACAGATGTTCCAGATGGAGAGCCATGACTTCCCTGTGTTCCAGCTCTACTAACGACGCTGTTACAGGATCTAGCTAGTGTTAGACAGTAGCTATTGACAGTGGGGCGGGTTTTAGGGCTTACACCTCTGTGATGATCATAGCAGGGGCTGTGGTCATTTACCATTCCACGTTGGGCGGGAGGACCCACTACTTTAACCCTGTGTCACATAACGTGGATTGGTACTCAACTTCTCCTCCGGCAGCTTGGCTCGCTCCACAGACCCAGGACTAGGTACTGATTACTAGTCTGCTGGTTCTGGTGCAAAACTCCGATAGGAGGCCTCGCGTGTGACGTTAAGTCCGGCTTTCAGCGTTGGCAGTGTCAGCAGTTCTGTCTTCGGTCTCTAGTCCGCTCCATTCCACTTTGTTGTCCAATAGTGAACTCAACGAGTTCATCGAGTTGTCGGAATTGGGAAGTTGGGTTCAGGGGTGTGTAGCAATACATGACGGTGTGAGATAGTCTACCTCTAACCCCCTCTGTGTTATGTATCTAGATATCACGTGGAGCCCTCACCGTGTCTAGTTAACATTTAGGTAAATGTCTTTCTTTAAGCTCCCTCCTTAGGTCACCGAGTCCCTTCTTTATAACTTGCTCTTCACGCGGATCAACTTTATCTTGGAGTTTAAAAAAATCAATAATCCTCCTTTTATATATATATAGGCATTTCTCACAACTTCAAAATAATTTGTAAATATTAAAAGAACATATTTTGTGGTGACTAAAAGCCAGCGTTTTCACAGCGCCCTCCATCTCTGTGACTTATATGGTGTTTAAAGTATAGTCTTCTTCTTCTTTCTTATCTCCACTCAATCATATTAAGGTATCAAGCTTGTAGAGCTTGTTGATGGTGTCTGTCGGGGAAGAGTAGAGCTCCTCAATGGATGAGTCAATAATGTATTTTGGAATTTAAAGTATAGTTCAGGTTAGGAAGGTATCTCCATGTTAGATGGGCGGATTCTCGTCCAGATGATGGACCAATGGGATCAGGTGTTGGCTTTAGCGAAGGTTCTGTAACCTCTACTTTCTCTATTCAGCATACTAGTGATGAGGCCATAATATTGTAACAAAGATAATGAGCGGGAGATTCCATAGAAATTAAGTCAGTTTATTTATTGTTACAACTTTAACCGCGCTGCACGGAAGAGAGTGCCAGCGTACAGAAAAAAAAAAAGAAAAAAAAAAAAAGAAGAAAGAAAAGATCTTAACTATGTAAAACAAAAATATTGATATATACAAAAGTTCGTTTATAATATAATATAATGCTGCTTATGATTGTAGAACTAGGTTTGACAATTTTGCCGTAAATGTTTCTTTTGAATGAAAAATCGTAATTTATTTTAAGGAGAAATAACGATTATTTCTAACCTTAGGGATGAAGTATGAAAGGATGAATTGTGAAGAGTAATGATGAACGGAAAAATAAAAGTGTCTAGGGATGGGAACCCACAGTGTTCCGCTTACTTTTTCCCATCCCTGGACACTTTATTTTTCCGTTTAAAAAATATATCGCTTATATTTTATTTGGAGTCAAAAGGCGATCCATCAAATATGTTTATATATAAAAGGACGTATCTGGATCTATAAAGAAAAAAAAATCTTAAAATATTTCGAGTGATTGCTCCCTCTTTATTAATTTATTACACAATAAAACTTAATTTCTGATGCATTAGCGCGCCATCTGTTATCAAAATTTGAAACTATTATAGACGCCTATTATTCTTTTTAAAAATAAAACAATTCCTACTGCCCTTACTGTAATGTAAAAATTAATGGAAGGGCCTGGCTCATCAGTGGTGAACCCTCCCAGCGGTTTCGCCAGTATGTACGAGTATGTACGCCAGTATCTATATTCACCACTGATGAGCCAGGGGCCCTCCCATTAAATTTTACATTACAGTAAGGGCAGTAGAAATTGTTTATATTTAAAAATAATCTTACGCGTCTATAATAGTTTCGAATTTTTTGAAACTTAATTTACAAAATTGTTTTATTTCTTTTTCACACATATTTTTTAAATATAAATAAAAAAATATTTTATTGTTAAAAAAAAAAGACTTCAAAATAAAAATATATATACAAAAAGTTCTTAAATTAAATAAAAATACATTATATCGCTTTTTATAATAAACAAAAAAATCAATTAAAAAAATAATGAAGAATAAAAAAAAAATCCCTCGAGCCGGATTTGAACCAGCGACCTAAGGATCACCGTTGAAACATCTACAGTCCTCCGCTCTGCCAACTGAGCTATCGAGGGATGAAAGGAAGTGACCTAATAGCATTTAATAACACTTTATTGAGAGGTCACCACTAGAGGGCGTCTATACGATGGGATGTCTATAGTTTACATCATCTTGAGCAATTCTTGCGTCTCCTGTACTCAATTCTTTATATAATTCTTTTTTATTCAATCTCTTCTATCAATTTATTTATTTCAGACTTTTTCATAATGTACACGTTTTATTTAAAAAATAAAGTTTTTACTCAATGCAGCCGATATTCGATTTAAAACCAGCCGGAAAAAAACATAAAATTTCTATTCTTATAAAATAATAATAATAATGAAAAAAATTAATAAATCCAAATATTAAATTCAAAATATTTTTTAACACCATTATTTAAATAATTAAAAGAGACTTTTGACAAAATGTTTTAAAATATTATATTATTTTTTAAAGAAATTAAATTTTAATTACATTTTAATTAAAGTATATATATTTTCCCACTTTTTATTTCCAATTTGAAGAATATACATATCTTTATCAATGTGATTTTTACGATATTAATTTGAAGTTTATGCAATTTTATATTTTGGTATATTTTAAATACGATCAATTTAAAATAAACTTACGAAACGGGAATTCTTTCAATTTCTTTGAAGCATTTTTGTTCTCAGTTCAAATCAAAAATAAATTTTATTAGGTGCCGCTCAAGAAAAAAAAAAATATATATTTACACTTTACCAATGTACCCGGCTTCGCCCGGTTTTTTTCCTTGAGTGAAGTTGTGTGGTCTAAAGAACATTATTTTAACAATTATTTATTTAATTTTTTGCTTATCCCTAGTACACGTGGTACAGGCCATGGATATGGTGGGTAGTTAGCGACTGCTTTTTAATGTAAGCGCACCACATGTCTACACATGTGAAGGCAGTTCGACTTTGCACTTACAAATGTGCCAGAGCCCCGTTTGGTTACTTGCACTCGCTGGTGGGGTTGGACTTTTGCAAGAATCGGGGGCCATTGGAGCATTTTTTTATTTTTTTAAACAGAAAAAAGTGTCCAATGCGGGAATCGAACCCGGGTCGTAGCGGTCGAAAACCAAACGGTTTAACCAGCCTTCCAAAGACCCCCCATTTATTTAAATAAACATACACATTGGATATTTGCATAGTTATAGAGATGAAAAGCATATATAAAGATTCATATATTTTTTTACAGTGTCGATTTGTGGTCTTAAATGCGACTAGTTTTATATTTCCCTCAAACTAGACACCATCTATTGACCGTCGCCGCAAACTAGCGGCCTCGGGTCGTTGACAAAGTCACGACACTAGATTTGGAAAACTGAGAATCTTTTGACGTTTTGACGTCTATTTTGACGGCAGAAGTGACCTTTATTTTTATAGATCAACTAGCCGAATGACCCGGGCAACGCCCGGGTTTTACCCGATTAAATGTTTTTATTCAAATACTATTCGTTACAATTATAAATTGGCGCCGTGGATGTCACTCTTGTGAAACGTCCCGCTCCAAACTTTGTGTCTGAGAAGCGATATTTTTATAGAAAGATGATCTAGCTTTTGTTTTCTGCTCGAATGAATGTTTTTCTGTTAGAATTTTGTTCCTGCGTACAAAATAATGAACTGGTTTCACCCGTGGTCTCTGCTTTTTGGAATTTTTCCCGATATAATTTTGTAGCTGATAATCAAACATGATACAGCAATATCGTCATCATCATTTTCTGAATAAAAATATATAGTTTTAATAATTGATTTATATATTTTTTAAAATAGCCTATCGTCTTTCCCATATTTTTTTTTACCTATGTATGGAAATTTTGGTTTGAATTAGTGAACTACTGCGAATTTGTATACCGGACATACAGACAGACATACAAACATTCATTTATATATACAGTCTACTCTCGTTATAACGCCACTCGATATAACGCCACCCTCGCCTTACGCCGCTTTTTCGTTTTGTCCCAATCGACATCAATGTATTTTTCTCGATATAACGCCACTCCCTCGCTGTTCGCCTTCCGCCGCTGATTTTTCGTATCCCAAGTAGCAAAAACCACTCGTTATAGCGCCGCTCACAACGTCCCTCATCCCCAACCCCCCCCCCCCCCGCTACCCCTTTCTTGTCTGCATTTTTTACGCCAACGGCGCCGGACTTTGTTTGCTGTTGACACAACAGATAACAGATTGTGTGAACAGCCAGCAGACCCTTTTCCTGCTTGTTCCTGGGACATACACAGTCGCTTCATCCTTTGCTAACGTCAACACAACAACTTTATTGTCGTATCATGAGTTCCCAAAAGCGTAAACGTGAGTCAATCACCATTTAAAAGAAGAAGGAGATATGCCAGTTGGCAAGAAATAACCCTACGATGTCGAAGAATAACTGTCGAACAACTGTCCGTGATATTCTCACTCAGGCTGAGAAGTGGGAAAATTATACTGTTGATTCTTCAAAGAGTCGGAAAATTTAGTGACTTGGAAGACGCTCTCTTCAACTGGTTTACCCAAAAGCGTGCCAATAATATTATTATTACTGATGATCTCTTAAGAGAAAAGGCAAAAAAACTTGGCGAGCATTTGGACGTACCAGAAAATTTCGCGTACAGCAGTGGGTGGCTGCAGCGATTTAAAGGGAGATTCCATATTTCGCAACGGCGGCTCTGTGGGGAAGGCGCATCGATTTCTCCAGCTATCATTGATGAACATCTTACAAATTTGAACAGTATTCTGGCGAACTCCGGATATGATCCAGCTAACATATACAATGCAGACGAAACAGGATTATTTTTTCAGCTCATTCCTGACCGAACACTTGCTCACAAAGATGAAAACAGCCGTGATGTCAAAAGGATGAAGCAACGAATCACTGTTCTACTGTGCTGCAACTCTACTGGAACAGACAAGCGGCGATTGCTGATTATTGGAAAATCGGCAAAGCCTCGATGCTTCAGAATCTTTAGTCCACACATCTACTGCACTTACACATCTAATAGCAAAGCATGGATGACCTCTAGCATCTTTCAAGAATGGCTACTGCAGTTCAACAAGCAGCTTGTCTCTGAAGGACGTCGTATCCTACTGTTGTTAGATAACGCTACGTCTCACTGCGTCCCTAATGATGGTCTCAGCAACATAAAGATACACTTCCTTCCACCAAATATGACTGCCAGTCTGCCACCACTGGATAGTGGCATCATCAAAAGTTTCAAGGCTCAATATCGCAAGCTTCAACTCCAGAAAATGGTGGAATTGGCGGATGCCCATCTACCCACAGAATTACGTCTGGATTACGCTGTGCGCTATTGTAAAATGGCTTGGAATTCTGTGAGCCCTGATTCCATCAGCAACTGCTGGAATCACACAGGCATTATTCGCTTCACTTCTACTGCTGCAGTTGAGCCTCTTAATTATGGAAATCTGCTCGATCACGACATCTTCGCTATTACACCAGAGAATTTGATGACTGAAAGGGAGTTTCAACTGGTTGATGATTCCCAGGAGGCGGAAATGAAGCTAACAGATGAAAATTTTCTGGTGTCCACTGTTACAGCGAAAGAAGAACTTGGCGAGGATGATGATGCAACAGTGACTCAGCGCCTACCATCGTTAAGGGAAGCCAGAACAGCTGCTGAGACAGTTTTGTTGTTTCTTGATCACTCCAAGAGAGCAATATCTGACGACGTCAATCTATCTGCGGATTTGTTACGCCGTGCCTATGCCATAAGTGAGGGAGAGAAAACACAAGTTGTGATCACAGACTTCTTCAAGAAAATGTAATTACTTTTTAATGAATAAAAATAAATCAATTATTCCAATTTGTCATATTAATTAATTAATGCCGGCATTCTATATATTGACTTAGGGTATAAGTGGTTTTTAGTAATTGTTATAAATAATTTATTGTATCTTTAAATTTCACATTTTAAACGTGTTCGATACAACGCCACCCTCGCCTTACGCCGCTTTTTTGCAAAATCCGGATGGTGGCGTTATAACGAGAGTAGACTGTATATAGAGATATCCTCCTGGCAAAATTTCCAACAAAATTTTGGCCTAGTCCCATTGCGACAGCTAAACACCACATTGTGAAGATTCCATTAGATCCCTTGTGGATCCCATGAAATAAAGTCTACCCTAGGCTGACAAGGGCCATTAGCGCCCGAAACAATGATCTCCAGACGCCGCTAGTTTGCGGCGACGGTCAATAGATGGTGTCTTGTTTTGATGTGAGAGGTGACCTTTATTTTTGATGAAATGTTGAGTAAATTTGTGCACACATAGACAAAACTTAAGGAAGTTGTACCTCTGAAAGATATACAGAGACCTTTATTGAAGATACATGAATAACCAAGTGTGAAAAAAATTACCTATGTCTCCTTGAAAAAAAAATCGACGACCGGCAATATCAGTCTTTCCATTTCCTAAAGTTTTATCCATGAGTGTATTTCAGTTATAGATATTTGTTCTGTTAATTTATTGATTTCCAGGATATAAGGTTCCAAATGTTGGACCAGTCGAGAAGTTTGGACAAGTGACAATTAAAACACTTTTATATTACGATGCACTAGCGCGCCATCTGTTATCAAATTACGAAACTATTTTAGACGCGTAATATTCTTTTTAAAATTAAACAATTTCTACTGCCCTTACTGCAATGGAAAAATTAAAGAGAGGGCCTGACTCATCAGTGGTGAACCCTCCCAGCGGTTTCGCCAGTTTAATCTACCATAGATGGGAGGGCTCACCACTGATAATGGTAGATTAAACTGGCGAAACCGCTGGGAGGGTTCACCACTGATGAGCCAGGCCCTCCCTTTAATTTTTCCATTGCAGTAAGGGCAGTAGAAATTGTTTTATTTTAAAAAGAATATTACGCGTCTATAATAGTTTCGTAATTTGATAAAAACACTTTTATTGACAACTCAGTTAATATTTACATGATAAAAAAAATAGATCAAAAGAATTATTTGCAAAGATGGTGTACTTCCCTACCGCGATAATGTCTGCCTCCAAGAGATGACGGGGTCCTCAATGGCCTCACCCAGTCCTACCTGCACGAAGTGTCGATAAATCCTTGATTTGGCTGATACGAGGATGGCTAGTTGGTCGTCCACCAGACCAGTACCGAAGATCCAGGACTGGAGTTCAGGTGGTCTCCCGATGATGTTGAATGCCTCCCAGACGAGGGGTCTGATACTCATGCAACTCCAGTATCGGTGGCCCAGGGAGCCATCGGAAGACCCGCAGGAAGGACCGGCAGATGCAGGATGTTCCGGGTGAGGCAGGTCATGGAGAGCCAATCGCTGAGCGATGTCGCCGTTATGCCCCTAGAAAACGCCGCTTCGGATTGAGAAGTTTAGAGCATAGGAATTCGTTGTTTCCTCTTCAACCAATTTTTCGAATTAAAATGTTTTCTTCTGTATTTAATTTAATATCAATTCGTATAAATATTGTGGCGAAGAAATAATTTATTGAGAGAGTTAAATAAATTTAAAATATTTGCAAAGTTTCTTTATTAAGGTATCGGGAGGCAAACTTTCGTGTGGTCGCGCTTCATCAGGTCACTGGCTCCGTGCAACAGATACAATAGAGATTCAGAGAAATACATTTAAAAATTCAAAAATAAAAATAGTGGCAGTTGTCGAGGGTACTGTTTCAATGGGGGTTGGCATCATCTGCGTTGAATATGCTGGAACTGTTGGGGTAGATCAATTCTTCTGTTTATGCTATTATTGTCTTTGGAGATAAAATATTCTAGAATGAGTCTATTGTATTTGGAGAATATGCTATGGAAGTGACATGTGACATCTTGTAGGTTGAATTGATGACCTGTAGAATTTTCGTGCTGGAATATTAAGGATTTGTTATCTTGGTTTCTTATATTACGGCTATGTTCTTTAACTCTTATGTCTATTGATCTGCTAGTCTCTCCTATGTAAGAGGCATTGCATTGTCGGCAGGAGATGGAGTATATGGCATTCTGCTTGTTTCTAGACTCTGTATTATTATTGGATTTGGTTATGGGGTTTCTAATGATCTGGCCTATGGTTCGGGAATTTCTAAATAAGCATTTTATGCCATATTTCCTCAATTCATGGGATAATCTTTCATTAGCAGGTGAATATTGTAGATAACTATTTGCCCGGTATATTGTTTGATATATTAAAGATTATCCCATGAATTGAGGAAATATGGCATAAAATGCTTATTTAGAAATTCCCGAACCATAGGCCAGATCATTAGAAACCCCATAACCAAATCCAATAATAATACAGAGTCTAGAAACAAGCAGAATGCCATATACTCCATCTCCTGCCGACAATGCAATGCCTCTTACATAGGAGAGACTAGCAGATCAATAGACATAAGAGTTAAAGAACATAGCCGTAATATAAGAAACCAAGATAACAAATCCTTAATATTCCAGCACGAAAATTCTACAGGTCATCAATTCAACCTACAAGATGTCACATGTCACTTCCATAGCATATTCTCCAAATACAATAGACTCATTCTAGAATCTTTTATCTCCAAAGACAATAATAGCATAAACAGAAGAATTGATCTACCCCAACAGTTCCAGCATATTCAACGCAGATGATGCCAACCCCCATTGAAACAGTATCCTCTACAACTGCCACTATTTTTATTTTTGAATTTTTAAATGTATTTCTCTGAATCTCTATTGTATCTGTTGCACGGAGCCAGTGACCTGATGAAGCGCGACCACACGAAAGTTTGCCTCACGATACCTTAATAAAGAAACTCTGCAAATATTTTAAATTTATTTAACTCTCTCAATTATAATATTATTTGCATCAAAACTTCTCAAGTACAAATAATTTATTATTTAATTTAATTATTCAATGAAAATATTTGGAAACAGATTTAAAATTTTACATTTTCTGATTCATCATTTAGTTGCCTAGCTTGCTTGCTCGATATTCTCTAGCTGTAGACGGGTAGTTGGCGACTTTTGTACGCTCCAGGAACCTGGGTTACTTAAATAGCTGTAGATAGTTTGGTTGGTTTGTTAATATTTGTCGACTGGTCGTGGTGACGTCATCAATAAATACTTTCACATCTCCAGATATACAAAGACTTGATTTCTACGCTACAATATATTTCCCAACTCTTTCTGTATTTGTTGCATTGGTTCAAATTCACATAATTAGGTACCGCTCAGCAAGAGCAACCTAGTTCATGATAATTGAACAATGAATAATATGTGAAGGTTATTCACATATTAAACAAATTTTAACGCGGGATTCAATCCCAGTTCATGACTGTCGGGAATCGAGGGGGTTACCCACTCGTCCACCGACTATTATTTGTTGCATTGAAGTTGAAATATAACGATATGTTAGAGTGAAATTCAGATAATTGGAGATTTTAATTTTTACTTGAAGATAATTTCGATTGTGTTTTCTATAGTTCTCCTATATAACAATCTCTTTAAAAAGTTTTTTTTTCTTATCCTTTTATTAGTCTAATTTAGACAAGATCTTGGAGGTCGTGCTCATAAAGAAGTTCAAGAACTCTTCTTGGTTCTCTATACAGGGATCCTTTGTCCTTTCCAATACAATTTAGTATATATATAGTCACGACCGTCTGTCGTGGCCTCTGTCACGGATAATATACAGTTATCATCGTCATGCGTTCTTAATTCTGTCACCGTTTGCTTTTGGTTCAGTGGTAGAATGCTCGCCTGCCACGCGGGCGCCCCGGGTTCGATTCCCGGCCGATGCATTTTTTTTTTTTTTACAATTTTTAAAACTCATTTATATATTATACAAGAATGACATCCACGGCGCCAATTTATAATTGTAACGAATAGTATTTGAATAAAAGCATTTAATCGGGTAAACCCCGGGCGTTGCCCGGGTCATTCGGCTAGTTTAGTTTATGTTGGGGGAGTGGCCTCTTCGGTTTTGAACCTAGTGCACAAATGGGGAAGCTTTTGGCTCCCTCTTTATAGACTAGAAGGGCGCAGGTGACCAGATTTCCGTCTGGCCAATCTTTAACAAGTCAATCTGTATAGGTCGATCGATGGGGCAGTGGTATAAACCGTCGATTCCTAAGACACAGAATCGAATCCCGCATTGGACTCTTTTTTTTTTTCTGAATAATTTCTTCATTAGCCCCTCATTCTTGTAAAAGTCCAACACCTACCAATGAGTGCAAGTAATCAAACAGGATTCTGGAACACTTGTTAGTGCAAAAGTCTAATTGCACTTTTTACCTGTGTAGACATGTGGGGAACTTACAAGTAAAAGCAGTCGCCAACTACTATCTACCGTGATTATCATCTGGGGGTCGGCGGAAGGATGGTCTAAACCGTTGGTTTTCGACCGCTACGACCCGGGTTCGATTTCCCACATTGGGCACTTTTTTTATGTTTAAAAAAAAAAAAAATGCTCCAATGGCCCCCGATTCTTGCAAAAGTCCAACCCCACCAGTGAGTGCAAGTAACCAAACAGGGCTCTGGCACATTTGTAAGTGCAAAGTCGAACTGCTTTTCACATGTGTAGACATGTGGTGTACTTACAGTAAAAGCAGTCGCCTACTTCTACCCACCATGATTATCATGGTCTGTACCACGTGTACTAGGGATAAGCAAAAAAAAAAAATTATGTGGCTTGTACCACGTTTACTAGGAATTAAAAAAATAAATATATAAAAAAAAAAGAAGCAAGTGAATCTACGAAGATTTAAAGTGAAGGAAGTGAGTTATGAAATTGACACACACAAAAAAAATATTTCCGAAAATAAAAAAAGCCGATAATATGATGGAAATTCCTTGCAGAAGATAATTTAGGAGAATGTTTTGTGCCAGACGGTCAAGGCCGTGATCCGGGATCTAACGACATGTCTTCTGCTTTAAATATAGTCTCGTTTGTTCTCCATCTCTTATATAATTATATCATTGCAGAATTATTGTGACTTTGTTTTCAGAAATTGGACATCAACATTACAGATTTATTAATTAATGAATTCCGAACTTTTTGAGACGACAATCGATGGTTGAATGGTCCACATTTGAAGTCAACGGGGCTCTGGCACATTTGAAAGTGCAAAGTCGAACTGCTTTTCACATGTGTAGACATGTGGTGCACTTACAGTAAAAGCAGTCACCTAGCTCTAATACTCCCGAAATATTATGTTGTTATATACTGTAGAACCTCTCTGTAAAGGTCACCTAATTGAAGAGCCAAACTGTCCTTTAGGGAGAGGTGTCCGCTAAAGGGAGGTTCTACTGTATATATATGGGGGAGTTGATAATGGTTACCTTTCCAATCAAAACAGGTGGTTAATAAATGACGTTTAGCTTTAATGTCTATTTTGAAGGGAGAGGTGACCTTTATTTTTTTATTATTATTATTTTTTTGCTTATCCCTAGTACACGTGGTACAGGCCATGATAATCATGGTGGGTAGTTAGCGACTGCTTTTTACTGTAAGCGCACCATATGTCTACACATGTGAAAGCAGTTCGACTTTGCACTTACAAATGTGCCAGAGCCCCGTTTGGTTACTTGCACTCGCTGGTGGGGTTGGACTTTTGCAAGAATCGGGGGTCCATTGGAGCATTTTTTTTTTAAACAGAAAAAAAGTGTCCAATGCGGGGATCGAACCCGTGTCGTAGTGGTCGTAAACCAAACGGTTTAACCAGCCTTCCACCGACCCCCCAGGTGACCTTTATTTTTAATAGATCTATATCCTCCTGACAAAATTTCCATCTATATTTCGGTAATAGAGTTAGCCTATCCGTTTTGCCAACTTAACACCTCTTTAGCAAATTATGAAGATTTCATGAACCCTAGTAGATCTCATGAAATAGAGGCCGACCTAGGGCTAAGGAGAGCCATTAGACCAAAAACCTGGTCTCCAGATGGGACCACTGAGTTTATCAAAGCTGGTGTTGTAGCTTTGTTATTTTAACATCTATTTAGGCATGAAATATGACGATCTTTTTTATAAATCTCAAAATATCCAAAAAAACCTCCTTCTACACTCATGGACAACACTTAAGGAAATTATACCTTCCAGCATGTATATCAGGATTGAGACAATACCTCTGAAGGATACACTCATGGACAACACTTAAGGAAGTCGTACTTTTCAGCATGCATATCAGGATTGAGACAATACCTCTGAAGGATGCACTCATGGACAACACTTAAGGAAGTCGTACTTTTCAGCATGTATATCAGGATTGAGACAATAACTCTGAAGGATACACTCATGGACAAAACTTAAGGAAGTTGTACCTTCCAGCATGTATATCAGGATTGATACAATAACTCTGAAGGATACACTCATGGACAAAACTTAAGGAAGTTGTATCTTCTACCATGTATATCGGGATTGAGACAATAACTCTTAAAGATATTTGATACACAGTGATCTTTATTGAAGATACAAGAGATAACCAAGTAAGAACAAAATTGCCTCTGTCTCCTTCAAAAAAATAGATGACTGGTAACATCAAAGATTTTCCACTTCCTTAAGTTTTGTCCATGAATGATATAACCTCCCTGTAAAGGACAACACATAATTGCAGAGCCAAAGTGTCCTTTAGGGAGAGGTGTCCTCTTACTGGAGAGTTGCTAAATAGCAAAAATGGTAATTTTGAAAATGAAAACCTTCATTTGTAGAGAGTGTTTGTTCTCTAAGCGTTAGTGTCCTCTCATGGAGGTTCTACTGAATATCTTATTGGGTTTTGTAGCTTTATAATTTTTTAACAATGTGTAACAAGTTAAGAGAAAAGAAGAAGAAAGAAGAAAAAAGTCACGTATATAACAAATAACTTTTATTTCTTACATCCAAACAATGACAGGGTATCGCTGATTAACAATGACAGAACTCTAAACGCACAGCAAATGGGGGGGGAGAAATATGCAGTTATATAAAGCTCAAAGTTTTACAAAATTAAGTTAATATATCATTTCAATGCGTCATAATTACCTTTAGAAAGCCAAATATAAAAAGGTTATTTTAGATAAAGAAATAACATAATAATATTTAAAACACTATATTATAAACACTAATATTAGAAAGAAAAAAAAAGCAAACATTTAAATTGATTAATAAAAAAAAAAAAAGTTTATATTTTTAAGAGATAGATGGCGTTACATGTTGTTTCAACAAAATTTCAATCTAAATATACAGTAGAAACTCCTTGTAAAGGACAACACCTAATTGCAGAGCCAAAGTGTCTTTTAGAGAGAGGTGTTCACTTACCAGAGAGTTGCTAAATTGTAAAAATGGTTATTTTGCAAATGAAAACTGTCTTTTATAGAGAGATGTCCTCTAACATGAGTGTCCTTTCATTGGAGGTTCTACTGTATTAGAAAAAAAAAAAAAAAAAGCAAAAATTTAAATTGATTAATGCAAAAACAAAAAAAAGTTTATATTTTTAAGAGATAGATGGCGTTACATGTTGTTATAACAAATCTTGAGGAATTTTATAATGATGATTTATATAATATAAAAGGTAATTTCTGTTTATGAGAAAAAGGGGTAGAATTTTGTTATACCAACATTACTTTGTGGAAACATGATTATGTTATAATTATAAATAAAATAATTGGAACTCTTTTGTGGCGACCACACTTTGCCTCAGCGAGCGCGAACTGGGACAAAGTGTGGCGACCACTCTTTTAAAACATGTAAACTTTAGAATTATTATATACCAAATTTCTCTGTTAGAAAGATGTGGAGGAGAAAAAAAAAACACCAATTAAAATAAATTCAGGCAAATATACAATGTTTATCTTATCACTTTAAAAATATGTAAAACTTAGAATTATTATATACCAAATTTCTCTGTTAGAAAGATGTGAAGAAAAAAAAACACCAATTAAAATAAATTCAGGCAAATCTACAATGTTTATCTTATCACTTTTAAAATATGTAAACCTTAGAATTATTATATACCAAATTTCTCTGTTAGAAAGATGTGAAGAAAAAAAAACACCAATTAAAATAAATTCAGGCAAATCTACAATGTTTATCTATTGACGATTGAGGAAGTTTGAATGAAAGAAGGAATTGAGGAAGATGATACCAGAAAGACTCTATTGTGTACATGTTTCACAAACCTGTGTTGAGATTTTAAAAAAATAAAAAGTGAGAAGAACTTCCTTGGAGAGTGACTAATACAAAAAAAACATGGATAGGTTTAGTTGATCTTGGTAATTGTCATTTATAAAAAAGTGGATTGTATCAGGAGATGTCATTTATCATAAAATGGATTATAACAGAACAGGTTGTAACATGGTTGTAATATGATACAAATATATTTGAAATATTGATTATAAACACAAGATAACAGGACCAAATCCAAATCATGATATGGTACAAATATTTGAATTATAGATTAGAAACACAACAAGACCAAATCCACCGGACATCTATTTTTTTTTTTTTTGAAGGAGACAGAGGCAATTTTGTTCACACTTGATTATCTCGTGTGTCTTCAATAAAGGTCACTGTAATATCTTTCAAAGTTTTTGTCTGAATCCCAATATACATGGTAAAAGGAACAACTTCCTTAAGTTTTGTCCATGAGTGTATTTTCGATTAAGGTACAAATTTGAATTATAGATTAGAATCACAAAAGGTAACAAGACCAAATCCAAATTATAATAAGGTACAAATTTGAATTATAGATTAGAAAAAAGGTAACAAGACCAAATCCAAATTATGATAAGGTACAAATTTGGATTATAGATTAAAACACAAGACCAAATACAAATTATGATAAGGTATAACTATTTGAATTATAGATTATAAATTTAATGTAAAAAGTATTAATCCAAATTATGATAAGGTAGAAATATCACAAAAGGTAACACAAAAAGGTAAATCCCAAAAGGTAACAAGACTAAATACCAAGGTTGATTTTAAGCCATTCTATTTTAAAAAGTTCAAGATTTGAAGCTCTCCTCTATTTTCAAGAAGTTGAGAAAACACACCATATTAGATTTGGTCTTATTTTAACTTTTTATTCAAATCCAAATCAATAAGTGGCATTCTGGTATTTAACAATGCTGTTACCAAACATCATGTACAATTCAGTGGGTTTGATATATTTTGATTAATAAGGTAATTTATTTATAAGAAAACAATTAATATCAGGATTAGTCTCATTTTTGATTGATAAGGTAATTTACTGGAGAGTGGATTAGTAACAGAACAGATTAAACTCATGGAAAAAACTTAAGGAAGTTGAAAGTCTTTGATGTCACCAGTTATCTATTTTTTTTTGAAGGAGACGGAGGCAATTTTGTTCACACTTGGTTATCTCCATCTTCAATAAAGGTCACTGTAATATCTTTCAGAGTTATGGTCTGAATCCCAATATACATGGTAAAAGGAACAACTTTATTTTTTGAAGGAGACAGACAATTTTGTTCACACTTGGTTATCTCGTATGTCTTCAATAAAGATCACTGTAATATCTTTCAGAGTTATTGTCTGAATCCCAATATACATGGTAAAAGGAACAACTTCCTTTAGTTATGTCCATGAGTGTATCTTTCAAAGTTATTGTCTGAATCCCGATATACATGGTAAAAGATACAACTTCCTTAAGTTTGGTTTATGAGTGTATTTTCGATTAATATTGCCATTTACCAGATAGTTAAAATAGATTATAAACACAAGGTAATAAGACCAAATCCAAATAAATATATAGTTTGTGACGTTTCGGTAACAACATTGAGTACTTTTGTCTGAAGATGGTAACAACGCTTTTACCAAAACATCACACACTATTTATTTGGATTTGGTCTTTGAGTTAAAATAGATAAAATACATATCCTGAAGACACAAAAGGAAAATATGTAAATACAACTTGTCAACAATAACAGACCACAACAAAATGTAACAATATTTAAAAAATAATAATTTAATTGAGAGAGAATAACAAATAACTTTCTTTTTGATATCAATCACCTCTCTATAAAAAACATCAATAAACATAAATGATATTTATATAATACACTGCGGTTTGTGATTGTAAAACAACACTTGAAGTTACACTGCATGAGTTTCCCTTCAATGAAAAATCAAAATTTATTTCAAGGTGAAATATTGACTATTTCTTACCTTTTTGAATGAGGTATGAAAGGGTGAATTATGAAGAGTAATGATGAACAGAAAAATGCCCGGTAAGTGGAACATTGTGGGTTCGGTTCCCATCCCTGGATACTTTTATTTTTCCGTTCATCATTACTCTTCATAATTCACCCTTTCATACCTCATCCAAAAAAGTTAGAAATAGTCAATATTTCACCTTTAAATAAATTTTGATTTTTCATTGAAGGGAAACTCATGCGGTGTAACTTCAAGTGTTGTTTTATAAAATATATTTATAAAAAACAAAAATAAATAAACCAAATCTATTTATAAAATCTTCTTCCATTTACATAATCAACCTTATGATAAAGCACAATTTGGATTATAGATTATATATTTTTTATTCTGATATTTCAAAATGATGTGTGCGGATATTAAAAATAAAATTGGCATTTATTGACCACTCATATGAGCATTTAGTTTAGTTGATTTTTGTTCCACTAGATGGCGCTCTGCCATTTAAAAATGCTCGTGATTGGTCAGGAAATTCCAATTTTGTTTTAAATATATATATATACAGTTAAACCTGTCTATAACGCCCCCTCTTGGGACTCACCAAAATAGGGTGATATAGAGAGAGGGGTGCTATAGACAGGTCATTTTTAATGTAAATCGCATCGTACTACGTATTTAAAATCAGGCGCTATAGAGAGGGAGGCGCTATTTAGAGGGGGTGCTATAGAGAGGTTTAACTGTATATAGATAGATACTCACTAATTGAATTATAGAGACATAGATACAAAAGTCGGTGGATGAGAGGGTAACACGCTCGATTCCCGACAGTCATGAACCGGGATTGAATCCCGCGTTAAAATTTTGTTTAATATGTGAATAACCTTCACATATATTATTCACTGTTTCAATTATCATGAACTAGGTTGCTCTTGCTGAGCGGTACCTATTAATGTGATTTGAACCAGATACAAAAGAAAAAAAAGAGAAAGAATAAAAAATAAAATGGATACAACAAAATAAAATCATAGGAAAAAAAGTTTATGAAGCAAAAAATTGTTCTAGGAAGATATATCAGCCCTCATTGAACATAGTGCCATGGGTAGAATTATGTTTGATATAAAACATTCAGGTACAGTAGTATAGGGCAACACCAAGTTGTAGAGACAAAATGTCCTTTAAAGACAGGTGTCTTCTTGCTGTAGTTACATAGTAGAAATCAGAATCAACAACAAGTCTCCAAGGATAAGTGTCTTTTTTTTTTTACCAACATTTCGAGCTTTCGAGTATAACGACCCCTATACTGGAATATCAAATACAGTTAAACCTGTTATAGCGTCTCCTTTTGGGACTCACCAAAATAGAGTACTATAGAGAGGGGGGTGCTATAGATAGGTCACTTTTAATATAAAATGTTTACATTTTAATGTTTAAAATCTGGTGCTATAAAGAGGAAGGTGCTATTTAGAGGGGGCGATATAGACAGTTTTAACTGTATGTCCGCCTTTGCCAGTCCCAAGCCCGGATGAAAAAGGAGGAGGGGGAGTAGTAACAAGCTCACTAAAAAACCTGGACTCAGCTGATAGTACCCTGTAAGGGCTCCTAATCCAGGAATACAGGATGAGCAGCGTTTGTACTCCATGTTAGGAGCGGCTACACATGGCGTCTGTTCCTCATATCAGAGGCGGCCATTTCTTTTGGAGCTTAGTCGGCCTGCCACTGAATAGTGCTCTCAGTCTTAATGACAAAGGCAGACGCATTCTACTTCACCCAGTCATGATGGTTGTCAAAACAGACACCATCAACAAGCTATACAAGCTTGATACCCTAATATGATTGAGTGGAGATAAGAAAGAAGAAGAAGACTGTATGTCCTATATTCAATATTCCTGTAGAGGGGTCGTTATACCCTCGAAGTATTGGTAATAAAAGAAGACATTTATCCTTTGAGACTTGTTAATTCTGATTGTGATCGAAGGATTCTAACCATTTAAAATAGTAGAAATCTTAATTACGGTGATGAAAACTATTCTTTGTAGAGAGGTGTTCTCTAGCAAGAGTGTCTTCTCATGGAGGTTGTTCTACTGTATCAAACAAGAATTATCCTGTATAAAGCATCAAAAGTCTAAATCATCCCATCATTGGTATCTGAACCAAAGCCTGGAGCTATTCTGGAATGTGGAATGAACTGAAAGGCAGCAATCTATATTTCCAGGCTCAAAACTGGCAGCCATACAAGACTCTTCCAGGATGGTGTCTTCCCACAATGATCCATCTGCAGAACTAAAGAGGTCTCACCAGACCACCTCTTGGAATGTATGGAAGCCTCAAGACCTATATTCCAACCCTACCATGATTGTGAATTTGATCTATGAATATAGTCTCCATGATCTTGTATAATTATACAATGGGATAATAATAATAAAAAAAGGCTAATAAGTCCAAAAGATGGAGTTCAAGTAATAAAAAAAAAGGTTTAAAGAAACTTATCCTTGGATTGATCTTTATTTATTTAACAAAGCAATATGTAAATAGGAGGGGGAAGCTTATATATCAATGGAAAGATATGTATTTTAGAATATCATTCCTTTAAGGTCTGATAAGTACATTTCCTCTTTACTGGATTACCCTTTGGCATATAGGTATATCATCAAAACTGATTCCTTGAGAAGAGGTACCTTTATAATTACTCCATATTTGCATATGGGTAATTGAACATTCATATCAGTCACATATTAACTCTAACTTCTTCTCCTTTTATCTTTGGAGAGTTCTTTCTTAAAACAACAACAAAAAAATCAAAAAGATACAGTACCTCTTGCTAGAAGACACCTATAAAGGACATTGTTCATTGTTAAAATTATCTTTTTTTTTTTGCTATTCAGCAACTTTCCTGTAAGAGGACACTTCTATCTAAAGGGCACAATAGCTCTGCAATTAGAAATTTTTCAGAAAAAAGGTATTTAAGGCCAAAGTGCATAAACACACATTTTTTTTACTATTCAGCAACTTTCCGTAAGAGGACACCCTCTATCTAAAGGGCACAATAGCTATGAAATTAGCAAATTCTCAGAAAAAGGTATTTAAGGCCAAAGTGCATAAACACACTAAAGTTTTCAATATATTAAGCCTTTGACAAAAGAAAACTATTGATCTTAGGGTATTAGTAAGCCAGCCCTCTTGCCAGGTACGCAGTAGAAAGGAACATTCAGTACTTTTGTCTGAATATGACAATACTGTTGACAAAATATCAGGTCTTCTTCTTTCTTATCTCTACTCAATCATATTAGGATATCAAGCCTGTAGAGATTGAGACTTTTGATAGGGTCTGTTGAGGATGAGTAGAGCTCATCAATGGATGAGTCAATACAGTCAAGAAGATGGTTTGGGATTGCAGATTGAGAATTGCACTTAGTACATAGTGGGAAAATAAATATCAGGTACAGTTTATTGATATGGATGTGGTAATTTTACCTTGTATATCTGTAGGAAAAAAATTTCAAATTACGTATGTTGTTATTAATGTCCATCAAGTTTAGTTTGACTTATTGGTGATTATATGAACAAATATTCTCCAATAACTCTCTCTATATAGGATATTAATTATTATATATTAATTATATATATATTTATAAAAAAAAAGTAGCATTAAATATTAGTACAGTAGTACTTATCAAAATTGATAGCTTATCCAAATCATCACTGGTACAAACCATTGAAACAATTAGAAGAACTTCAAAAAAACTCAATAGAAATCAACAAACAATCTTTAGCAAAACTAAGAAGTTGCCATATAAAAACTTTAAAAATTTCAAAATGGACAAAAAAACCTTCAATAATTGCTTGAAATGCAATAGTGCAGAAGCTTCTCCAGAACATATAATGCTCAGAACTGACAATAGAGGACCTATTTTCCAGGCCTATAACTACCATAGCAAAATTGGAGAGGAGTGGACTTCAGGAATTGGATTAACCATGGAGATAGCACTACCACCACAGTAAAACTTCTCTGCAAAGGATATCCTTAGTTTCAAAGTTTCTTTTAGGGAGGGCATCCTTTTACCAGAGGGCAGCTATTTAGTAAAAAATGGCAATGATTTTGGAGATGAAAACTGTCCTTTGTAGAGAGGTGTATTCTAGTAAGTGTCCTCTCATAGAGATTCTACTGTAGTTCTATAGGCTTACTGTTAAATCAATGAAAAGGGGTATTTAAGGCCAAATCTTTGTCAGAGAATGCTACATATATACGATGCATACAGTTAACAAAGGTCAATATAATGAAAATTGACTACCCAATGAAAGATTCCATTAGCAAAAAGAAAAAAATATATAAAATTTTTAAAGTTTTTCAAATGTATTTTATTGTAATAACAGTTTAATTAGATAAGGTAATAAATTCAAATCACAGAGAGTCATCGGTCAAATCCTTTTTTTTTCTTTTAAGAATAATTCATTGAATTTTTTTCTTTTCATCTATTTCAACAATAAAATAATATTTTATAATCTATAGAAGCACCTAGGGAGAAACAAGAAACTTGCTCTTGCACATTAAAGAAAAATAAACATATATATATAAAAAAATTAAATAAAAATATATAAAGAGATGTTAGAACTCAACCTCTCATGGTCAATAAAGCTGGATAACATTCCTTGAATTAGAGCATTATAAATGATTTTTTTTTAAATATTTAAACATGTCTGTGATGCATATATAACTCATATACATATATTCCACTTATAAAAACATTTATATGCATATATTTAAAACAGTATAACCTCTCAACCTGTTAGAACTCAACCTCTCATAAGAGACCATAGTCAATAAACCTGTATACCATTTCTTATTTGAATTAGAGCATTATAAATGATTTTATTGAATATTCAACATGTGTGTGATGCATATATAACTCATATACATATATTCCACTTATAAAAACATTTATATGCATATATTTAAAACAGTATAACCTCTTTAATTCAATTGAAACTTGAAATTCTATGCTTACTGTAAATTCAACCATTTTTATTAAATTGCAACACAATTACTTACTTTTATAACATACAATAATTTAACAGGAAGCACCTATACCCTTGGTATATTGAATTAAAGAGGTTTAACCATAATTTATCTATCTTTATCAATGGTCAAAACTTTTAAAATTATAAATCAGAGAACTTTTTTTTTTACATTAAAGTTCAGCTTAAGTATAATATGTGCACACGCAGAGAGCTTTCTAGATTTCATAAAAATTACAAATGTCTTCATTGCAATAAATATATTAGGTAGAAAATGCCATTATAGATTTGATCTTAAACATATGAACTGGTATTCAGTAAAACCTCCCATGAGAGACTGTCTAATATATAAATACTTCTGGTTTCTCATGATGGTAATCTCTTATTGGAGGTTGAAATAAATCAAATCATTTTTTAAAATTTTACAATGAATAGTCACTCATGGGAGATCCTCCTGTATTTTCTTTGACAGAAAGGTGCAAAAAATATTCAATAAATTAGATTGTAAATAATAATAATAATAAATAATTTTAAAATAAAATAAGATTAAAAAAAAAGTGATCAATTAACATTCAATAAGGCTTTCTTATATTTTCTTTAGAAGGAAAATAACAATTCGCACGGTCATAAAAGTATTTTTATTCAATTGTCATTTTGACATAATTTTTTTTTTTAAATCTTCATCTCAGATAAGAAATGGTAACAATTCTCTGCCAGAAGATTGCTTATGAAAACAATTCACCATGTTTTATTGGCAAAAGTAGTGAAAAACAAGACCAATATATTGACTTTTCACAGATTCTAGAGAATAACACAGTCAAAAAGGCGTAATACAGAAGAGGTAACCAACTTGAGAAAAGATAGATGTTATTCTCCACTTTCTATAGATACATAGTACTTCAATTAGATCAATTATATTTATGATGCATTAGCGCGCCATCTGTTATGAAAATTCAAAACTATTATAGACGCGTATGATTCTTTTTTAAAAATATAGCAATTTCTACTGCCCTTACTGTAATACAATTCCATTTCAAACACAAGGTAATAAGACCAAATCCAAATAAATAGTGTGTGACGTTTTAGTAACAGCATTGTTACCATCTTCAGACCCTTCAGTACTTTTGTCTGAAGATGGTAACAGCCTTGTTATCGAAACATCACACACTATTTATTTATATGGATATGGTCTTATATTACCTTGTGTTTATAATCTATAATCCAAATTGTGCCTTATCAATCACAGCAAATTCTTAAATCACACTTGATAGCAGTACTATTTAAGAACTTTCTGTAATATTTTTTCTCATTTATTATTTTGTCTGATGATGGTGACAATGCTGTTGTCGAAACGTCACACACTAATAAATTATTTGGATTAGGTCTTATAATAGAATTAGGATGTTATAACCAAATTGATGTTATGTAAAGGAGGGTGTTATAATTCAGGTTCCTCTGCATATTTTCACCTTACTGAGGTTAAAAAAAGATTATAGTTCTGTACATGGTGAGGTACTATTTGGATTATAGATTAGAAATACAAAATAATAAGACCAAATCCAATTTTAAACTAACATAGGCCTTTTTTTATAGGTAAATAAACACTTTTGGTTAAAAACATGCCTTTTTATAGGTACAGTTAAACCTGTCTATAGCACCCCCTCTTGGGACTTACCAAAAAATTGTGGTATTGAGGAACAAACCTCAAGACATCTACTGATCGATTGCCTAGCATTTCAAGATTATAGAATGAAGAATGAACTAGTTGTTTGTGAACTTAACGATTTGATTTCCGATAAAAAATCATATTTGAAGTTCAATTCATTTTGTAAATACATTCTAAACTTTCTACAAAATCTGGATCTCTAATGTTTTCATGCGTTGAATAATGTAAATAACTTATGTAAATAAACTTTTCTCCTTGTTTGACGCAAGTATCCCTTGCGGGATATAGCGCTTTGGAAATAAAATAATTGTAATTGTAAATAGGATGCTATAGAGAGGGGGAGCTATAGACAGGTCACTTTTATGTAAATCTTATCGTACTACGTATTTAAAATCAGGCGCTATAGAGAGGAAGGCGCTATTTAGAGGTGGCGCTATAGACAGGTCACGCATTGTACTACGTATTTAAAATCAGGCACTATAGAGAGGAAGGCGCTATTTAAAGGGGGCGCTATAGACAGGTTTAACTGTATATAATTTTACTTTTGATTCAAATATAACTTTTTTTAAAATTTCACATAAATAATTAGACACTTATAAAAAATTTAATAAATAGAAATTTTGATCCTATGTAAGCCTTTTTTATAAATTCAAAAATGAAAAGTAAATTTGTAAAAAAAATTTGATCTTTTTTTTTTAAATTTAACAGTCTCAAAAACTTAGCTATAACATCTTTACTTGGGACCAAGATTTTATAACGTTATAATCAGGTTGTAATAAAATCACAGTTAAAACAATTGGGACTTAAAACTTGGGACTCTCTTAAAGAATTTTGATGTTATAATTAATTTGTTGTTATAAAAGAAGGCTATATAATATGGAGGTTCCAATGAATTGTGGTAAATATGCAAATAAGGTATGCAAAAAACATAATTGAATAGGTCATCTTTCAACATTAGGCATTAGTGCTTCGTCTATATATATATATATATATATATATAAGGAATTATAGTAATTAAAAACACTTTTTTTTTTAAATTTGCAAATTAAACATACTTCTTATTATATAAAAGGGCGTACCTGGATCTGTAAAGAAAAAAAAAAAAAAAATTTTTTTCTTAAAATATTTTGAGAGATTGCTCCCTCTTTATCAATTTATTGTACAGTGCAATAAATTGATAAAGAGGGAGCAATCACTCAAAATATTTTAAGAAAAAAATTGTTTTTTTTTCTTTACAGATCCAGGTACGCCCTTTTATATAATCTTAATTAATGGATCACCTTTTAACTCAAAATACTTCTTATTGTCTTAAGGTAATAAGACTCCAATCTAATGTTTCTATTCTCTATGCTAAATTGTATCTTATCTCTTCCCCTATACTGTCCTTACTTCAATGATATTATTGGGAGGGCCTGACTCATCAGTGGTGAACCCTTCCAGCAGTTTCCCCAGTATTGGAGAATCTGTATAATCCCAACGTTTTAGCATACTATTAGTAGGGGTTACTAGTGATGAGCCAGCCCTCCCAATATATTTCCATTGCAGTAAGAGAACGGTAGGAGGTATTTCATTTGTAAAAGGAAAAATAAAAATTGTGTTATATAAATGGTAACATTTTCATGTATAAAGGTCATCTTTAATAAGGAGAAGGCATTATATTGTTGATCTTTTTAACGTATGTAGCTTTTATATAACAAACATTTCGTAGGCAAAAATTCCAAGAAAATGGAGAAAAGTTTATTTTAAAACAACATGAATAGGTACAATTTGGATTATATATTTTTGACACAAGGTAATAAGACCCAATATCCAAATAAATAAATAGTGTGTGACATTTCGGTAACAACGTTGTTACCATCAGATAAAAGTACTAAATATAGTAAATTCAGTACTTTTTGTTGAGGATATATTAATCTACAATTTTAAATGTTTTTGACCAGTGCTTTTCTTGTTTATTTTTATTTCAAAAGATATTTTATTCAACTTATGTATTTTCTATAATAAGCTTTGTTTTTGTAACCTCAATAAACATTTTATGTTTATTATAATTTCCATGGTTTTTTTTTTAATCATTAAAAAACTGCACTTTTGTCTCTTGAGAATATAAACATGTAATAAGAGCCCAAATCCAAATAAATAAATAGTATGTGACCTTTCAGTAACAGCATTATTACCATCATCAGACAAAAGAGTGCTGAATGTATTCAGTACTTTTTTTTAACCATTCAGTACTTTTGTCTTAAGATAGTAAGTAGTAAGATAGTAAGAAACAACGCTGTTACCGAAACGTCACACACTATTTATTTATTTGGATATGGTCTTATTACCTTGTGTTTATAATCTATAATCCAAATTGTACCTTATCTGTTTTAATAATGGTAACAACACTGTTACCGAAACCTCACACATTATTTATATTTGTATTTGCTCTTATTACCTTATGTTTTTAATACAACAATAAGCCATTAACTTTCAATTCATATTGAAAGCTTGCGAATTATTGTTTTATTAAAACAAACTTTTCTCCATTGTTTCTTGGATTTTTTTGTTTTTTATCTCTAAGGAAGATTATTAATTGAGAAAAAAATATTTCTTTTTCTAAATATTCTGGAAATATCAAAGAAATAAGAAAAAAAAAACAGAATTTAAAATTTATTTTTATCTATCATTAACTCATTATTTGCTATAAAAAACCATAGTGTGTAACAATCAACAATAATAAAAATTAAACACACACAAAAGGAACAAACAATAAAAATCAGATTAAAGATTTTATACATGAGGTAATAAGACCAAATCCAAATAAATAGTATGCGATGTCTTGGTAGCAGTGTTGTTACCATCATCAGACAAAAGTACTGAATGAGAAAATGTATCTCAGCATGTTTTAAATATTTACTGTTATACAACATGCTGTGTTACGAAAATTTGAAACTATTATAGACGCGTATGATTCTTTTGCAAATTAAACAATTTTTATTTCTCTTACAGCAATGGAATTTGAAAATTAAACAATTTTTACTGCCCTTACTGCAATGGAATTTGAAAATTAAACAATTTTTACTTCCCTTACTGCAATGGAATTTTTGAAAATTAAACAATTTCTACTTTCCTTACTGCAATGGAATTTGAAAATTGAACAATTTTTACTTCCCTTACTGCAATGGAATTTGAAAATTAAACAATTTTTACTTCCCTTACTGCAATGGAATTTTTGAAAATTAAACAATTTTTACTTCCCTTACTGCAATGAAATTTGAAAATTAAACAATTTTTACTTCCCTTACTGCAATGGAATTTTTGAAAATTAAACAATTTTTACTTCCCTTACTGCAATGGAATTTGAAAATTAAACAATTTTTACTTCCCTTACTGCAATGGAATTTTTGAAAATTAAACAATTTTTAGTTCCCTTACTGCGATGGAATTTTTGAAAATTAAACAATTTTTACTTCCCTTACTGCAATGGAATTTTTGAAAATTAAACAATTTTTACTTCCCTTACTGCAATGGAATTTGAAAATTAAACAATTTTTACTTCCCTTACTGCAATGGAATTTTTGAAAATTAAACAATTTTTATTTCCCTTGCTGCGATGGAATTTTTGAAAATTAAACAATTTTTACTTCCCTTACTGCAATGGAATTTGAAAATTGAACAATTTTTACTTCCCTTACTGCAATGGAATTTGAAAATTAAACAATTTTTACTTCCCTTACTGCAATATAATTTTTGAAAATTAAACAATTTTTATTTCCCTTACTGCAATGGAATTTTTGAAAATTAAACAATTTTTATTTCCCTTACTGCAATGGAATTTGAAAATTGAGCAATTTTTGCTTCCCTTACTGCAATGGAATTTGAAAATTGAACAATTTTTATTTCCCTTACTGCGATGGAATTTTTGAAAATTAAACAATTTTTACTTCCCTTACTGCAATGGAATTTTTGAAAATTAAACAATTTTTATTTCCCTTACTGCAATGGAAATTTTGAATATTAAACAATTTCTACTTCCCTTACTGCAATGGAATTTGTTCAATTTTCAAATTCCATTACAGTAAGGGAAGTAGAAATTGTTTAATTTTCAAAAGAATCATACGCGTCTATAATAGTTTTGAATTTACATAACAGATGGCGTACTAACATTGTGTTACATTCATTCAGTACTTTTGTTTGATAATGGTAACAACGCTGCTACCAAAACGTTACACACTATTTATTTATTTATTTGTATTTGGTGTCTTATTACCATGTGTTTATAATCTATAATCTTCTAATTGTGCCTTATCACAATTATAGATTTCTCTCTCTCTATAAATATTCAAACAAACAAAATAATTTAGATATTCATACACACACACACACAAAAAAAAAAAAACCCAACATCAATAATTATATCTCTGAATAATAAATCTCTCTCTCTGATGTTTCATAAAAAAAAAAAAAAAACCATAAAATTAAAAAAAAAACAACAACATACAACTTTTTTTTTTCAAAAATGAAATCCGAAAATTCAGATCTAAATATTTAAAAAAAAACACTCTCTGTACACAAAAACAAATAACAAATAGTGAATCTAATTTTTCTTTAAATATATATTAATAAATAGGATTAAAAAAAACCCATAATAATCAAAGAGACAAAGGTCGCCTCTCCCGTCAAAATAGACGCCAAAGTGTGACAAAGCCACAACACCAGCTTTGGCAAACTGAACAGCGTTGCTAAAGCTGGTGTTGTTTCTTTGTCACCGACCCGAGACCGCTAGTTTGCAGTGACGGTCAATAGATGGCATCTAGTTTTGACGTCTATTTTGACGGGAGAGGTGACCTTTGTCTCTTTTGATCAAAATCCTCCCGGCAAAAATTTCCATCCATAATAATCAAATTGAAAATATCAAGCTTCCAGGGATAAAAGTTTCTTTTAATCATGATAAAATCACAATTTGGATTATAAGATTATAGCTACAAGAGACCTAATCCAAACAAATTGATAGTGTGTAACATTTCTTCAACAGTTCTTCTAATGATGGTAACAATGCTGTTACCGAAACATCACACACTATTTATTTACAAGATAAGGAATTACCAGACATCATCTTGAAGAAGGAATCAAAGTTTACGGTGACGATTTTCTAAAAAAAAAAAAACTCGTCGCCATAAACTGTTTCCTTCTTAAACACTATTTATTTATTCGAATTTGGTCTCTTTATTTTCCTTTTACAGTAAAATTACCTCTCTGTAAAGGACAACACCTAATTACAAAGCCAAAGTGTCCTTTAAGGAGATGTGTCCTTTTACCAGAGAGTTGTTAAGAAGTAAAAAAATGGGAAATTTTGAAAATCAAAATTATCTTTTATAGAGATGTGTCCTCTAGTGTCCTCTTCATGGAGTATGTTCTACTGTAATATTTTAAATTAAAAAAAAAAAAAAAATGTATTCCTGGAAACCCGAGATATTTTAAAAACTTGAAATTGAAATACAAAGGATTATTTCATTGAATTATAAAATATAATCATGAAAACAAGAGTTTGCCTGGTAGGTGGCATTCATAGTTCTTTGGAATTAAAAGACACTTCAGCTATAGTAAATCTTTATTTATACAAGAAAATAAGACCTAATCCAAATAATTTAATAGTGTGTGATGTTTCAGTAACAGAATTGTTACCATCATCAGACAAAAGAATAAATGATAGTTTATTTTTTTGTCTGATGATGGTAACAATGCTGTTGCCGAAACTTCACAAACTATTAATTTATTTAGATAAGGTCTTATTTTTCTTGTATCTATAATTCAAATTGTGCTTTATCATTAAATCTCTATTCGTTCCCGACAAGAACAAAAGATTTTTGTCGAAACGTCAAGAGAATAAAAAAAAAAAAAAAGATTTACTGGCCGAAGTGTCTCTTAAATTCTAAGAACTATTAAACATAATTTTTAGAGAATTTTTTTTTTAAAATTCATCTCCCAATTATAGTATTTATATAATAGCTCTATATAGGGTAATAAATATATTAATAAACACAATTATTTAACACTTAACACTTTCTCAAGTGTTTCCTTTATAAATAAATATATTATTGGGAGCTTTCACGGAAGCTGTTCTTTCTCAACCTGTAATTACACACTGAATAATAAGATAAATACACAGGGGGACACGATATATCTGGTGATAGAGATAACAAAAATTAAAAATATAAATATTCTAAAAAAGAAAAAAAGCATTTTAAAAAGTGAATCAGTTGAATAATGATTAGAAAAAAAGATATATATAATTTGAAAATATCATTAAAAAAATGGTCATCTCTCTCCCATCAAAATAAACGTCAGAACTAGATGTCATCTATTGACCGTTACCGCAAACTAAGGGGATTCAGGTCGGTGACAAAGCCACAACACCAGCTTTGGCAAACTGAGAAGCGTCCACCTAGAGACCATGGTTTCAGGATAATGGCCCTCGTCAGTCTAGGGCGGACTTTATTACATGAGATCCACAAGGTACCTAATGGAATCTTCACAATCTGTCAAAGAGGTGTTTATCTGGTAAAGTGGCTGGGCCAAATCTATGGTCAAAATATTTTGCGGAGACATTCAATATATGGCATCTGGTTTTGACACTTATTTTGATGGGAGAGGCGACACTTTTTATCAATTCATTATCCTCCCGTCAAAATTTCCATAAAAATACCAGTTACACTTGGATATACCTCAGTGTACAATATGGATATCTATAAATAGAACACAATAACACATTGCTGTTTCAGTATGATAAAACCTATTCCTAAAGATTTTTTCTCAACAAGGAACAAACAAAAAAAAAAAATTAAATAAAATTAAAATATATATATAAAAAGCACTTTGAATTTTTTTTTTACAATTGATTCTGGATTTAAAAGACCAAAAAATTGCATTAAGAATCCAATTTTCAGTAAAAATAAAATAAGAAATTCCAAGTATAATAACAAACTTTAAAAACATAACAAATTTGAATTTAAAAAAAAATACAATTTTCTAAGTTCCTTATATCAAAGAATCATTCAAAGTTATGCTAAAAAGCTTATAGGAAATAAAAAAAAAACATAATTGGGATTTAAAAAAAACAAAATTTTCTGAGGTTTATAACCAATACAATACTGACATGATCCCTCATTATGGAAAAACAAACCAAATTAGATTATATAAAAAAATAAAACCAAAATTTTTCAGGTAATCAACCTTTCTAGCATGATAACACTCATCAGAAATTTAAAAAATAATCAAATCAGATTTATCATCAGAAAACATTTTCTGGTTATCTGGGGGGTACATTTTAAATCAAGAATCAATTGTAAATTTAAAAAATATTGTTAAAAAAAGTAGTGGGAGCATAAAAAAAAAGAATGGTCAATTAGAATTGGTCCCTCAGAGGGAAGGAAGAGATGCTGAGTGGGGTAGAGCGATGTAGGCAAGGGTCAGCGCTGACAACATGGCCGACACAGTAGCGTAGGTCTGCGCGACACACAGAGGGAGGAAGATTGTCCGACGAGACTAGATTCAGCTGGGACGCGAGGCCCACCAGATACGCAGGAGAGCCTTGCGCAGCAGGTGACACACCACTTGACATGGCGGCAGTTCACTCACAAGCTGCCCGAGATGCTTCACATAATCTGTGCGGGAGAGAGTTAAGAATGATATATGTAAGTAGGGGGTTAGTAGAGTGTAGGCGCAGACCACTTTTTATTCTTTTGTAAGAACATTTTCTCCCTGTCTCTCTTTTCAAAAAAAAAAAATATATATATATATATATATAGATGGAAAATTTGCTGGAAGGAAATTAATCAATAGAAGCACAGGGCGCCTCTCGCGTCAAAATAAACGTAAAAAACTGACGCCATCTATTGACCGTCGCCGCAACTAGCGGCCTCAGGTCGGTGACAAAGCCACAACACCAGCTTTAGCAAACTGAGAAGACTGACGAGGGCCATTAGCCCAAAACCATGGTCTCTAGGTGGACGCTTCTCAGTTTGCCAAAGCTGGTGTTGTGGCTTTGTCACCGACTTGAGGCCGCTAGTTGCTCCAATGGCCCCCGATTCTTGCAAAAGTCCAACCCCACCAGCGAGTGCAAGTAACCAAACGGGGTTCTGGCACATTTGTAAGTGCAAAGTCGAACTGCTTTTCACATGTGTAGACATGTGGTGCGCTTACAGTAAAAGCAGTCGCTAACTATCCACCATGATTATCATGGCTTTGAGATAAGAAAGAAAAAGATGGCACCATGATATATAGGCACATTGAGAATATTTGTAGAACACTTTGTTCACAATTTCATGTTGAAACAAAGGATATAGCAGGGTCCACGGTGGATGGCCGCCATTGATATAGAGGACGTAGGAGAAGCCGTCCTGCGCCGTGCCGTGGACACTGTAATAGAAGGGCAGGTAGGAATGGAGGCGGAAGTTGCGCCTCTCATAGAACTGGATGGCAGCAGTGTTGCCAGTCAGAACATGGAGATAGATGGCCTTACAGCCAGAGGCGCTGTCTGAGGTTAGGTGGGAGATGAGGCTGTCCAATAGGAGGGTGGCTGCAACATCCCCGCAGTTGTCAATAGCACTTTGGTATTGACCAATAACCATACTGCATTATCACTGAAGAGCCAATTACATTCTAGCATATGGAGAAGACTTATTCTTTATTAGCCAATAACACAGCAGCATATGGAGTGGAGCAATTTCTCAGTAGGCAATAGCTTGCCAGCACATATGGAATTGAGTAATTCCTAAGTAGCCAATCACCTGCTAGCATAGGGAGTGGAGTTATTCCTAAGTAGCCAATCACCTGCTAGCATATGGAAAGTAGTTATTCCTAAGTAGCCAATCACTTGCCAGCACATATGGAGTGTAATAATTCCTTAGTAGCCAATTACCTGTTGGTATATATAGTGAAGTCAATCATGAATTAAGTGTTAAGCTTGAACATTCATTTTTCTAGTTCAATTGATAAATTTTAAATGGTATAGGTATGAAGTAATGGTAGAAATTAGTGGTAAAATGATATGTAAATAGGTAAATACATAAAGACTTATATATAAAGGCTTGGATAGACATCTGATCTACAGAAATAGTTCCAGGGTATGAAGGACTCACCAATGCCATTCCTGCGGAACTGAACCACCACTCCCAATGTGAGGATGTATGCAACTTGGGTGGACTTGGTGAAATGGGGAGCTAGAAGCCCTTGGTCCTACACAAACACACAAATACATCTAACACCTGCAGTAAACTTGAGGTTCACAGGCCTACAAGGATTTTAGTGCAGCCTGCTCATCACAAAATACACTTATGGACAAGCTTAAGGAAGTGGAAAGTCTTTGATGTCGTTGGTTATCTATTTTTTTATGAAGGAGACAGAGTCAATTTTGTTTCACACTTGGTTATCTCACGTGTCTTCAATAAAGGTAACTGTATATCAAATAGCTTTCTAGAGTTATTGTCTGAATTCAGATATACATGTTAAAAAGTACAACTTCCTTAAGTTTTGTCCATGAGTGTATTCTGAAAGCTTGAGTTTTAAACATTTTTATTTCTAAGACCAATATGAGAGGCAAAAAAAAAGGTATATAGTAGAAATACCTCTCTGTAAAAGACAACATCTAGTTTCAAGGCCAATGTCCTTTAGAGAGAGATGTTCTCTTACTGGAGAGTCAAAATTTTGTAAAAATGACAATTTTGGCAATGAGAATTTGCATTTGTATGAATAAGTTCAATTTAGATTATAGATTAGAAACAAAAGGTAATAAGATCCAATACAAATAAATAGAGCATGACATTTTGGTAACAGTGCTGTTACCATCATCAGACAAAATACTGAATAGTACTAGTGTTACGGAAGTGTCGCACACAAATTATTTATTTGGATTTAGTCTTATTACCTTTTGTTATGAAGCATTCTTCTCCAACAATACATCTCGAACACATCGATTTTCTTCGTTCAATGCGTTCAAGATGTATTGTTGGTGAAGAAAGCTTCGTATACCTTGGACAGTGTGTAGGACATCAATACTATCACAACTATCGATTTCAGAAGATGACCGACTTCTGTACAACGGAATTGTTTGAGAATCATCGGTCACATCATGCAACGCAGGGGAATGGGATACATCATACTGACCGGAAAGACGTCCAGATGACGCATACCAGGACGCCCACAAACACGTTTCGTCAACCAATTAAAGGAACTCACTGGCTTAACGGTTGCCGAGATGGTACATCGAGCTTAAGACAGAGATGGCTGGCCTCACATTGTGTTTGGGATGTAATACATACAGTGAGCCACAACATTGTAGGGAGGTGTTCATAGAGAGAATGTCATGGAGTTTGTTGTACAGTGATAGATGTTCAGTGATAGCTTACCTCAGGGTTACAAGTTGTCTGAGGCCGGATCTCTGCTACGATAAGTCCGAGGATCTGAAGATGGTGGACTGCGGCGAGGGCGAAGAACCTCGAGCTGGAGGTGATGTCATGGTACCAGATGTCCGGGTACCTGCACAATGGTGTAAACACATCAAGCAACACTCATAGACAAAACTTAAGGAAGTTGTACCTTTTAGCATATATATATTGGAATTCAGACAATAACTCTGAAAGATATTACAGTGATATTTATTGAAGACACACAAGATAACCTAGTATGAAGAAAATTGCCTCTGTCTCCATGTCCATGAGTCTCTTCTTCTTCTTTCTTATCTCCACTCAAATCACACTAAAGTAAAGAGCTTGTAAAGCTTGAGACTTTTGATGGTGTCTGCCGGGGAAGAGTAGAGCTCATCAATGGATGAGTCAATACAGTCAATGATGTGTCTTGGGGTTGCAGGCTGAGAATTGCACTTTGTACATAGTGGGAAAACACTGCAACCATTTTGTCCATTGTCATGATTGGTTGTCAATGAGTATATGTACACTCTGTGACTGTGCAACACTATCATTTTTTAGTAACTTTTATCCACAGATTATCACTAATTCTTTCATTGAAACTTTTCATATGTTGTTGTCTCTCAGCTAATATGTAAATAAAGTGTGAGAATATATATACAGGGTGTACCAGGTAAATTGGGACTAACTTTGACAGTCCATAAAACAAAAACTACTTGAGATTAAAAACTTGTTTTTTTTTTCATTACGTAGCCATATTCATGTAAAATGCAACAGTACATGTGTGCGCAGTGTAGTGATGAAGAGTAACCGAGAATTTGAAAATCGAGCTGCCATCATCGTTGCTCTGCGTGCCGGAAGGAGCCCCAAAGAGATAGTGGATTTTCTTAAGTTGCCCAAAACCACTATTTATCGTGTCAAGAAGCAGTTTGATGAGGCCGACAGTAACAAAGAGGGGATAGCTACAAGGAAAAAGCACTCGCGTCGATCGGACAGGGTAAGAGGCGAAGAATTTTTAAAAAATGTCAAGGAGAAGATTGATGGAAACCCTGGGAAGAGCATGAGGGCCATAGCCAAGGAAATGGACGTTGGCTCTATGACAATTGTCAGAACTATCCATGAGGACCTTGGTCTCAAGTCTTATGCCCTTCGGAAAGGTCAGTTGCTGACTGAGAATATGAAGAATAACAGAAAAGGAAAGGCTGCTGCCCTCCTCAACAACCTGAAACACGACTCTTTTGGCATGCTAAGGTTCTTCTCTGACGAAAAGAACTTTGACGTGGACCAAAAGGTAAATCCCAGGAATGATCGCTGGATCTGTAAAGACCCCTCAGAGATACCTGTCGTGATGCACACGAAATTTCCTGCCTCCGTAATGGTCCTTGGCGTTATCAGCAGTGAAGGTGATGTCATGCCTCCCCATTTCTTTGAGAAGGGCCTTAGGATGAACGCTGACACCTACATCAATGTTCTGGAGACCGTTGTGAAGCCTTGGATGGACATGATGGCCGCAGGAAGGAAGTATGTCTTCCAACAGGACTCAGCTCCAGCCCATAAGGCAAAAAAGACACAATCGTGGCTGACACTTAACGTTCCTAGTCACTGGGGTCCTGATATTTGGCCCCCTAATTCTCCAGATTGCAATCCCCTCGACTACTATGTATGGGGCGTTGTTGAGAGAGATGTCAACAAAGCTCCTCATACCACCATCCAGTCTGTCAAGAAAGCAGTTCACACGGTGATGACCCAAATGGACAAGGTCATCGTCGCCAAGGCCTGTGCTTCATTCCGCACTCGCCTCGAGACTGTTGTAGCTAATAATAGAAATTACATTGAATAAATAAAAACTATATCCTTTTATCTACTACTGTGTCAAATTTCATTCGGATATTTTAATTTTTACTTGCAAAAAATTTCAGTTAAAATACCATTGTTGAAATTCCCAATTTACCTGGTACACCCTGTATATATATTTTGAGGAGTTTATAGAAACACAAGAGACTCCTCTTGGAAACTTACTCAATGGGGAACCATTCGGTACAGAGTCGTTTAACTTCCGGCACATCCTGGGGTCCCAGGAAACGGAGCTGAACATCATTGGAGAGTGGAACCACCGGGCGCTGGTTGCCACTCATTCAGTCCCCTCAACCATATCTGTTCATCAAACACAACACACAGTTAATTTATAATACAATATAATGCAGCTTATGATATTGTAGAACGACATTTGACAATTTTACCGCAAATATTTCTTTTGAAGAAAAAATCGTTATTTATTTTAAGGAGAAATAACGATTATTTCTAACCTTAGGGATGATGTATAAAAGGATGGGATGAAGTATGAAAAAATGAATTGTGAAGAGTAATGATAAACGGAAAAATAAAGTGTCCAGGGATGGGAATCGAACTCACAGTGTTCCGCTTACCGGACAGATGCTAATGTCCACTAGGCTACCCTGAACATATTTTTTTTATTTGTAAATATTATATAAAGTTAATTTATAATACAATATAATGCGACTTATGATATTGTAGAATGACATTTGACAATTTTACCGCAAATGTTTTACTTTTGAACGAAAAATTGTAATTTTATCCTTAAAATAAATTATGATTTTTCATTCAAAAGAAACATTTGCAGTAAAATTGTCAAACGACGTTCTACAACAAACACAGTGTTTAACTCAGGTGGTGATTGCTAGCAGCAGATTGTGACATGGAACAATTGATAGTAGGGTACAATTCAGATTATAAACTTTATTATAACTTCTTCTTCTTTCTTATATCCACTCAATCATATTAGGGTATCAAGTTGTGACCCTTCATGGTGTCTGTTTGACAGCCATCATAACTGGGTGAAGTAGAATGTGTCTGCCTTTGTCATTAAGACTGGGAGCACTACTCAGTGGCAGGCCGACTTAGCTTCAAAATAAATAGCCGCCTCTGATATGAGGAACAGACGCCATGTGCAGCCTCTCCTAACGCTGCTCATACTGTATTCCTGGATTAGGAGCCCTTACAGGGTACTATCAGCCAGGCCTGCTGAGCCCAGGTTTTTTAGTGAGCTTGCTACTGCTCCCCCTCCTTTTTTTTCATCCGGGCTTGGGACCGGCAAAGAGTTTTAATAATAATATTAAGTACTTAATATAAAGTTTTATTATAACTTTATTATAATAAATACAATTATTAAATGAGATAAGGCACAATTTGGAGTATAGATTATAAACACAAGGTAATAAGACCAAATCTCCAAGTAAATAAATAGTGTATGACGTTTCGGTAACAGCATTGTTACCATCATTAGAAAAGTAAATTCATGATAAGGCACAATTTGGATTATAGATTATAAACACAATGTAATAAGACCAAATCTCCAAGTAAATAAATAGTGTATGACATTTCGGTAACAGCGTTGTTACCATCATCAGACAATATTGCTAATTTCTCATCCAGTATACTTTTGTCTGAAGATGGTAACAATGTTGTTACCGAAACGTTACACACTATTTATTTATTTGGATTTGCGGTCCTATTACTTTGTGATTATTCAGAGGAAAAATATATAGCGATAGAATTGTTTAATTTTCATAAAGCGTTAGAGAACAAGGTAATCTCTAAGAACTAAAATTACAGAACAATTTCCATCCATAGTTAATTTGTATAGTTATGTTGAATAATTTGATTTCCTTTTCAATTTCCCTTCTCTCCTTTGTTTATGTTTTTCCCCCTTTCTTCATGAAAATGATGTATGGCGAGTCCTTACAGGACGTAAATGTTCTAATAAAGCTGTTGTTGTTGTTGTACTTTGTGTTTATAATCTATGAAAGAGATCTAGTAAGTCAAGGTAATAAGACCAAATCCAAATAAATAAATAGCGTGTGACGTTTCGGTAACAGTGTTATTACCATCTTCAGACAAAAGTACTGAATGAGAAATTTTACCACAGCATGTTTTAAATATTTACTGTTATCAAGTGTGTAAACAAGGTAACAGATAAGAAGAAGATATTTATCTGTTATCTTGTTTACACACTTGATTAACAGTAGCTATTTAAAACATGCTGGGGTAAAATTTCTCATTCAGTACTTTTGTTTGGTAACAATGCTGTTACCGAAACGTCACACACTTTATTTATTTGGAGATTTGGTCTTATTACCTTGTTTTATAATCTATAATCCAAATTGTGCCTTATCAGATCTAGTAAGCGTAGATTTCAATGGACCGGGGGAGAGAAGGTAGAATAAAGGCATTCTAAGATGACCTCCATATTCAGGAAACAACGAGACAATACAACAAATAGGACAATAATTCCTAACTGCTGGACAAATGGGAACAAGTGGAGTTGGCTGACTTGAAGCGTGTTAAATTGGCCTTAATTAGCAAGAAGAAGGATGGCGAAAGTCTTCGATTATCACAAGTTCTTGGAATTGAGAAACTCGAGAGAGAACATAATAGAAATTTACATATTTGCATATGAAAGGGGGGGGGGGGGGTACAGAAAATAAGGTTGATACATTTTTTAAAATGCTACAATGGGGTTCCCGATTCTTGAAAAAGTCCAATTTCCTACTGTTCCTACTGCAATGTTAAAAATAATGGGAGGGGCCTGGCTCATCAGTGGTGAACTCTGGGTTGGATGGTACTCGGCTGTTCTGCCTATATATGTTTTTTTTTTGCTTATCACTAGGTCACGTGGTACAGGCTATCATATTCATGGTGGGTAGAAGTAGGCGACTGCTTTTACTGTAAGTGCACCACATGTCTACTACACCTGTGAAAAGCAGTTTGACTTTGCACTTACAAATGTGCCAGAGCCCCGTTTGAATACTTGAACTTACTGGTGGGCCTATATATATGTTACATATGGTACCTATGGAGAATTCTTGGTAAAGGTATTTAAGGAAACTATGGACATAATATTTTATAGATTAGTATCTTCCTGGAAAAATTTCATTCTCTATTTTGGCCATTAGAACACTCTACCAACTAAACATCTCTTTGGAAATTCTGAGGATATATTGATTAATCAGGGAAAGCTAACCACATACAGGTTTCAAGCTGTTGGCCATCATCAGTATGATGCAATCTGTATCTCAATGACCAAAAAAGCTGGTCTTTGAGGCTTCCTGAAAATTCCTTTTTTTTTTTTGCCTATCCCTAGTACACGTGGTACAGGCCATGATAATCATGGTGGGTAGTTAGCGACTGCTTTTTACTGTAAGTGCACCACATGTCTATAAATGTGAAAAAGCAGTTAGACTTTGCACTTACAAATGTGCCAGAGCCCCGTTTGGTTACTTGCACTCGCTGGTGGGGTTGGACTTATGCAAGAATCGGGGGCCATTGGAGCATTTTTTTTTTTTTTTAACAATTCTGGTTTCGGACGGCTGACGTCCGAAAGCTCGTATACCACTTAATAAAGAAACTTACCACGTTCCTCTTAATCTCTCTTTTTATATTCCAAACGTGGCTTATCATGTCTGAAGCCACAATTTGGATTATAGATTATAAACACAAGGTAATAAGACCCAATCCAAATAAATAAATAGTGTGTGGCATTTTGGTAACAGCGTTGTTACCGAAATGTCACACACTATTTATTTATTTGGATTTGGTCTTATTACCCTGTGTTCCTAAAGGACAGTTTGTCTCTGCAATTAGGTGTCTTTACAGGAAGGTTTCTACTGTAGTTGATTTCTAATTATTTCAGAATTGACCAAATAAAAAGAGAAACGTGCAACTTTATGTGCCATTATGTATATAAGATATAAATAGAGAAATGATAAGTAGGGAAGAGAATGAATACCAAATGTAATTAAAGAGCCATGTTATGGGCAAAGAAAACTATCCATTGATTATTGGGAAGTGTCTGTTGTGTGAACAAACATCAGGCTGGGGGACATAAGAGAACATTTCTGGAAAAATTAATTAAGAGCTCCGTCGGGTATATAGATTTATTTATCTGGTTGTGTACTTCCCCCCTGATTATTGATGAGGGTAAATTAGGGATATCCTATGTCATAGAGTCAATAGCATTGATTTTTCTCATAGAGAGTTTCTGTATAAACCTTCTCTGTTTAAACATAAGTGAATCTAATACAGTAGAAGAGAGGTTGTTCTACTGGCCAGAGAGAGGTTGTTCTACTGGAAGGTTACCCCAGAGAGAGATTGTTCTACTGGAAGGTTACCCCAGAGAGAGGTTGTTCTACTGGAAGGTTACCCCAGAGAGAGGTTGTTCTACTGGAAGGTTACCCCAGAGAGAGGTTGTTCTACTGGAAGGTTACCCCAGAGAGAGGTTGTTCTACTGGAAGGTTACCCCAGAGAGAGGTTGTTCTACTGGAAGGTTACCCCAGAGAGAGGTTGTTCTACTGGAAGGTTAACCCAGAGAGAGGTTTTCTACTGGAAAGTTACCCCAGAGAGAGGTTGTTCTACTGGAAGGTTACCCCAGAGAGAGGTCGTTCTACTGGAAGGTTACCCCAGAGAGAGGTTGTTCTACTGGAAGGTTACCCCAGAGAGAGGTTGTTCTACTGGAAGGTTACCCCAGAGAGAGGTTGTTCTACTGGAAGGTTACCCCAGAGAGAGGTTTGTCTACTGGAAGGTTACCCCAGAGAGAGGTTGTTCTACTGGAAGGTTACCCCAGAGAGAGGTTTGTCTACTGGAAGGTTACCCCAGAGAGAGGTTGTTCTACTGGAAGGTTACCCCAGAGAGAGGTTGTTCTACTGGAAGGTTACCCCAGAGAGAGGTTGTTCTACTGGAAGGTTACCCCAGAGAGAGGTTGTTCTACTGGAAGGTTACCCCAGAGAGAGGTTGTTCTACTGGAAGGTTACCCCAGAGAGAGGTTGTTATACTAGAAGGTTACCCCAGAGAGAGGTTGTTCTACTGGAAGGTTACCCCAGAGAGAGGTAGTTCTACTGGAAGGTTACCCCAGAGAGAGGTTTGTCTACTGGAAGGTTACCCCAGAGAGAGGTTGTTCTACTGGAAGGTTACCCCAGAGAGAGGTTGTTCTACTGGAAGGTTACCCCAGAGAGAGGTTGTTCTACTGGAAGGTTACCCCAGAGAGAGGTAGTTCTACTGGAAGGTTACCCCAGAGAGAGGTTTGTCTACTGGAAGGTTACCCCAGAGAGAGGTTTGTCTACTGGAAGGTTACCCCAGAGAGAGGTTGTTCTACTGGAAGGTTACCCCAGAGAGAGGTTGTTCTACTGGAAGGTTACCCCAGAGAGAGGTTGTTCTACTGGAAGGTTACCCCAGAGAGAGGTTGTTCTACTGGAAGGTTACCCCAGAGAGAGGTTGTTCTACTGGAAGGTTACCCCAGAGAGAGGTTGTTCTACTGGAAGGTTACCCCAGAGAGAGGTTTGTCTACTGGAAGGTTAACCCAGAGAGAGGTTGTTCTACTGGAAGGTTAACCCAGAGAGAGGTTGTTCTACTGGAAGGTTACCCCAGAGAGAGGTTGTTCTACTGGAAGGTTACCCCAGAGAGAGGTTGTTCTACTGGAAGGTTACCCCAGAGAGAGATTGTTCTACTGGAAGGTTACCCCAGAGAGAGGTTGTTCTACTGGAAGGTTACCCCAGAGAGAGGTTTGTCTACTGGAAGGTTACCCCAGAGAGAGGTTGTTCTACTGGAAAGTTACCCCAGAGAGAGGTTGTTCTACTGGAAGGTTACCCCAGAGAGAGGTTGTTCTACTGGAAGGTTACCCCAGAGAGAGGTAGTTCTACTGGAAGGTTACCCCAGAGAGAGGTTGTTCTACTGGAAGGTTACCCCAGAGAGAGGTTTGTCTACTGGAAGGTTACCCCAGAGAGAGGTTTGTCTACTGGAAGGTTACCCCAGAGAGAGGTTGTTCTACTGGAAGGTTACCCCAGAGAGAGGTTGTTCTACTGGAAGGTTACCCCAGAGAGAGGTAGTTCTACTGGAAGGTTACCCCAGAGAGAGGTTTTTCTACTGGAAAGTTACCCCAGAGAGAGGTAGTTCTACTGGAAGGTTACCCCAGAGAGAGGTTTGTCTACTGGAAGGTTACCCCAGAGAGAGGTTTGTCTACTGGAAGGTTACCCCAGAGAGAGGTTGTTCTACTGGAAGGTTACCCCAGAGAGAGGTTGTTCTACTGGAAGGTTACCCCAGAGAGAGGTTCTACTGGAAGGTTACCCCAGAGAGAGGTAGTTCTACTGGAAGGTTACCCTAGAGAGAGGTTGTTCTACTGGAAGGTTACCCCAGAGAGAGGCTGTTCTACTGGAAGGTTACCCCAGAGAGATAACCACCTTGCTATAAATTTATCAGTGAGATAATCAGAGAGATAATCCTTTACTGCCCAACGACAGCTGTGTCAGGACAAGTGGTCACACTTCAACGGCTGGCCATCATCCAACACATTCCTCAGACCCACTCAGCCAAATGTCTGGAAGATCTCTCTGGAGACAAAACAACTTCAGTTGGCATTGCACTGGCGAGTTGTGATGCAACACCCAAGCTAGCTTCAACAAACAGGGTCCGAAGATGTTAATCATTGTATCAACATTTTTTTTTTTTTTTCAAAAATAATAAATGACATTTGAAGAATAAATAAAAGTTAACGGCAACGAGTTAACTCGTTTAACGAGTAAACTCGTTTAACGAGTAAAAAATAAATAAATAAATAAAAGAAACTTGTCGCCGTTAACTTTTGTTTATTCTTCAAATGATGTCAGGCGATTCCTTCTCTTGTAATAAAAAATGACATGTCACAAAACGATGAGAGCAAATACAAACATAACTTTGAACCTAGGATGTTAATGAAGAAATTGGTATAAACCTTCAATTTTTGATAGCTATAACTTGGGATTGAATCCTGTATTGGGCAATTCTTTTTTTTCTGAAGGTAAAAAATTGCTACAATGGCCCCTGATTCTTGCAAAAGTCCAAATTTACCAGTGAGGTTAAATAACCAAACGGGGTTCTATGGCACACTTGTATGTGTAGAAGTCGATAAACATTCTACATGTGTAGAGAAGTGGTGCAACTTATAGGAAAAACAGTCGTTAACTACCCACGTCACACCATGATTATCATAACCTGTATCACTTACCTAGAATAATTAGTAAATATAAGGCTGTCCCAAAAGTTTGTGTTTTTCTTAAAACGTTTTTTTTTTAATTACTTGGCCAATAATATTATTACGGCAAATACATAATAATGCATAATACAATTACTTTATACATAATACAAAGAGGGGGTCGGTGGAAAGCTGGTTAAACCATTTGGTTTTCGACCACTACGACCCAAGTTCGATTCCGGCATTGGACACTTTTTTCTGTTGAAAAAAAAAAAAATGCTCCAATGACCCCCGATTCTTGCAAATGTCCAACCCCACCAGCAAGTGCAAGTAACCAAACGGGGCTCTGGCACATTTGTAAGTGCAAAGTCGAACTGCTTTTCACATGTGGTGCGCTTACAGTAAAAGCAGTCGCTAACTACCCACCATGATTATCATGGCCTGTACAACGTGTACTAGGGATAAGCAAAAAAAAAATAATAATAATACAAAGACATTATACATAACGACGAATAATTTTGGTATTTCAATTTTTTACAAGTGTTTACGAACTTTTGGGACAACCTTGTACATTAAAGAAAAAAAATTGGGATACAAGTTTCTAACCCTTGTGTTGAAACAATAGGAACTTAATTTGAGACTTAACTATAATAAATGAGGTTGCTGTTTAAAAAAAGAGACTTACGACAAGAGGGGGGTGGTTCCACTGTAGGTTTGCTATCAACAATATAAATTCAGTATTGGATATATACGGAGTAAAATATGATACTGTTTCTCCCTACCAGAGAATAAGGCAGGGAATTACTAAAATTGACAATGACAGGTGGCTAGGTTTTTCAAATCAACCTTAACACATCAGGAAATAATATCAAAATTACCAGGTTTAGATGACAAATCAGATTTAAGACCTGATAATTTCAAAGTGAAACTTCTAATGAGCATATTCACTTCCATGATCAATCACATTTGTAAGATTAAAAATGACTTTGTAGTAAAACCCAGGAACCTCCAAAAAAGAAATAACTGGAGTCACCTAGGAAAAAAACATCCAGGGATAAATCTCATGAATAAATCATTTATTAACTCAAACAGGGGATCTGTGGATGATACTGGGGGTCTGTGGACCAGTGCTCTAAACTGTTGGTGTACAACCGCTACAATGCAGGGTTGAATCCTATGTATGTGTGTTGTGGGCACTCTTTTTCTAATTAAAAAAAATATATATTCCAATGACCACAGATTCTTGCAAAAGTCCAATCCCGCCAGTGAATGCAAGTAACCACAAACGAGGCTCTGAAAGACTTGTAAATGCAAAAATCGAACTCCTTTTTACCTGTATAGACATGTGGTGCACATACAGTAAAAGCAGTCGTCAACTTCTACCCACCATGATTATCAATGGTCTGTACCATGTGCACATGCTCTAGATATAATAAAATTTTAAAATTGATAAGGCACAATTTGATTTATAGATTATAAACACAAGGTAATAAGACCAAATATATAGTGTATGACATTTCGGTAACAGCATTGTTACCATCTTCAGACAAAAGTACTGAATGAGAAATTTTACCACAGCATGTTTTTAAATAGTTATAAAGTTATATATAGTTAACTATTTAAAAGCATGTGGTAAAATTTCTCATTCAGTACTTTTGTCTGAAGATGGTAACAACACTGTTACCGAAACGTCACACACTATATATTTATTTGGTCTTATTACCTTGTGTTTAAAATATTAAAAAAATTAACTCACAAATCTTTCAGGCCTTGGAGCCCCTTCTATAGAAGTATTTCTGACTGACTATATTGCCGCCTCTTATAAATAAATATCTATTTATAGTATCTATTATTTCTCCCCTCCACAAGTCCACTGCCTCAGCATGGCTGGGAGGTAACCCTGGGCAGGATAGTATGTCTTGAACTCCTGGTACCCTAGCCATGAAGGCTGTCCTACTAAGCCCAGCTAAATGTTAACAATCAAAGTACAGTAGAACCTCCCTGTAAAGGACAACACCTAATTGCAGAGCCAAAGTGTCCTTTAGGGAGAGGTATCTTCTTATTTGAGAGTTACTAAATAGCAAAAATAGTAATTTTGCAATTGAAAACTGTCCTTTGTAGAGAGACATCCTCTAGCGCGAGTGTCCTCTCATGGAGGTTTTACTGTACTACCTTTGTATGCCTCAGATGTTCCCATTTCTCAACAGGAAATACACCCAACTACTCTAATAAGACACACAATTTGGATTATAGATTATAAACACAAGTTATTAAGACCAAATCCAATTATTCCCTTATATAAATTTGTAGGATGGTTGAAACATGTTCTGGTAAGATACAAGACCCAGCACAGGAGAGGATCAAGGTTGAAGAGTTTGCATTTTATAATCTATAATCCAAATTGTGCCTTATCAATTTTATAGACTTCAATGGACCTAAGAAGTTATTATAAACACAAGTTATTAAGACCAAATCCAATTATTCGCTTATATAAATTTGTAGGATGGTTGAAACACGCTCTGGTAAGATGCAAGACCCAGCACAGGAGAGGATCAAGGTTGAAGAGTCTACATTTTATAATCTATAATCCAAATTGTGCCTTATCAATTTTATAGACTTCAATGGACCTAAGTTATTAAGACCAAATCCAATTATTCGCTTATATAAATTTGTGGGATGGTTGAAACACGCTCTGGTAAGATGCAAGACCAAGCACATGAGAGGATCAAGGTTGAAGAGTACATTTTATAATCTATAATCAAAATTGTGCCTTATCAATTTTATAGACTTCAATGGACATAAGAAGTTATTATAAACACAACAAGTTATTAAGACCAAATCCTAATAAATAGTGTGATGTTAGTAACAGTATTATTTTGTCTGAAGATGGTAACTAATGCTGTTACTAAAACACCAGACACTATTTATTTGGATTTAGTCTTATTACCTTTTGTTTTTAACTCCGCCTTTGCCGGTCCCAAGCCTGGATGAAAAAGGAAGAGGGGAGCAGTAACAAGCTCATTAAAAAACCTGGGCTCAGCTGGCCTGGCTGATAGTACCCTGTAAGGGCTCCTAATCCAGGGATACAGGATGAGCAGCGTTTGTACTCCATGTTAGGAGCAGCTGCACATGGCGCCTGTTCCTCATGTCAAAGGCGGCCATTTCTTTTGGAGTTAAGTCGGCCTGCCACTGAGTAGTGCTCCCAGTCTTAATGACAAAGGCAGACTCATTCTACTTCACCCAGTCATGATGGCTGTCAAACAGACACCATCAAGGGTCACAACTTGATACCCTAATATGATTTGAGTGGAGATAAGAAAGAAGAAGAAGACAGTAAAACCTCCATGAGAGGACACCTCTCTATAAAGGACAGTTTTCATTGTCAAACTTACCATTTTTTACTATTTAACAACTCTCTAGTAAGAGGACACCTCTCCCTAAAGGACACTTTGGCTATACAATTAGGTGTCCTTTACAGGGAGGTTCTACTGTACTACAAAAACTTTTAATTATTTATTCCTATGATAAAGCACAGTTTGGATGATAGATTATAGCTTACAAGAAAATAAGACCTAATTCAAATAAATTAATAGTGTGTGACGTTTCAGAAACAGCATTGCGATCATCTTCATTCAGTACTTTTGTCTGAAGATGGTAACAATACTCTTACCTGAAACATCACACACTATTTATTTATTTAAATTAGGTCTTATTTTCTTTTTAGTTATTTATTCCTGTTTTTCAACACAAGGTAATAAGACCAAATCCAAATAAATAAATAGTGTGTGACATTTTGGTAACAGCGTTGTTACCATCTTCAGACAAAAGTGCTTAATGAAGATGTTAACAAAGCTGTTCCTGAAACTTCACACACTATTTGGCTGAAGATGGTAACAACATTATTTATTTGGATTTGGTCTTATTACCTTGTGTTTATAATCTATAATCCAAATTGTGCCTTATCATTCCTGTTTCCATTTACCTGCTGTCAACTTTTTTTCAAGGAAAACAAACCTTACAATGTCCAATAGAAAATTTTAAAAATTAAATGAAAGATTAAAATTTGAAAGAAAGAAAAAATGGATTGCAGAACTTATAAAAGTGGTATTTGAAAATTTTCAATTTCTTAAAAAAAAAATCTTTTTGTAAATATTTCGCAACAAAATTGTTTCTCCAGTTCAAGGTATTTGAAAAACATCAACGCGCTGCACATTCTGTGCGTCTATAAATAGCTTCATGAATCAGCTAATATAAACATTGTAAGGTTTGTTTTCCTTGGAAAAGATTAACAGCGAGTCATTGAAAATGTACGAATAAATGAATAAAAAATGTTATTGTAGTATTTTTAAAATCATATACAGTAGAACCTCCCTGAGAAGACACTCACATTAGACGACACCTCTCTATAAAGGTCAGTTTTCATTTGCAAAATTACTATTTTTATTATTTAACAACTCTCTGGTTAGAGGACACCTCTCCCTAAAGGAAACCTTGGCTCTGCAATTAGGTGTTGTTCTTTACAGGGAGGTTCTATTGTATATACATAATTCCAACCAGCAAAATATATATATGTTATAAAAACAAATGAGATTTTCTGCTTGAATTTAGATCACGTTGAGGATTATGGTAATGCAGTCGTGGCGAAAAATCTTGAAAGTATAATAATAAATTTAATTGAACTTGATTTAATTGAACTAAAATAATATATAAAAAACATAATTTGATTGAAGTACTGCCTGACTTAAGATGAGTAGAATAAGGAAAACAAAAGATTATTTACATAATGTACAAAGATTTGAGCCGGCCATTGGGATAAAACAACAACAAGTTTTTATAGGGGAAGAGTGACCTCTGGCGGTCGATTTAGCAGAGTATTTGAATCTATGAAATTATAATTTGAAATAAAATAATATTTTTATATAACATGTATATATTATTCAATTTAGTACAAAATGACATCTCTCTCTAAAAAGAACAACACCTAGTTACAGAGCCAACGTGTCCTTTAGAGAGAGGTGTCCTCTTACTGGATAACAGCTAAATTGGAAAGATGGCAAAATTTGGCAATGGAAACTTGTCTGAGATGCTCAGAAGCCTGGTGTCCGTTCATTGATGCTCTACTTCACCCCTATATTTCTAGGAGCTTGACTTTCATACTTTTTTCTTAAATACCCTTACTCTGTCGATTATCACAGGATTGTGGATTTTGACAAATTACCTTGTTTATCCGTTACTAGAAAATAAAACCTAATCCAAATAAATTAATAGTAGTTGACATTTCGGTAACAACGCTGTTACTGAAACATTACACACTATTAATTTATTTGGATTAGGTCTTTTTTTTTTGTAGCTATAATCCAAGTTGTGCTTGATCACTGTTTATATGTTATGATAAGGCACACTTTGGATTGTAGATTATAAACACAAGGTAATGAGACCAAATCCAAATAAATAAA
>CP092876.1:13131941-13165189 GCA_030710605.1 Cordylochernes scorpioides | reverse complement strand
TAAAAAACCTAGCCACCTGTCATTGTCAATTTTAGTAATTCCCTGCCTTATTCTCTGGTAGGGAGAAACAGTATCATATTTTACTCCGTATATATCCAATATTGAATATATATTGTTGATAGCATACCTACAGTGAAACCCCCCTCTTGTCCTAAGTCTCTTTTTTTAAACAGCAACCTCATTTATTATAGTTAAGTCTCAAGTTTTAAGTTCCTATTGTTTCAACACAAGGGTTAGAAACTTTTGGCCCAAATTTTTTTTCTTCAATATACAAGGTTGTCCCAAAAGTTTGTAAACACTTGTAAAAAATTGAAATACCAAAATTATTTGTCGTTATGTATAATGTCTTTGTATTATTTTTTTTTTCTTATCCCTAGTACACGTGGTACAGGACATGATAATCATGGTGGGTTGTTAGCGACTGCTTTTACTGTAAGCGCACCACATGTCTACACATGTGAAAAGCAGTTCGACTTTGCACTTACAAATGTGCCAGAGCCTCGTTTGGTTACTTGCACTCGCTGGTGGGGTTGGACTTTTGTAAGAATCGGGAGTCATTGGAGCATTTTTTTTTTTAACAAAAAAAAGTGTCCAATGCGGGAATCAAACCCGGGTCGTAGTGGTCGAAAACCAAATGGTTTAACCAGCCTTCCACCGACCCCCTCTTTGTATTATGTATAAAGTAATTGCATTATGTATTATTATGTATTTGCCGTAATAATATTATTGGCCAAGTAATAATAAAAAAAAAACGTTTTAAGAAAAACACAAACTTTTGGGACAGCCTTATATTTACTAATTATTCTAGGTAAGTGGTACAGGTTATGATAATCATGGTGTTACGTGGGTAGTTAACGACTGTTTTTCCTATAAGTTGCACCACTTCTCTACACATGTAGAATGTTTATCGACTTCTACACATACAAGTGTGCCAGAACCCCGTTTGGTTGTTTAACTTCACTGGTAAATTTGGACTTTTGCAAGAATCAGGGGCCATCGAAGCAATTTTTTACCTTCAGAAAAAAAGAATTGCCCAATGCAGGATTCAATCCCAAGTTGTCAAAAATTGAAGTCTTATACCAAATCCTTCAACAAAATCTTAGGTTCAAAGTGATGTTTGGATTTGCTCATGACACCTTGTGCCATCTCATTTTTTATTTTTGAAAAAAAAATTGTTGATAAAATTGTTAATATCTTCAGACCCTGTTTGTTGAAGCTAGCTCGGGTATAGAAATCACGCACCCTCCACTGCAAGCTAGCAAGGGTGTTGCATCACAACTTGCCAGTGTGATGCCAACTGAAGTTGTTTTGTCTCCAGAGAGATCTTCCAGACATTTGGCTGAGTGGGTCTGAGGAATGTGTTGGATGATGGCCAGCCGTTGAAGTGTGACCACTTGTCCTGACACAGCTGTCGTTGGGCAGTAAAGGATTATCTCCCTGATTATCTCGCTGATAAATTTATAGCAAGGTGGTTATCTCTCTGGGGTAACCTTCCAGTAGAACAACCTCTCTCTGGGGAAACCTTCCTACGGCCCAGGTGGACTACAATAGAACAGCCTCTCTCTATTGGGCAACACCTAGTTGTTGAGTCAAAATGTCCTTTAGAAAAAGGTGTCCACTTACCAGAGAGTAGCTACAGTTGAACCTCTCTATAAAGGACAACATCTAGTTACAGATTCAGTCTCCAAAAAACATCACTTAAGTTGCTTAGCCAAATTGTGAGTTTTTTTACTTCCCGGAGAACAGCTAATTAGTAAAAAAGATAATTTTGTTGATTTAACTGTCCATGTCGACCTTAGTAGAGAGGTGTCTTCTAGGGAGAGTAGTCCTCTCATCGAGGTAACTCTACCAATTTTCATAAGCTTTCTTTTTGTTTTCCCACCATTTCCTACTACAGTATAACCTCCCTTTAGCAGACACCTCTCCATAAAGGACAGTTTCATTTGCAAAATTACCATTTTTACAATTTAGAAACTCCGATAAGAGGACACCTTTCTCTAAAGGACACTTTGGTGTTGTCCTTTACAAGGAGGTTCTACTGTATTAGATCCACTTATGTTTAAAATTCAAAACTATTTTAAAGGCGTAAGATTCTTTTTGATATTAAACAATTTCTACTGCCCTTACTGCAACGGAAAAATTTATGCAGTAAGGGCAGTAGAAATTGTTTAATATCAAAAAGAATCTTACGCCTTTAAAATAGTTTTGAATTTTGATAACAGATGACGCGCTAGTGCATCATTTATGTTAAAACAGAGAAGTTTTATACAGAAACTCTCTATGGAAAAATCAATGCTATTGACTATGGTATAGGATATCCCTAATTTACCCTCATCAATAATCAGGGGGGGAAGTACACAACCAGATAAATAAATCTATATATCCGATGGAGCTCTTAATTAATTTTTCCAGAAATGTTCTCTTGTGTCCCCCAGCCTGATGTTTGTTCACACAACAGGCACTTCCCAATAATCAATGGATTTTTTTCTTTGCCCATAACATGGTTCTTTAATTAAATTTGGTATTCATTCACTTCCCTACTTCTCATTTCTCTATTTATACCTTATATACATAATGGCACACAGAGTTACACGGTTCTCTTTTTTATTTGGTCAATTCTGAAATAATTAGAAATCAACTACAGTAGAACCTTCCTGTATAGGACACCTAATTGCCGAACTAAAGTGTACTTTAGGAAGAGATGTCCTCTTATTGTAAAACGACATTTGAAAATTATCTCGCATATGTTTCTTTTCAACGAAAAATCAAAATTCATTTTAAGGAGAAATAACAATTATTTCTAACCTTAGGGATGAGGTATGAAAGAATGAATTGTTAAGAATAATGATAAACGGAAAAATAAAAGTGTCCAGGGATGGAAAACGAACCCACAGTGTTCCGCTTACCGGGCAGATGCCATGTCCACTAGGCTACCCTGTACATATTTTTCCGTTCGTAAATAATACGTAAAGTAATTTATAATACAATATAATATAATGTGGCTTGTGATTGTAAAACGACATTTGAAAATTATCCCGCATATGTTCGTTGAAAAGAAACACATTCGAGATAATTTCCAAATGTCGTTTTACAATCACAAGCCTCATTATATTATATTGTATTATAAATTTTGCAAATTAAAATTGTCCTTTTTAGAGAGGTTGTCCTTTAACATGAGTATCTTCTCATGGAGGTTCTACTGGATTAGTTGATAAACAACTGTTGTTTAATTAAGAAACAATAATTATAAAGCTATACAAACAGTTTAACCGCATAAGTTTCTTTTTATTTATGAAAAAATCACTTTTAATTTCAAAGAGAAATATCCAATATTTCTAACTTTTGGATGACGTATGAAAAGGTTGAATATATGAAGAGTGATGGTCTATATATGAATGGATGACGTATGGAATATATTATTTTTCCGTTCGCCATTACTCTTCATATTTTCCACTCTTCCATATGTCATCCATTCATATATAGACCATCACTCTTCATATATTCAACCTTTTCATACGTCATCCAAAAAGTTAGAAATATTGGATATTTCTCTTTGAAATTAAAAATGATTTTTCATAAATATAAAAAGAAACTTATGCAGTTAAACTGTTTGTATAGCTTTATAATTATACGCCGCAGTCATTTATAAACAATAATTAGTTGATATTTATTCTATCATATGGCGCATGTCATTAGCAACTTTTAAGTTGCACGATCAATAGAAGCCCTTTTCATAATATATCACCCTGATCCCAGTATAATTTCACCTTTGTATCATTTTTTCATATAGTTTGGCATTCTCATGCCCTTTGAGTCTTAAATACGCATGTCATGATTTTTACAGGAAGTCTCAAAGACCAAGTGTTTTTTGGTCGTAGAGGTACAGCTTGCGCTACTCTGATGAAGGCCAATAGCCTGAAAAGCGTATGTGGATGGATAATTCGATGGATTGAAAATACCATCGTTATAACGAACTTTGCGATTTTTAGAATAACGAACTACCCCTATAACGAACCTATTTTGGGTCCCAAAATGATAAAATCTATTAAAAATACTATGCTTATAACGAAATTAGAATTGTAATTTAAAAAAAAAAATTAAAACAACAAAATTTTGAGCATGTTTCAGCTTGCGGATCGCGATTTCAAAACAATAAATTTAGCGGCATTGTTTGTTTTGATTTTTGCACGTTATTTTTGCTGTATTTTGTATAAATTTTTACACATTATACTTTTTATTAAATAGAATATCTTTGCATCCATTAAATTTGAAATATAAAAAATGCAAATGGCTTCCAAAATGAAGAAAACAAAGGCATTTTAAAAACAAAAGCGTTATTTCTTTAAAAAAAAAAGGCCATTTTCAGAACTTTTCAAAGTGAAACAACATAGGCAAAATGTTAAGAACATATTAAAATAAGATAATATAACTTTTCTATTATAAAATATAAAGTTATTAAAAATTGTTACAAAGAGGAATCAACCTCAACTTTTGCCGCGATCGCGATCGTACGTTTTAGGGCAAAAAAAAAGTCCAAATAAACGGTCCAGGGATGAAACAAAAATTATTTTTATGCCATTTACTATGGTGATTTTAAAGTCAGCAATGTTTTGCATGACAAGTTAAAAAAAAAATGAAATCTAGACCTAGAAGAATATGTGGAAACATGAAATGGAAGAAAAACACTAACTTTATTTGAATGGTGCAATGTTTGGAAGAATGCTTTGAAACAACAAGGTATTAGAGCCATTTTTTCAAGTAAAAATTGTATTATATAATGTGATAATGATGTTTTAAAATCATTTCATATCTTGGAATATATATTTAATAAAACTTTGCCTAGGATTTGTCTTGATTTTTAACTTATACATAGAGGTACATGTATGTTAATGATAAGAAGAACCTATCATCTAATGATTTCTATTATTATTCAGTATTAATGTAAGGAAATTAGTTAATTAAGGGAATTAAAACAAAGTGACCACTATTAAGAGGCAGCCTCTTCTTGTGTGTATGGCTATTTTTTAATTATACAGTCTAAAAATTTTGAAAAGTAAAAAAAAATAGCCAAACCGTGGCTATAGTGAACCAAAAGCTTGTCCCATTGGGGTTCACTATAGAGGGGTTTTACTCTAGTTATCTGAGAAACTCAGAATATTATTCTTAGAATTAAAAGTGGAAAAAAAACCACACTATTAATTTATTTGGATTTGGTCTTATTACCTTGTGTTTATAATCTATAATCCAAATTGTGCCTTATCACTTTTACCAAGAATTCTCCATAGGTACCATATGTAACATATATATAGGCCCACCAGTGAGTGCAAGTAACCAAACGGGGCTCTGGCACATTTGTAAGTGCAAAGTCGAACTGCTTTTCACAGGTGTTGTAGTCATGTGGTGCACTTACAGTAAAAGCAGTCGCATACTTCTACCCACCATGAATATCATAGCCTGTACCACGTGTACTAGGGGTAAGCAAAAAAAATAAACATATATAGGCAGAAAAGCCGAGTACCATCCAGCCCTAAGTTCATCACTGATGAGCCAAGCCCCTCCCATTATTTTTAACATTGCAGAAAGAACAGTAGGAAATTGAACTTTTTTAAGAATTGGGAACCCCATTGGAGCATTTTTTTAAATGTATCAACTTTATTTTCTGTACCCCCCCCCCCTCATATGCAAATATGTAAAATTCTATTATGTTTTGTCTCTCTAGTTTCTCAATTCCAAGAACTTGTGATAATCGAAGACTTTCGCCATCCTTCTTGCTAATTAAGGCCAATTTACCACGCTGCAGTCAGCCAACTCCACTTGTTCCCATTTGTCCAGCAGTTGTTAGATAGGAATTATTGTCCTATTTGTTGTATTGTCTCGTTGTTCCCTGAATATGGAGGTCATCTTTGAATGCCATTATTCTACCTTCTCTCCTCTGGTCCATTGAAATCTACACTTACTAGATCTCTTACTTTGATTATAATCACAAAGTACAGCAACAACAACTGCTTTTTTAGGATATTTCCGTCCTGTAAGGACTCGCCATACATCATTTTCATGAGGAAGGGGGGGGGGGGGGGGGGGGGGGGAACATAAACAAAGGAGAGAAGGGAAATTGAAAAGGAAATCAAAGTATTCAACATAACTATACAAATTAACTATGGATGGAAATTGTTCTGTAATTTTAGTTTTTAGAGATTACCTTGTTCTCTAACGCTTTATGAAAATTAAACAATTCTATCGCTATATATTTTTCCTTGGAATAATCACAAAGTAATAAGACCAAAAATCCAAATAAATAAATAGTGTTTAACGTTTCGGTAACAACGCTGTTACTGAAACATCACAAAATATTTATTCGGATTTTGTCTTTTTACCTTGTGTTTATAATCTATAATCCAAATTGTGCTTTATCATGAATATACTTGTCTGATGATGGTAACAATGCTGTTACCGAAATGTCACACACTATTTATTTACTTGGAGATTTGGTCTTCCTGTGTTTATAATCTATAATCCAAATTGTGCCTTATCATGAATGTACTTTTCTAATGATGGTAACAATGCTGTTACTGAAACGTCACACACTATTTATTTACTTGGAGATTTGGTCTTATTACCTTGTGTTTATAATCTATACTCCAAAAATTGTGCCTTATCTCATTTAATAATTGTATTTATTATAATAATAAAGTTATAAAAAAAACTCCGCCTTTGCCGGTCCCAAGCCCGGATGAAAAAGGAGGAGGGGGAGCAGTAACAAGCTCACTAAAAACCCCGAGCTCAGCTGGCCCGGCTGATAGTACCCTGTAAGGGCTCCTAATCCAGGGATACAGGATGAGTAGCGTTTGTACTCCATGTTAGGAGCGGCTGCACATGGCGTCTGTTCCTCATGTCAGAGGCGGCCATTTATTTTGAAGCTAAGTCGGCCTGCCACTGAGTAGTGCTCCCAGTCTTAATGACAAAGGCAGACACATTCTACTTCACCCAGTCATGATGGTTGTCAAACAGACACCATCAAGAGTCACAACTTGATACCCTAATATGATTGAGTGAAGATAAGAAAGAAGAAGTTATAATAAAGTTTATAATCCGAATTGTACCTTCTATCAATTGTTCCATGTCACAATCTGCTGCTAGCAATCACCACCTGAGTTAAACACTGTGTGTGTTGTAGAATGACGTTTGACAATTTTACTGCAAATGTTTCTTTTGAATGAAAAATCGTAATTTATTTTAAGGATAAAATTACGATTTTTCGTTCAAAAGTAAAACATTTGCGGTAAAATTGTCAAACGTCATTCTACAATCATAAGCCGCATTATATTGTATTATAAATTTACTTTATATAATATTTACAAATGGAAAAATATGTCCAGGGTGGGCTTAATGGACATTAGCATCTGTCCTGTAAGCGGAACACTGTGGGTTTTTTTCCGTTTATCATTACTCTAACAATTCATCCTTTCATACTTCATCCCATCCTTTTATATGTCATCCCTAAGGATAGAAATAGTCTTTATTTCTCCTTAAAATAAATTACGATTTTTTTTTTTGTTCAAAAGAAACATTTGCGGTAAAATTTGTCAAACGTCATTCTACAATCATAAGCCACATTATATTGTATTATAAATTAACTGTGTGTTGTGTTCGACGAACAGATATGGTTGAGGGGACTGAATGAGTGGCAACCAGCGCCCGGTGGTTCCACTCTCCAATGATGTTCAGCTCCGTTTCCTGGGACCCCAGGATGTGCCGGAAGTTAAACGGCTCTGTACCGAATGGTTCCCTATTGAGTAAGTTTCCAATAGAAGTCTCTGTGTTTCTATAAACTCATCAAAACATTCTCACACTTTATTTACATATTAACTGAGAGACAACAACTTATAAAATACAATATAACGCGGCTGATGATTGTAAAACGAAAATTAAAATTATACCGCGAATGTTTCTTTTAAAAATCGAAATTTATTTTCAAAGAGAAATAGCGACATTTCTAACTTTGAGGATGAGGTATGGAAAGGTGAAACATGAAGAGTAATGGAGAACGGAAAAATAAAAAGTGTCCAGGGGCGGGAATCGAACCCACACCCTTCTGCTTATCCTCAAAGTTAGAAATGTCGCTATTTCTCTTTGAAAATAAATTTCGATTTTTAAAAGAAATATTCGCGGTATAATTTTAATTTTCATTTTACAATCATCAGCCGCGTTATATTGTATTTTAAATGTTACTTTAAATATAAGTTATAAACGGAAAAATACATCCAGGGTAGCCGAGTGGACAAGGCACCTGCCCGGTAAGCAGAAGGGTGTGGGTTCTATTCCCGCCCCTGGACACTTTTTATTTTTCCGTTCTCCATTACTCTTCATGTTTCACCTTTCCATACCTCATCCTCAAAGTTAGAAATGTCGCTATTTCTCTTTGAAAATAAATTTCGATTTTTAAAAGAAACATTCGCGGTATAATTTTAATTTTCGTTTTACAGAGACAACAACACAAGGGGGGTTTCAATAAAAGGATTATTTTTTAAAATATTATTATCCTTAATACACGTGGTACAGACCATGATAATCATAGTGGGTAGTTAGCGACTGCTTTTACTGTAAGTGCACCACATGTCTACACATGTGAAAAGCAGTTTGACTTTGCACTTACAAATGTTCCAGAGCCCCATTTGGTTATTTTTACTCGCAGGTGGGGTTGGACTTTTGCAAGAATTGGGGGCCATCGGAGCATTTTTTTTTTTTAATTAGAAAAAAAGTACCCAATACGGGATTCAATCTTGGGTCGTAGTGGTCTAAAACCAATAGTTTAAGCCACCTTTCCACCAACCTCAAAGAATTAATGATAATCTGTGGCTAAACAGTTACTAAAAATGATAGTGTTGCACAGTCACAGAGAGTACATATACTCATGGACAAAACTTAGGTAAGTGGAAAGTCTTTGATAATGCTGGTGGTCTTTTTTTTTTTAAAGGAGACAGAGGTAATTTTGTTCACACTAGGTTATCTTGTGTGTCTTCAATAAATATCACTGTAATATCTTTCAGAGTTATTGTCTGAATTCCAATATATATATGCTAAACGGTACAACTTCCCTAAGTTTTGTCAATGAGTGTAGCTTGATGTGTTCACCCCATTGTGCAGGTACCCGGACATCTGGTACCATGACATCACCTCCAGCTCGAGGTTCTTCGCCCTCGCCGCAGTCCACCATCTTCAGATCCTCGGACTTATCGTAGCAGAGATCCGGCCTCAGACAACTTGTAACCCTGAGGTAAGGAGACATTCTCTCTATGAATACCTCTCTACAAGGGGCAGTAACAAAGGTAATAATACCAAATTAGTGTGCGACGCTTCGGTAACACTAGCACTATTCAGTCTTTTGTTTGATGATGGTAACGCGCTATTACAAAAAAGTCACACACTATTTTTTTCTATTTGTATTTGGTCTTATTACCTTTTGTTTTTAAACTACACCAATACCTCGCTTTGCGTCGTTTCGTTTTGCGTTTTTTTCGAAGTTGCGTCGCTGCTTAATTTTTACTGATTTTCACTGTGCGTCGTTAGATTTTCGAAATTGCGTTGTTTTGGATTAGAGTCTTTAATTATTATTTTTTTTTTTTGAATTTTTTTTTCCTAAAATATTGGAAACACCTTTAATTTTGATTGCACCTTCACATATTTTCACTTTGCGTCATTTCAATTTGCGTCGTGTTTTTTTGGAACGTAACCCCGACGCAAAGCGAGGTATGGGTGTATAATCCAAATTGAAGAAGAAACATAGGTTGGGGAGCTATTATATAACAAATAGAGGAAGTTTATTGTTGTCCAACTTGAACCTATTCATACAAAGGCCAGTTTTCATTGCCAAAATTTTAATTTCTACAAAATTTCGACTTTCCAGTAAGAGGACATCTCTTCCTAAAAGGACATTGGCTTTGTCACTAGATGTTGTCTTTTACAGAGAGGTATTTCTACTATATACCTTTTTTTTTTTTTTTGCCTCACATATTTGTTTTAGAAATAAAAATTTTTAAAACTCAAGTTTCTAGAACACGCTTATGGACAAAACTTAAGGAAGTTGTACTTTTTAGCATGTATATCGGAATTCAGACAATAACTTTAGAAAGCTATTTGATACACAGTGACCATTATTGAAGACACACGAGATAACCAAGTGTGAAACAAAATTGACTCTGTCTCCTTCATAAAAAAATAGATAACCGATGACATCAAAGACTTTCCACTTGCTTAAGTATGTCCATGAGTATATTTTGTGATGAGCAGACTGCACTAAAATCTTTGTTTGTCTGTGAACCTCAAGTTTACTGCAGGTTTAATATGTTATTGTTTGTTTGTGTAGGACCAAGGGCTCCTAGCTCCCCATTTCACCAAGTCCACCCAAGTTGCATACATCCTCACATTGGGAGTGGTGGTTCAGTTTCGCAGGAATGGCATTGGTGAGTCCTTCATACCCTGGAACTACTTCTGTAGATCAGATGTCTATCCAAGCCTTTATATATAAGTCTTTATGTATTTACCTATTTACATATCACTTCACCACTAATTTCTACCATTACTTCATACCTATACCATTTAAAATTTATCAATTGAACTAGAAAAATGAATGAATCATGAAAATTTCTCTTATAGAATTGTAAATAGTTATAAAACGAAGAGAAAAAAAATTTTTTTTATTAAAATGCATGGGCTACAAGCTTTCGGGCTTCACGCCCTTCGACGGGTACAACATATTGAGAGAGAAAATAACGCTATATATAGTATCGATATGTGAAGAATCTGCATACATAACCATATATGAGTTAACAATATCAGATTAAGTTATGGAAATAAGGCTTTTTATAGAAATATTTGACGAAAGTAGGATGTGATGCTAATTAAAAATTAAAAAATTAAAAACTAAAAATTTTATGACAGATTTAACATAACTAAGACTATTGCAATTTATAGGAGAACATATGATCATCTATGGATGTCAATCAACTTAAACCAATGTGATGTTATATTAAAAAACCAACAACAGTGAGGAACTATGGCATGGCCCGCCATCAGCGCGATCATCGGACAAAGGAAAAAATTATATAGGGGTAGGTGTCTGGGTGGGGGGTGGTTTGTTTGCGGTGGGATTAACAGTAAGATCAGGGAATAGAAGTGAACGGCCTATAGGTTATTACAAATATCTAAATACTGCGATGGTATGTCGATGTGTCTGTTAATGCTTGAATGGTTGAATGAATGGCCGGTGGTGTTAATATGGTTGAAAATAAGCGACCTGTTGTCTCTGTTGGCAATGCATCTACCGTGTTCGGTCATCCTGATGGCCACGGACCTACCAGTCTCACCTATGTAAGATGCACTGCAATCGTTACAAGAGACTGAGTAGACCGAGCCACCAGAGGACCGAGCAACGGTAGATCTAGGTAATCTGGTGATAGGGTGTCTGAGGATGGCGCCGATACTATTGCTATTAGTAAAATGGGTGTTAATTCTGTGCGTTCTGAGGATGTTGTTTACTTCCCTTCTCCACCCAATCAGTCGCCATCTCCCGCATCCTCAGAACGCACGGAATTAACACCCATTTTACTAATAGCAATAGTATCGGCGCCATCCTCAGACACCCTATCACCAGATTACCTAGATCTACCGTTGCTCGGTCCTCTGGTGGCTCGGTCTACTCAGTCTCTTGTAACGATTGCAGTGCATCTTACATAGGTGAGACTGGTAGGTCCGTGGCCATCAGGATGACCGAACATGGTAGATGCATTGCTAACAGAGACAACAGGTCGCTTATTTTCAACCATATTAACACCACCGGCCATTCATTCAACCTTTCCTCCCCTACCACCCTGTACTCTAATGTCAATACCAAATACCAAAGGTTGATCATTGAAGCTATTTTATCCATCAATAACCATAGCATTAACAGACACATCGGCATACCATCGCAGTATTTAGATATTTGTAATAACCTATAGGCCGTTCACTTCTATTCCCTGATCTTACTGTTAATCCCACCGCAAACAAACCACCCCCCCACCCAGACACCTACCCCTATATAATTTTTTCCTTTGTCCGATGATCGCGCTGATGGCTGGCCATGCCATAGTTCCTCACTGTTGTTGGTTTTTTAATATAACATCACATTGGTTTAAGTTGATTGACATCCATAGATGATCATATGTTCTCCTATAAATTGCAATAGTCTTAGTTATGTTAAATCTGTCATAAAATTTTTTAGTTTTTAATTTTTTAATTTTTAATTAGCATCACATCCTACTTTTGTCAAATATTTCTATAAAAAGCCTTATTTCCATAACTTAATCTGATATTGTTAACTCGTATATGGTTATGTATGCAGATTCTTCACATATCGATACTATATATAGCGTTATTTTCTCTCTCAATATGTTGTACCCGTCGAAGGGCGTGAAGCCCGAAAGCTTGTAGCCCATGCATTTTAATAAAAAAATTTTTTTCTCTTCGTTTTATAACTATTTAGAAAAATGAATGTTCAAGCTTAACACTTAATTGGCATCACTATATATACCAACAGGTAATTGGCTACTAAGGAATTATTACACTCCATATGTGCTGGCAAGTGATTGGCTACTTAGGAATAACTACTTTCCATATGCTAGAAGTTGAATGGCTACTGAGGAATAACTCCATTTTCCATATGTGCTGGCAAGTGATTGGCTACTTAGGAATAACTACTTTCCATATGCTAGAAGTTGAATGGCTACTGAGGAATAACTCCATTTTCCATATGTGCTGGCAAGTGATTGGCTACTGAGAAATTGCTCCACTCCATATGCTAGCAGGTGATTGGCTACTGAGAAATTGCTCCACTCCATATGCTAGCAGGTGATTGGCGCGCGCTACTGAGGAATTACTCCACTTCATAACCTAGCAGGTGATTGGCGCTAGTAAGGAATTATTACACTCCAAATGTTAGAAGTTGAATGGCTACTGAGGAAACTCCACTCCTTATGTGCTGGCAAGTGATTGGCTACTGAGGAATAACTACTTTCCATATGCTAGCAGGTGATTGGCTACTTAGGAATTACTCAATTCCTTATGTGCTGGCAAGCTATTGCCTACTGAGAAATTGCTCCACTCCATATGCTGTTGTGTTATTGGCTAAGAAAGAATAAGTCTTCTCCATATGCTAGAATGTAATTGGCTCTTCAGTGATAATGCCAGCCTGGTGTATGGCCACCAAAGTGGTATTGACAACTGCGAGGATGTTGCAGCCACCCTCCTATTGGACAGCCTCATCTCCCACCTGACTTCTGACAGCGCCTCTGGCTGCAAGGCCATCTATCTCCATGTTCTGACTGGCAACACTGCTGCCATCCAGTTCTATGAGCGGCGCAACTTCCGCCTCCATTCCTACCTGCCCTTCTATTACAGTGTCCACGGCACGGCGCAGGACGGCTTCTCCTATGTCCTCTATATCAATGGTGGCCATCCACCGTGGACCCTGCTATATCCTTTGTTTCAACATGAAATTGTGAACAAAGTGTTTAACAAATATTCTCAATGTGCCTATATATATATATCATGGTGCCATGTTCTTCTTTCTTATCTCAAAGCCATGATAATCATGGTGGATAGTTAGCGACTGCTTTTACTGTAAGCGCACCACATGTCTACACATGTGAAAACCAGTTCAACTTTGCACTTACAAATGTACCAGAGCCCCGTTTGGTTACTTGCACTCGCTGGTGGGGTTGGACTTTTGCAAGAATCGGGGGCCATTGGAGCAACTAGCGGCCTCAAGTCGGTGACAAAGCCACAACACCAGCTTTGGCAAACTGAGAAGCGTCCACCTAGAGACCATGGTTTTGGGCTAATGGCCCTCGTCAGTCTTCTCAGTTTGCTAAAGCTGGTGTTGTGGCTTTGTCACCGACCCGAGGCCGCTAGTTGCGGCGACGGTCAATAGATGGCGTCAGTTTTTGACGTTTATTTTGACGCGAGAGGCTCCCTGTGCTTCTATGGATTAATTTCCTTCCAGCAAATTTTCCATCTATATATATATATATATTTTTTTTTTTTTGAAAAGAGAGACAGGGAGAAAATGTTCTTACAAAAGAATAAAAAGTGGTCTGCGCCTACACTCTACTAACCCCCTACTTACATATATCATTCTTAACTCTCTCCCGCACAGATTATGTGAAGCATCTCGGGCAGCTTGTGAGTGAACTGCCACCATGTCAAGTGGTGTGTCACCTGCTGCGCAAGGCTCTCCTGCGTATCTGGTGGGCCTCGCGTCCCAGCTGAATCTAGTCTCGTCGGACAATCTTCCTCCCTCTCTGTGTCGCGCAGACCTACGCTACTGTGTCGGCCATGTTGTCAGCGCTGACCCTTGCCTACGCCGCTCTACCCCACTCAGCATCTCTTCCTTCCCTCTGAGGGACCAATTCTAATTGACCATTCTTTTTTTTATGCTCCCACTACTTTTTTTAACAATTTTTTTAAAAATTTACAATTGATTCTCGATTTAAAATGTACCCCCAGATAACCAGAAAATGTTTTCTGATGATAAATCTGATTTGATTATTTTTTAAATTTCTGATGAGTGTTATCATGCTAGAAAGGTTGATTACCTGAAAAATTTTGGTTTTATTTTTTTATATAATCTAATTTGGTTTGTTTTTCCATAATGAGGGATCATGTCAGTATTGTATTGGTTATAAACCTCAGAAAATTTTGTTTTTTTTAAATCCCAACTATGTTTTTTTTTTATTTCCTATAAGCTTTTTAGCATAACTTTGAATGATTCTTTGATATAAGGAACTTAGAAAATTGTAATTTTTTTAAATTCAAATTTGTTAATGTTTTTAAAGTTTGTTATTATACTTGGAATTTCTTATTTATTTAAACTGAAAATTGGATTTTTAATGCAATTTTTTTGGTCTTTTAAATCCAGAATCAATTGTAAAAAAAAAAATTCAAAGTGCTTTTTATATATATTTTAATTTTATTTAAAAATGTTTTTTTTTTTTTTTTTTCCTTATTGAGAAAAAAATCTTTAGGGATAGGTTTTTCATACTGAAACAGCAATGTGTTTAACCTTATTATGTTCTTTTTATAGAAATCTATATTGAATACTGAGGTATATCCGAGTGTAACTGGTATTTTTATGGAAATTTTGATGGGAGGATAATGAATTGATAAAAGTCTCCTATCCCATCAAAATAAGTGTCAAAACCAGATTCCATATATTGACTGTCTCCACAAAATATTTTGCCCATAGATTTGGCCCAGCCATTTTACCAGCAAAACACCTCTTTGATAGATTGTGAAGATTCCATTTGATACTGTGTGGATCTCATGGAATAAAGTCCGCCCTAAACTGACGAGGGCCATTAGCCTGAAACCATGGTCTCTAGGTGGATGCTTCTCAACAACAACAAAAAGCCTTTATTTAGGGTCACTGACCCTATACAGGATTCACCAGAGGTATGCATGACGCTTCTCAGTTTTCCAAAGCTGGTGTTGTGGCTTTGTCACCGACCTGAATCCCCTTAGTTTGCGGTGACAGTCAATAGATGACGTCTAGTTTTCATGTTTATTTTGATGGGAGAGAGATGACCATTTTTTAATGATATTTTAAATTATATATATCTTTTTCTAATCATTATTCAACTGATTCACTTTTTAAAATGCTTTTTTTCTTTTTTAGAATATTTATATTTTTAATTTTTGTTATCTCTATTACCAGATATATATCATGTCCCCCTCTGTATTTATCTTCTTATTCAGTGTGTAATTACAGGTTGAGAAAGAACAGCTTCCGTGAAAGCTCCCAATAATATATTTATTTATAAAGGAAATACTTGAGAAGGTGTTAAGTGTTAAATAATTGTGTTTATTAATATATTTATTACCCTATATAGAGCTATTATATAAATACTATAATTGGGAGATGAATTTAAAAAAAAAAATTCTCTAAAAATTATGTTTAATAGTTCTTAGAATTTAAGAGACACTTCAGCCAGTAAATCTTTTTTTTTTTTTTATTCTCTTGACGTTTCGACAAAAATCTTTTGTTCTTGTCGGGAACAAATAGAGATTTAATGATAAAGCACAATTTGAATTATAGATACAAGAAAAATAAGACCTTATCTAAATAAATTAATAGTTTGTGAGGTTTCGGCAACAGCATTGTTACCATCATCAGACAAAAAAAACGATCATTTATTCTTTTGTCTGATGATGGTAACAATGCTGTTACCGAAATGTCACACACTATTAAATTATTAGGATTAGGTCTTATTATCTTGTATAAATAAAGATTTACTATAGCTGAAGTGTCTTTTAATTCCAAAGAACTATGAATGCTGCCTGCCAGGCACAATCTCAATCTTCATGATTATATTTTATAATTCAATGAAATAATCCTTTGTATTTCAATTTCAAGTTTTTTTAAAGATATCTCAGGCTTCCAGGAATAATTTTTTTTATTTATTTATTTAAAATATTACAGTAGAACATACTCCATGAAGAGGACACTAGAGGACACATATCTATAAAAGATAATTTTGATTTTCAAAATTTCCCATTTTTTACTACTTAATAACTCTCTGGTAAAAGGACATATCTCCTTAAAGGACACTTTGGCTTTGTAATTAGGTGTTGTCCTTTACAGGGAGGTAATTCTACTGTAAAAGGAAAATAAGAGACCTAATCCAAATGAATAAATAAATAGTGTTGAAGAAGGAATCAAAGTTTACGGCGACGTGTATCTTTTATTTGTGCTGTATAATCGGCAAGCTTTCAGACTTTGACATCCTTTAACAGGTTACTATTCAAGAAACTAGAGAATAAAATATATATATACCCATAAATATCTACGTGTATATATATAAGATAAAAGTTGATAATTATTTTTGTGTTTAAGTTAGATGAGATTAAAAAGTTGTTTATATGTATTATATTTATATCTTATTTAGGAGAGAAAAATGTAATAAAAGTAATTATATGTTAGAATAATATGTTTTTATTTTAGATAGAAAAAAAAAAAATTTTTTTGAAAAATAAAAAGAAAATTTAACAAGAAAAGAAGATTTAACAACGTAACATCTTTTAGCATCAGCTTTTATATATATATATCTCCTCTAGTTTCTTAGATAGTAGCCTGTTGAAGGATGTCAAAGTCTGAAAGCTTGCTGATTATACAGCACAAGGAACACGTCGCTGTAAACTTTGATTCCTTCTTCAAGATGATGTATGGTAATTCCTTATCTTGTAAATAAATAGTGCGTGATGTTTAGGTAACAGCATTGTTACCATCATTAGAAGAACTGTTGAAGAAACATCACACAAAATTTGTTTGGATTTAGGTCTCTTGTAGCTATAATCTTATAATTCAAATTGTGTTTTTTATCATATTTAAAAGAAACTTTTATCCCTGGAAGCCTGATATTTTCAATTTGATTATAATGGATGGAAATTTTGCCGGGAGGTTATTGATCTAAAGAGACAAAGGTCGCTGCAAACTAGCAGTCTCGGGTCGGTGACAAAGCCACAACACCAGCTTCAGCAACGCTTTTCAGTTTGCCAAAGCTGGTGTTGTGGCTTTGTCTCCGACCCGAAGCTGATAGTTTACGGCGACAGTCAATATATGGCGTCTATTTTGACGGGAGAGGCGACCTTTGTCTCTTTGATTATTATGGGTTTTTTAAATCCTATTTATTAATATATATTTTTAAAAAATTAGATTCACTAATTTGTTTTTATGTACAGAGAGTGTTTTTTTTTTAATATTTAGATCTGAGTTTTCGGATTTCATTTTTGAAAAAAAAAAAGAAGTTTTATGTTGTTGTTTTTTTTTTTTATTTTATGGGTTTTTTTTTTTTTTTATGAAACATCAGAGAGAGAGATTTATTATTCAGAGATATAATTATTGATGTTGGGTTTTTTTTGTTTTTGTGCGTGTGTGTGTGTATGAATATCTAAATTATTTTGTTTGTGTTTGAATATTTATAGAAAGAGAGAAACCTATAATTGTGATAAGGCACAATTAAAAAATTATAGATTATAAGCACATGGTAATAAGACTCCAAATACAAATAAACAAATAGTGTGTGATGTTTTGGTAGCAGCGTTGTTACCATTATCAAATAAAAGTACTGAATGAATGTAATACAATGTTAGTACGCCATCTGTTATGTAAATTCAAAACTATTATAGACTCGTATGATTCTTTTGAAAATTAAACAATTTCTACTGCCCTTACTGTAATGGAATTTGAAAATTAAACAATTTCCATTGCAGTAAGGGAAGTAGAAATTGTTTAATTTTCAAAAATTCCATTGCAGTAAGGGAAGTAAAAATTGTTCAATTTTCAAATTCCATTGCAGTAAGGGAAGTAAAAATTGTTTAATTTTCAAAAATTCCATTGCTGTAAGAGAAATAAAAATTGTTTAAGTTTCAAAAATCCCATCGCAGTAAGAGAAGTAAAAATTGTTCAATTTCAAAAGAATCATACGCGTCTATAATAGTTTCAAATTTTCATAACACAGCATGTTGTTAAGAAAAAGGCATGTTGTATAACAGTAAATATTTAAAACATGCTGCGATACATTTTCTCATTCAGTACTTTTGTCTGATGATAATAACAATGCTGTTACCAAAAACATCACACACTATTTATTTATTTGGATTTGGCTTTATTACCTCATATTTAAAATCTTTAATCTGTTTTTATTTTTTGTTCCTTTGTGTGTGTTTAATTTTTATTATTGTTGATTGTTACACACTGTGGTTTTTATAACAAATAATGAGTTAATGATAGATAAAAATAAATTTTAAATTCTGTTTTTTTTTTTTTTCTTATTTCTTTGATATTTCCAGAATATTTAGAAAAAGAAATATTTTTTTCTCAATTAATAATCTTCCTTAGAGATAAAAAACAAAAAAATCCAAGAAACAATGGAGAAAAGTTTGTTTTAATAAAACAATAATTCGCAAGCTTTCAATATGAATTGAAAGTTAATGGCTTATTGTTGTATTAAAAACATAAGGTAATAAGAGCAAATACAATATAAATAATGTGTGAGGTTTCGGTAACAGTGTTGTTACCATTATTAAAACAGATAAGGTACAATTTGGATTATAGATTATAAACACAAGGTAATAAGACCATATCCAAATAAATAAATAGTGTGTGACGTTTCGGTAACAGCGTTTTTTCTTACTATCTTACTACTTACTATCTTAAGACAAAAGTACTGAATGGTTAAAAAAAAGTACTGAATACATTCAGCACTCTTTTGTCTGATGATGGTAATAATGCTGTTACTGAAAGGTCACATACTATTTATTTATTTGGATTTGGGCTCTTATTACGTGTTTATATTCTCAAGAGACAAAAGTGCAGTTTTTTAATGATTAAAAAAAAACCATGGAAATTATAATAAACATAAAATGTTTATTGAGGTTACAAAAACAAAGCTTATTATAGAAAATACATAAGTTGAATAAAATATCTTTTGAAATAAAAATAAACAAGAAAAGCACTGGTCAAAAACATTTAAAATTGTAGATTAATATATCCTCAACAAAAAGTACTGAATTTACTATATTTAGTACTTTTATCTGATGGTAACAACGTTGTTACCGAAATGTCACACACTATTTATTTATTTGGATATTGGGTCTTATTACCTTGTGTCAAAAATATTTAATCCAAATTATACCTTCTCATGTTGTTTAAAATGAAACTTTTCTCCGTTTTCTTGGACTTTTTGCCAACAAAATGTTTGTTATAAAAAAGCTACATACGTTAAAAAGATCAACACCAATTTCCACAATATAATGCCTTCTCCTTATTAAAGATGACCTTTATACATAAAAATGTTACCATTTATATAACACAATTTTTATTTTTCCTTTTACAAATGAAATACTTCCTACTGTTCTCTTACTGCAATGGAAATATATTGGGAGGGCTGGCTCATCAGTAGTAACCCCTACTAATAGTATGTTAAAACATTAGGATTATACAGATTCTCCAATACTGGGGAAACCGCTGGAAGGGTTCACCACTGATGAGTCAGGCCCTCCCAATAATATCATTGCAGTAAGGACAGTAGGGGAAGAGATAAGATACAATTTAGCATAGAGAATAGAAACATTAGATTGGAGTTTTATTACCTTAAGACAATAAGAAGTATTTTGAGTCAAAAGACGATCCATTAATTAAGATTATATAAAAAGGCGTACCTGGATCTGTAAAGAAAAAAAACAAAACAAAACAATTTTTTTCTTAAAATATTTTGAGAGATTGCTCCCTCTTTATCAATTTATTGCACTGTGCAATAAATTGATAAAGAGGGAGCAATCTCTCGAAATATTAAGAAAAAAAAAAATTTTTTTTTTTTTCTTTACAGATCCAGGTACGCCCTTTTATATAATAAGAAGTATGTTTAATTTGCAAATTTAAAAAAAAAAGTGTTTTTAATTACTATAATTCCTTATATATATATATAGACGAAGCACTAATGCCTAATGTTGAAAGATGACCTATTCAAGTATGTTTTTATATACCTTATTAGCATATTTACCACACTTCATTGGAACCTCCTTATTATAGCTTCTTTCATAACAACAAATTAATTATAACATCAAAATTCTATAAGAGAGTCCCAAGTTTTAAGTCCCAATTGTTTTAACTGTGATTTTATAGCAACATTATTATAACGTTATAAAATCTTGGTCTCAAGTATAAAGATGTTATAGCGAAGTTTTTGACTGTAAATTAAAAAAAAAAAAGATCAATTTTTTTTTTACAAATTTACTTTTCATTTTTGAATTGTATAAAAAAGGCTTACATAGGATTAAAAATTCTATTTATTAAATTTTTTAAAAGTGTCTAATTATTTGTGTGAAATAATAAAAAAGAAGAGTTATATTTGAATATATATTAAAATTATATACAGTTAAACCTGTCTATAGCGCCCCCTCTAAATAACGCCTTCCTCTCTATAGCGCCTGATTTTAAATACGTAGTACGATGTGATTTACATAAAAGTGACCTGTCTATAGCTCCCCCTCTCTATAGCATCCTATTTACAATTACAATCATTTTATTTCCAAAGTGCTATATCCCGCAAGGGATACTTGCGCCAAACAAGGAGAAAAGTTTATTTACATAAGTTATTTACATTATTCAACGCATGAAAACATTAGAGATCCAGATTTTGTAGAAAGTTTAGAATGTATTTACAAAATGAATTGAACTTTAAATATGATTTTTTATCGGAAATCAAATCGTTAAGTTCACAAACAACTAGTTCATTCTATAATCTTGAAATGCTGGGCAATTGATCAGTAGATGTCTTGAGGTTTGTTCCTCAATACCACAATTTTTTGGTAAGTCCCAAGAGGGGGTGCTATAGACAGGTTTAACTGTACCTATAAAAAGGCATGTTTTTAACCAAGTGTTTATTTACCTATAAAAAAAGGCATATGTTAGTTTAAAATTGGATTTGGTCTTATTATTTTATCTCTAATCTATAATCCAAATAGTACCTCACCCTGTATGGAACTATAATTATTTTTTAACCTTAAGTAAGGTGAAAATATGCAGAAGAACCTGGTTATAACACCCTCCTTTATATAACTTCATTTTGGTTATAACATCCTAATTCTATTATAAGAAAATAAGACCCTAAATCCAAATAATTTAATAGTGTGTGACGTTTCGACAACAGCATTGTCACCATCATCAGACAAAAGAATAAATGAGAAAAAAATATCACAGCAAGTTCTTAAATAGTACTGTTATCAAGTGTGATTTAAAAATTTGCTGTGATTGATAAGACACAATTTGGATTATAAATTATAAACACAAGGTAATAAGACCATATCCATATAAATAAATAGTGTGTGATGTTTCGGTAACAATGCTGTTACTGAAACGTCACACACTATTTATTTATTTAGATTTGGTCTTATTACCTTGTGTTTGCTGTGATATTTTTTTCTCATTTATTCTTTTGTCTAATGATGGTGACAATGCTGTTGCCGAAATGTCACACACTAATAAATTATTTGGATTAGGTCTTATTTTCTTGTATTATAATCTATAATCCAAATTGTGCTTTATCATCCTAAAATTCTACGAAGCTAGAAACTTTATTTGTTTTCGATAAGGCACAATTTGGATTATAGATTATAAACACAAGGTAATAAGACCAAATCCAAATAAATAAATAGTGTGTGATGTTTCGGTAACAGCGTTGTTACCATCTTCAGACAAAAGTACTGAAGGGTCTGAAGATGGTAACAACGTTGTTACCGAAACATCACACACTATTTATTTATTTGGATATGGTCTTATTACCTTATGTTTGCAATGGAATTGTATTGCAGTAAGGGCAGTGTGTAGAAATTGCTTTAACAGCGTTGTTACCATCTTCAGACAAAAGTACTGAAGGGTCTGAAGATGGTAACAATGATGCTGTTACCGAAACATCACACACTATTTATTTATTTGGATTTGGTCTTATTACCTTGTCTTTACAATGGAATTGTATTGCAGTAAGTGCAGTAGAAATTGCTTTATTTATAAAAAAGAATCAAACACGTCTATAATAGTTTTGAATTTTCATAACAGAATGCGCGCTAATGCATCATAATATAATTGATCTTATAGAAGTAATATGTATCTATAGAAAATGGAGAATAACATCAAGCTTTCCTCAAGTTGGGTTATTCTTCTGTGTTACGCCTTTTTGACTGTGTTATTCTCCAGAATCTGTGAAAAGTCAATATATTGGTCATGTTTTTCGCTACTTTTGCCAATAAAACATATGGTGAATTGTTTTCATAAGCAATCTTCTGGCAGAGAATTGTTACCATTTCTTATCTGAGATGAAAATATAAAAAAAAAATTATTGTCAAAATGACAATGGAATAAAAATACTTTTTATGACCGTGCGAATTATTTTTTTTTTTTCTAAAGAAAATATAAGAAAGCCTTATTGAATGTTAATTGATCACTTTAAAAAAAAATCTATTTTATTTTAAAGTTATTTATAATTTATTCTTATTTATAATCTAATTTATTGAATATTTTTTGCACCTTTCTGTCAAAGAAAATACAGGAGGATCTCCCTTGAGTGACTAAACATTTGTCAAATTGAAAAATGATTTGATCTATTTCAACCTCCGATAAAAGACTACCATCATGAGAGAAACCAGAAGTATTTATATATTAGACAGTCTCTCATGGGAGGTTTTACTGAATACCAGTTCAAATGTTTAAGATCAAATCTATACTGGCATTTTCTACCTAATATATTTATTACAATGAACACATTTGTAATTTTTATGAAATCTAGAAAGCTCTCTGCCTGTGCACATATTATACTTAAGCTGAACTTTAATGTAAAAAAAAAAGTTCTCTGATTTAATTTTAAAAGTTTTTGACCATTGATAAAAATAGATAAATTATGGTTAAACCTCTTTAATTCGATATCCCCAAGGGTATAGGTGCTTCCTGTTAAATTATTGTATGTTATAAAAGTAGGCAAGTGTGTTGGAATTTAATAAAAGTGGTTAAATTTACAGTAAGCATAGAATTTCAAGTTTCAATTGAATTAAAGAGGTTATACTGTTTTAAATATATGCATATAAATGTTATTAGAAGTGGAATATATGTATATGAGTTATATATGCATCACACATATGTTGAATATCCAAAAAAATCATTTATAATGCTCTAATTCAAATAAGAAATGGTATACAGGTTTATTGACTATGGTCTCTTATGAGAGGTTGAGTTCTAACAGGTTGAGAGGTTATACTGTTTTAAATATATGCCTATAAATGTTTTTATAAGTGGAATATATGTATATTAGTTATATATGCATCACAGACATGTTTAAATATTCAATAAAATCATTTATAATGCTCTAATTCAAGGAATGTTATCCAGCTTTATTGACCATGAGAGGTTGAGTTCTAACATCTCTTTATATATTTTTATTTAATTTTTTTTATATATATATATTTATTTTTCTTTAATGTGCAAGCAAGTTTCTTGTTTCTCCCAAGGTGCTTCTATAGATTATAAAATATTGCTTCATTGTTGAAACAAATGAAAGAAAAAAAAATTTCAATGAATTATTCTCAAAAGAAAAAAAAAAGGATTTGACCGATGACTCTCTGTGATTTGAATTTATTACTCTATCTAATTAAACTGTTAATATAATAAAATACATTTGAAAAACTTTAAAATTTTATATATTTTTTTTCTTTTTGCTAATGGAATCTTTCATTGGATAGTCAATTTTCATTATATTGACCTTTGTTAACTGTATGCATCATATATATGTAGTGTGCTCTGACAAAGATTTGGTCTTAAATACCCTCTGTTCATTTCTTTATCAGTAAGCTTTTAGAACTACAGTAGAATTTCTATGAGAGGACACTCTTGCTAGAATACACCTATATACAAAGGACAGTTTTCATCTCCAAAATCATTGCCATTTCTTACTAAATAGCTGCTATCTAGTAAGAGGACACCGCTTCCTAAAAAGTCACTTTGAAACTAAGGGTATCCTTTGCAGAGAAGTTTTACTGTGGTGGTAGTGCTATCTCCATGGTTAAACCAATTCCTGAAGTTCACTCCTCTCCAATTTTGCTATGGTAGTTATAAGCCTGGGGTCCTCTATTGTCAGTTCTGAGCATAATATGTTCCAGAGAAGCTTCCGCACTATTGCATTTCAAGCAGTTATTGAAGGTTTTTTTTTGTCCATTTTGAAATTTTTAAAGTTTTTATATGGCCACTTCTTAGTCTTGCTAAAGATTGTTTGTTGATTTCTTTTGAGTTTTTGAGGTTCTTCTAATTGTTTCAATGGTTTATACCAGTGATGATTTGGATAAGCTATCAATTTTGATAAGTACTACTGTACTAATATTTAATGCTACATTTATATAAATATATATATAATTAATATATAATAATTAATATCCTATAGAGAGTTATTGGAGAATATTTGTTCATATAATCACCAATAAGTCAAACTCAACTTGATGGACATTAATAACAACATACGTAATTAATTTTTTTTTCCTACAGATATACAAGGTAAAATTACCACATCCATATCAATAAACTGTACCTGATATTTATTTTCCCACTATGTACTAAGTGCAATTCTCAATCTGCAATCCCAAACCATCTTCTTGACTGTATTGACTCATCCATTGATGAGCTCTACTCATCCTCAACAGATCCCATCAAAAGTCTCAATCTCTACAGGCTTGATATCCTACTATGATTGAGTAGAGATAAGAAAGAAGAAGACCTGATATTTTGGTAACAGTATTGTCATATTCAGACAAAAGTACTGAATGTTCCTTGCTACTGCGTACCTGGCAAGAGGGCTGGCTTGCTAATACCCTAAGATCAATAGTTTTCTTTTGTTAAGGGCTTAATATATTGAAATCTTTAGTGTGTTTAGGCACTTTGGCCTTAAATACCTTTTTTCTGGGAATTTGCTAATTGCAGAGCTACTGTGCCCTTTAGATAGAGGTGTCCTCTTACTGGAAAGTTGCTGAATAGTAAAAAAATATATATAATTTTAACAAAGAACAATGTCCTTTATAGGTGTCTTCTTGCAAGAGGTACTGTATCTTTATGATTTTTTTGTTGTATTTCTAAGATAAAACTTTCCAAAGACAAAAGGAGAAGAATCTAGAGTTAATATGTGACTGATGTGAATGTTCAATTACCCATATGCAAATGTGGGGTAATTATAAAAGTACATCTTGTCAAGGAAGCAGTTTTATTGATGTACCTATATGCCAAAGGGTAATCCAGTAAAGAGGAAATGTACTTATCAGACCTTAAAGAAATGGTATTCTAAAATACATACCTTTCCATTGATATATAAGCTTCCCCCTCCTATTTACATATTGCTTTGTTAAATAAAGATCAATCCAAGGATAAAAGTTTTGTTAAACATTTTTTTTTTTTATTACTTGAACCCATCTTTTGGACTTATCAGCCTTTTTTTATTATTATTATTCCATTATATAATTATACAAGGTCATTGAGACTATATTCATAGATCAAATTCAAAATCTTGATAGGGTTGGAATATAGGTCCTGTCTTTAGGCTCCCATACATTCCAAGAGGTGGTCTGATGAGGCCTCTTTGGTCTTTACATCATCCTGGAAGAGGAGCAGTCTTGTATGGCCAGTTTTGAGGTTGCTGCCTGTAGGTTCATTCCATATTCCAGAATAGCTCCAGGCTTTTGGTTCAGATACCAATGATGGGATGATTTAGACTTTGATGCTTTATACAGGACAATTCTTGTTTGATACAGTAAAACAACCTCCATGAGAGAACACTCTCGCTAGAGGACACCTCTCTACAAAGAATAGTTTTCATCACCGTAATTAACAATTCTACTATTTTAAATGGTTAGAATCCTTTGATCACAATCAACAACAAGTCTCCAAAGATAAATGTCTTCTTTTATTACCAATACTTCAAGCTTTCGGTTATAACGACCCCTCTACAGGAATATCAAATATAGGACATACAGTCTTCTTCTTCTTTCTTATCTCCACCCAATCATATTAGGGTATCAAGCTTGTATAGCTTGTTGATGGTGTCTATTTTGACAACCATCATGACTGGGTGAAGTAGAATGCATCTGCCTTTGTCATTAAGACTGGGAGCACTACTCAGTGGCAGGTCGACTTAGCTCCAAAAGAAATGGCCGCCTCTGATATGAGGAACAGATGCCATGTGCAGCCGCTCCTAACATGGAGTACAAATGCTGCTCATCCTGTATCCCTGGATTAGGAGCCCTTACAGGGTACTATCAGCCAGGCCAGCTAAGCCCAGGTTTTTTAGTGAGCTTGTTACTGCTCCCTCTCCTCCTTTTTCATCCGGGCTTGGGACCGGCAAAGGCGGACATACAGTTAAAACTGTCTATATCGCCCCCTCTAAATAGCACCTTCCTCTCTATAGCACCCAATTTTAAACATTAAAATGTAAACATTTTATATTAAAAGTGACCTATCTATAGCACCCTATTTTGGTGAGTCCCAAAATGAGACGCTATAACAGGTTTAATTGTATTTGATATTCCTGTAGAGGGGTCATTATATCCGAAAGCTCGAAATGTTGGTAAAAAAAGAAGACACTTATCCTTGGAGACGTTGATTCTGATTTCCACTATGTAGCTGCTTTACAACAAGAGAACACCTGTCTCTAAAGGACACTTTGTATCTGCAACTAGGTGTTGCCCTATACTACTGTACCTGAATGTTTTATATCAAACATAACACTTAATTCTACCCATGGCACTATGTTCAATGAGGGCTGATATATCTTCCTAGAACAATTTTTGCTTCATCAACTTTTTTCCTATGATTTTATTTTGTTGTATCCATTTTATTTTTTATTCTTTCTCTTTTTTTCTTTTGTATCTGGTTCAAATCACATTAATAGGTACCGCTCAGCAAGAGCAACCTAGTTCATGATAATTGAAACAGCGAATAATATGTGAAGGTTATTCACATATTAAACAAAATTTTAACGCGGGATTCAATCCCGGTTCATGACTGTCGGGAATCGAGCGTGTTACCCTCTCATCCACCGACTTTTGTATCTATGTCCCTATAATTCAATTAGAGAGTATCTATCTATATACAGTTAAACCTCTCTATAGCGCCCCCTCTAAATAGCGCCTCCCTCTCTATAGCGCCCGATTTTAAATACGTAGTACGATGCGATTTACATTAAAAGTGACCTGTCTATAGCACCCCCTCTCTATAGCACCCTATTTTGGTGAGTCCCAAGAGGGGGCGTTATAGACAGGTTTAACTGTATTTATATTTAAAACAAAATTGACATTTCCTGACCAATCACAAGAGCATTTTTAAATGGCAGAGCGTCATCTAGTGGAACAAAAATCAACTAAACTAAATGCTCATATGAGTGGTCAATAAATGCCAATTTTATTTTTAATATCCGCACACATCATTTTGAAATATCAGAATAAAAATATATATAATCCAAATTGTGCTTTATCATAAGGTTGATTATATAAATGGAAGAAGATTTTATAAATAGATTTGGTTTATTTATTTTTGTTTTTTATAAATATCTTTTATAAAATTTTTTTATACAAATTTTTTTTTTTTTATTCTTTTGTCTGATGATGTTGACAATGTTGTTGCCGAAACGTCACACACTAATAAATTATTTGGATTAGGTCTTATTTTCTTTTATTATAATCTATTATCCAAATTGTGCTTTATCATATTATTTTTTAAATATTGTTACATTTTGTTGTGGTTTGTTATTGTTGACAAGTTGTATTTACATATTTTCCTTTTGTGTCTTCAATAAATGTATTTAATATATTTTAACTCAAGGTAATAAGACCAAATCCAAATAAATAGTGTGTGATGTTTTGGTAAAAGCGTTGTTACCATCTTCAGACAAAAGTACTCAATGTTGTTACTGAAACGTCACACACTATTTATTTATTTGGATTTGGTCTTATTACCTTATGTTTATAATCTATAATCTATTTTAACTATATTTAACTATCTGGTAAATAACAATATTAATCGAAAATACACTCATGGACAAAACTTAAGGAAGTTGTAGCTTTTACCATGTATATTGGGATTCAAACAATAACTCTGGAAGATATTACAGTGACCTTTATTGAAGACCGAGATAACCAAGTGTGAACAAAATTGCCTCTGTCTCCTTTAAAAAAAAAAAATAGATAACTGGTGACATCAAAGACTTTCAACTTCCTTAAGTTTTGTCCATGAGTTTAATCTGTTCTGTTACTAATCCACTCTCCACCAGTAAAATGACCTTATCAATCAAAAATGAGACGTATCCTGATATTGTTTTCTGATAAATTACCTTATTAATCAAAATATATTAAACCCACTAAATTGTGCATGATGTTTGGTAACAGTATTGTTAAATACCAGAATGCCACTCATAATTTATTGATTTGGATTTGAATAAAAAGTTAAAATAAGACCAAATCCAATATGGTGTGTTTTCTCAACTTCTTGAAAATAGAGGAGAGCTTCAAATCCTGAACTTTTTAAAATAGAATGGCTTAAAATCAACCTTAGTATTTGGTCTTGTTTACCTTTTGGGATATACCTTTTGTGTTACCTTTTGTGATATTTCTACCTTATCATAATTTGGATTAATACTTTTTAAATTAAATTTATAATCTATAATTCAAATAGTTATACCTTATCATAATTTGTATTTGGTCTTGTGTTTTAATCTATAATCCAAATTTGTACCTTATCATAATTTGTATTTGGTCTTGTGTTTTAATCTATAATCCAAATTTGTACCTTATCATAATTTGGATTTGATCTTGTCACCTTATATTTATAATGTATAATTCAAATTTGTACCTTATCATAATTTGGATTTGGTCTTGTTACCTTTTTTCTAATCTATAATTCAAATTTGTACCTTATTATAATTTGGATTTGGTCTTGTTACCTTTTGTGATTCTAATCTATAATTCAAATTTGTACCTTAATCGAAAATACACTCATGGACAAAACTTAAGGAAGTTGTTCCTTTTACCATGTATATTGGGATTCAGACAAAAACTTTGAAAGATATTACAGTGACCTTTATTGAAGACACACGAGATAATCAAGTGTGAACAAAATTGCCTCTGTCTCCTTCAAAAAAAAAAAAAAATAGATGTCCGGTGGATTTGGTCTTGTTATGTTTCTAATCTATAATTCAAATATTTGTACCATATCATGATTTGGATTTGGTCCTGTTATCTTGTGTTTATAATCAATATTTCAAATATATTTGTATCATATTACAACCATGTTACAACCTGTTCTGTTATAATCCATTTTATGATAAATGACATCTCCTGATACAATCCACTTTTTTATAAATGACAATTACCAAGATCAACTAAACCTATCCATGTTTTTTTTGTATTAGTCACTCTCTAAGGAAGTTCTTCTCACTTTTTATTTTTTTAAAATCTCAACACAGGTTTGTGAAACATGTACACAATAGAGTCTTTCTGGTATCATCTTCCTCAATTCCTTCTTTCATTCAAACTTCCTCAATCGTCAATAGATAAACATTGTAGATTTGCCTGAATTTATTTTAATTGGTGTTTTTTTTTTCTTCACATCTTTCTAACAGAGAAATTTGATATATAATAATTCTAAGGTTTATAATAAAGATTAGATTCGATAAGGATAAGTTTCTTTATTTGTAAAATTAATTCGAGCTAAATTGAAAGGATTATTCGTCTTAAATTCTAAGGTTTACATATTTTTAAAGTGATAAGATAAACATTGTAGATTTGCCTGAATTTATTTTAATTGGTGTTTTTTTTTTTCTCCTCCACATCTTTCTAACAGAGAAATTTGATATATCATAATTCTAAGGTTTACCTATTTTAAAAGTGATAAAGATAAACATTGTAGATTTGCCTGAATTTATTTTAATTGGTGTTTTTTTTTTCTCCACATATTTCTAACAGAGAAATTTGATATATAATAATTCTAAGTTTTACATATTTTTAAAGTAATAAGATAAACATTGTAGATTTGCCTGAATTTATTTTAATTGGTGTTTTTTTTTTCTCTCCACATATTTCTAACGGAGAAATTTGATATATAATAATTCTAAGTTTTACATATTTTTAAAGTGATAAAGATAAACATTGTAGATTTGCCTGAATTTATTTTAATTGGTGTTTTTTTTTTCTCCTCCACATCTTTCTAACAGAGAAATTTGGTTAATTCTAAGGTTTACATATTTTAAAAGTGATAAAGATAAACATTGTAGATTTGCCTGAATTCATTTTAATTGGTGTTTTTTTTTTCTCCACATCTTTCTAACAGAGAAATTTGATATATAATAATTCTAAGGTTTACCTATTTTATATAGATAAACATTGTAGATTTGCCTGAATTCATTTTAATTGGTGTTTCCCCCCCCCCCCCCCCCCCCCCCCCCACATATTTCTAACAGAGAAATTTGGTATATCATAATTCTAAAGTTTACATGTTTTAAAAGAGTGGTCGCCACACTTTGTCCCAGTTCGCGCTCGCTGAGGCAAAGTGTGGTCGCCACAAAAGAGTTCCAATTATTTTATTTATAATTATAACATAATCATGTTTCCACAAAGTAATGTTGGTATAACATAATTCTACCCCCTTTTTCATACACAGAAATTACCTTTTATATTATATAAATCATCATTATAAAATTCCTCAAGATTTGTTAAAACAACATGTAACGCCATCTATCTCTTAAAAATATAAACTTTTTTTTTGCATTAATCAATTTAAATTTTTGCTTTTTTTTTTTCCTAATACAGTAGAATCTTTATGAGAGGACACTCATGCTAGAGGACATCTCTCTATAAAGGAGAGTTTTTCATTTGCAAAATTAACATTTTTACAATTTAACAACTCTCCGGTAAGTGAACACCTCTCTCTAAAAGACACTTTGGCTCTGCAATTAGGTGCTGTCCTTTACAGGGAGGTTCTACTGTATAATTAGATTGAATTTTGTTGAAACAACATGTAACGCCATCTATCTCTTAAAAATATAAACTTTTTTTTTTTTTTTTGTATTAGTCAATTTTAATGTTTGCTTTTTTTTTCTAATATTAGTGTTTATAATATAGTGTTTTTAATATTATTATGTTATTTCTTTATCTAAAATAACCTTTTTATATTTGGCTTTCTAAAGGTAATTATGAAGCATTGAAATGATATATTAACTTAATTTTGTAAAACTTTGAGCTTTATATAACTGCATATTTCTCCCCCCCTCCATTTGCTGTGCGTTTAGAATTCTGTCATTGTTAATCAGCGATACCCTGTCATTGTTTGGATGTAAGAAATAAAAGTTATTTGTTATATACGTGACTTTTTTCTTCTTTCTTCTTCTTTTCTCTTAACTTGTTACACATTGTTTAAAAATTATAAAGCTACAAAACCCAATAAGATATTCAGTAGAACCTCCATGAGAGGACACTAGCGCTTAGAGAACAAACACTCTCTACAAATGACGGTTTTCATTTTCAAAATTACCATTTTTGCTATTTAGCAACTCTCCAGTAAGAGGACAGACCTCTCCCTAAAGGACACTTTGGCTCTGCAATTAGATGTCTATTTTACTGGGAGGTTTTACTATATATCACTCATGGACAAAACTTAAGGAAAAGGAAAATCTTTGATGTTACCAATCATCTATTTTTTTAAGGAGACAGAGGCAATTTTGTTCTCACTTGGTTATCTTGTGTGTCTTCAATAAAGATCACTGTGTATCAAATATCTTTAAGAGTTATTGTCTCAATCCCGATATACATGGTAGAAGATACAACTTCCTTAAGTTTTGTCCATGAGTGTATCCTTCAGAGTTATTGTCTCAATCCTGATATACATGCTGAAAAGTACGACTTCCTTAAGTGTTGTCCATGAGTGCATCCTTCAGAGGTATTGTCTCAATCCTGATATGCATGCTGAAAAGTACGACTTCCTTAAGTGTTGTCCATGAGTGCATCCTTCAGAGGTATTGTCTCAATCCTGATATGCATGCTGAAAAGTACGACTTCCTTAAGTGTTGTCCATGAGTGCATCCTTCAGAGGTATTGTCTCAATCCTGATATACATGCTGAAAAGTACAACTTCCTTAAGTGTTGTCCATGAGTGCATCCTTCAGAGGTATTGTCTCAATCCTGATATACATGCTGAAAAGTACGACTTCCTTAAGTGTTGTCCATGAGTGTATCCTTCAGAGGTATTGTCTCAATCCTGATATACACGCTGAAAAGTACGACTTCCTTAAGTGTTGTCCATGAGTGCATCCTTCAGAGGTATTGTCTCAATCCTGATATACACGCTGAAAAGTACGACTTCCTTAAGTGTTGTCCATGAGTGCATCCTTCAGAGGTATTGTCTCAATCCTGATATGCATGCTGAAAAGTACGACTTCCTTAAGTGTTGTCCATGAGTGTAGAAGGAGTTATTTTTGGATATTTTGAGATTTATAAAAAAGATCGTCATATTTCATGCCTAAATAGATGTTAAAATAACAAAGCTACAACACCAGCTTTGATAAACTCAGTGGTCCCATCTGGAGACCAGGGTTTTGGTCTAATGGCTCTCCTTAGCCCTAGGTTGTCCTCTATTTCATGAGATC
>CP092876.1:13104520-13131841 GCA_030710605.1 Cordylochernes scorpioides | reverse complement strand
GATCATTATCACAGCCTCAGCAAAGAAATAACCTTGATAATGATCGTAAAGAAAGAGGCTGCCTGGCCGCCATTCATATTTCTTGAAAATAAAGATACTTCAGCCAGTAAATCTTTTTATTACCTCGACGTTTCGACTAAAAATCTTTTGTCCTCGTCAGGAGCAAACAAAAATTAAAACATTTAGCTAAGTGAAAAAATAGTACAAATGTGATATTATACTGGTATAAGGTGCATAAATTATGAAAAAGACATCTCCTTATCGTGCAACTGAAAGTTGCTGATGGCTTGCGCCATCTATCGGAATAAATATCAACTATTCTCGTTGATTTTTAATTATTCCAGAATCCCGTGATTAGCTTTTCTTGATTAATCAAGAATGGGTATTTGGCCAATTCTGGAAAAATTAAAAATCAACGAAAATAGTTGATATTTATTCAGATAGATGGCGCAAGCCAACAGCAACTTTCAGTTGCACGATAAGGAGATGCCTTTTTCTTAATTTAGCTAAGTGTTTTAATTTTTGTTTGCTCCTGACGAGGGCAAAAGATTTTTGTCGAAACGTCGAAGTAATAAAAAGATTTACTGGCCGAAGTATCTTTATTTTCTTGATAATGTTGGATATGCCAATATTTTGTATTCAAATAATATATAGCTAAACCTGTCTATAGCGCCTCCTCTTGGGACTCACCAAAATAGGGTGCTATAGAGAGGGGGTGTTATAGACAGGTCACTTTTAATGTAAATCGCATCGTACTACGTATTTAAAATCGGGCGTTATAGAGAGGATGGCGCTATTTAGAGGGGGCTTTATAGACAGGTTTAAATGTAATATATATAGTGTTATATAGAAATAAGAAAGACAAACTACCGAATATTAAGGTAATTAATTTTATCGAAACAATTAAAAAAACTTATTATGCTTGACCTAAAATTATATATGTCAAAAATATATATATATTCTTTTTAAGTAACGAAATATCAAAATTAATTATATGTTAATTGATATAATAAATATTTTATGTTACACACATTATAACATAGATTCACAAATCACACCATAAACACCTAACCACACCTATCACACTCACAACACACAAGCACACACATCACACCATACTCACCACAAAACGCACACATGATATGGCCACTCTGGGCAATAGGTTCATCTTCCCGTGACATGGCCACTCTGGGCAATAGGTTCATCTTCCCGTGACATGGCCACTCTGGGCAATAGGTTCATCTTCCCGTGACATGGCCACTCGGGGCAATAGGTTCATCTTCCCGTGACATGGCCACTCGGGGCAATAAGTTCATCTTCCCGTGACATGGCCACTCGGGGCAATAGGTTCATCTTCCCGTGACATGGCCACTCTGGGCAATAGGTTCATCTTCCCGTGACATGGCCACTCGGGGCAATAGGTTCATCTTCCCGTGACATGGCCACTCGGGGCAATAGGTTCATCTTCCCGTGACATGGCCACTCTGGGCAATAGGTTCATCTTCCCGTGACATGGCCACTCGGGGCAATAGGTTCATCTTCCCGTGACATGGCCACTCGGGGCAATAAGTTCATCTTCCCGTGACATGGCCACTCTGGGCAATAGGTTCATCTTCCCGTGACATGGCCACTCGGGGCAATACGTTCATCTTCCCGTGACATGGCCACTCGGGGCAATAAGTTCATCTTCCCGTGACATGGCCACTCGGGGCAATAAGCTCATCTTCCCGTGACATGGCCACTCGGGCAATAACTTCATCTTCCCGTGACATGGCCACTCGGGGCAATAACTTCATCTTCCCGTGACATGGCCACTCGGGGCAATAACTTCATCTTCCCGTGACATGGCCACTCGGGGCAATAACTTCATATTCCCGTGACATGGCCACTCGGGGCAATAAGTTCATCTTCCCGTGACATGGCCACTCGGGGCAATAAGTTCATCTTCCCGTGACATGGCCACTCGGGGCAATAACTTCATCTTCCCGTGACATGGCCACTCGGGGCAATAAGTTCATATTCCCGTGGCATGGCCACTCGGGGCAATAGGTTCATCATCCCGTGACATGGCCACTCGGGGCAATAACTTCATCTTCCCGTGACATGGCCACTCGGGGCAATAGGTTCATCCTCCCGTGACATAGCTACTCGGGGCAATAGGTTCATCATCCCGTGACATGGCCACTCGGGGCAATAACTTCATCTTCCCGTGACATGGCCACACTCGGGGCAATAAGTTCATCTTCCCGTGACATGGCCACACTCGGGGCAATAACTTCATCTTCCCGTGACATGGCCACACTCGGGGCAATAAGTTCATCTTCCCGTGACATGGCCACTCGGGGCAATAACTTCATATTCCCGTGACATGGCCACTCGGGGCAATAGGTTCTTCTTCCCGTGACATGGCCACTCGGGGCAATAGGTTCTTCTTCCCGTGACATGGCCACTCGGGGCAATAACTTCATCTTCCCGTGACATGGCCACTCGGGGCAATAACTTCATCTTCCCGTGACATGGCCACTCGGGGCAATAAGCTCATCTTCCCGTGACATGGCCACTCGGGCAATAACTTCATCTTCCCGTGACATGGCCACTCGGGGCAATAACTTCATCTTCCCGTGACATGGCCACTCGGGGCAATAACTTCATATTCCCGTGACATGGCCACTCGGGGCAATAAGTTCATCCTCCCGTGACATGGCCACTCGGGGCAATAACTTCATCTTCCCGTGAAATGGACACTCGGGGCAATAGGTTCATCTTCCCGTGACATGGCCACTCGGGGCAATAACTTCATCTTCCCGTGACATGGCCACTCGGGGCAATAAGTTCATCTTCCCGTGACATGGCCACTCGGGGCAATAACTTCATCTTCCCGTGACATGGCCACTCGGGGCAATAGGTTCATCTTCCCGTGACATGGCCACTCGGGGCAATAAGTTCATCTTCCCGTGAAATGGACACTCGGGGCAATAGGTTCATCTTCCCGTGACATGGCCACTCGGGGCAATAAGTTCATCTTCCCGTGAAATGGACACTCGGGGCAATAGGTTCATCTTCCCGTGACATGGCCACTCGGGGCAATAAGTTCATCTTCCCGTGACATAGCTACTCGGGGCAATAGGTTCATCTTCCCGTGACATGGCCACTCGGGGCAATAAGCTCATCTTCCCGTGACATGGCCACTCGGGGCAATAAGCTCATCTTCCCGTGACATGGCCACTCGGGGCAATAAGTTCATCTTCCCGTGACATGGCCACTCGGGGCAATAAGCTCATCTTCCCGTGACATGGCCACTCGGGGCAATAAGCTCATCTTCCCGTGACATGGCCACTCGGGGCAATAAGTTCATCTTCCCGTGACATGGCCACTCGGGGCAATAAGTTCATCTTCCCGTGACATGGCCACTCGGGGCAATAAGTTCATCTTCCCGTGACATGGCCACTCGGGGCAATAGGTTCATCTTCCCGTGACATGGCCACTCGGGGCAATAAGCTCATCTTCCCGTGACATGGCCACTCGGGGCAATAAGCTCATCTTCCCGTGACATGGCCACTCGGGGCAATAAGTTCATCTTCCCGTGACATGGCCACTCGGGGCAATAAGTTCATCTTCCCGTGACATGGCCACTCGGGGCAATAAGTTCATCTTCCCGTGACATGGCCACTCGGGGCAATAACTTCATCTTCCCGTGACATGGCCACTCGGGGCAATAAGTTCATCTTCCCGTGACATGGCCACTCGGGGCAATAAGTTCATCTTCCCGTGACATGGCCACTCGGGGCAATAAGTTCATCTTCCCGTGACATGGCCACTCGGGGCAATAAGTTCATCTTCCCGTGACATGGCCACTCGGGGCAATAGGTTCATCTTCCCGTGACATGGCCACTCGGGGCAATAACTTCATCTTCCCGTGACATGGCCACTCGGGGCAATAAGTTCATCTTCCCGTGACATGGCCACTCGGGGCAATAGGTTCATCTTCCCGTGACATGGCCACTCGGGGCAATAACTTCATCTTCCCGTGACATGGCCACTCGGGGCAATAAGTTCATCTTCCCGTGACATGGCCACTCGGGGAAATAAGTTCATCTTCCCGTGAAATGGACACTCGGGGCAATAGGTTCATCTTCCCGTGACATGGCCACTCGGGGCAATAAGTTCATCTTCCCGTGACATAGCTACTCGGGGCAATAGGTTCATCTTCCCGTGACATGGCCACTCGGGGCAATAAGCTCATCTTCCCGTGACATGGCCACTCGCGGCAATAACTTCATCTTCCCGTGACATGGCCACTCGGGGCAATAACTTCATCTTCCCGTGACATGGCCACTCGGGGCAATAACTTCATCTTCCCGTGACATGGCCACTCGGGGCAATAACTTCATCTTCCCGTGACATGGCCACTCGGGGCAATAAGTTCATCTTCCCGTGACATGGCCACTCGGGGCAATAACTTCATCTTCCCGTGGCATGGCCACTCGGGGCAATAAGTTCATCTTCCCGTGACATGGCCACTCGGGGCAATAAGTTCATCTTCCCGTGACATGGCCACTCGGGGCAATAACTTCATCTTCCCGTGACATGGCCACTCGGGGCAATAACTTCATCTTCCCGTGGCATGGCCACTCGGGGCAATAACTTCATCTTCCCGTGGCATGGCCACTCGGGGCAATAACTTCATCTTCCCGTGACATGGCCACTCGGGGCAATAAGTTCATCTTCCCGTGACATGGCCACTCGGGGCAATAAGTTCATCTTCCCGTGACATGGCCACTCGGGGCAATAAGTTCATCTTCCCGTGACATGGCCACTCGGGGCAATAAGTTCATCTTCCCGTGACATGGCCACTCGGGGCAATAAGTTCATCTTCCCGTGACATGGCCACTCGGGGCAATAAGTTCATCTTCCCGTGACATGGCCACTCGGGGCAATAAGTTCATCTTCCCGTGACATGGCCACTCGGGGCAATAAGTTCATCTTCCCGTGACATGGCCACTCGGGGCAATAAGTTCATCTTCCCGTGACATGGACACTCGGGGCAATAAGTTCATCTTCCCGTGACATGGCCACTCGGGGCAATAAGTTCATCTTCCCGTGACATGGCCACTCGGGGCAATAAGTTCATCTTCCCGTGACATGGCCACTCGGGGCAATAAGTTCATCTTCCCGTGACATGGCCACTCGGGGCAATAAGTTCATCTTCCCGTGACATGGCCACTCGGGGCAATAAGTTCATCTTCCTGTGACATTGCCACTCGGGGCAATAGGGTCATCGCTACCCGCAACAATGGAAGGAGTTTTCGTTGTAGAGACGGAACTAGAGCATTCCCAAAAAATCTTTGACGCATAGGACAGTAGTGAGCTTGACGATGTTAACTTGCTATGATTGTTGTGACCAGTTACTAAGGCGATAAAAAAATTTGACCAAGAACCTATTTTAATAATCCCAATCGGATTCCAAACCAACCAGGAACCTAGAAAAGTTCATTCCCTACACCTAACAAAATTTGCACGAAGTTTATCAACATTGTTATATTATTCCACGTAAATAAGTCCTTTAAGAATGGTGCATATCTCAAATCAGACCTCTACAAAGGTTCCTTTCACCCAATCATCCACATGCCTTGAATAATATGAAATCCTTAACTTTAGGAGAAGTTATAATAATTAGAATGTATTTGTGCTAATTCCAATGGTAGACTCAGTCCACTACCAGGACATGGAACGAATACCGTACGCATTCATATTTTCCATAAAAGAAAAAAAAAACTTCCATGTTACTCAATTCGAATCAATTTTACAAGAAAATTTCGAGAGAAAAAAAATATCTATCTTGATCGTTTCTCTTTATAAATCCGAGAATGCTTCTCAGCAAAAATTTGTAACTAAAATTATAGAGGTCAAGATAAGTAAAAAAGAGATTATTTCCTTTGTCTCACTGCTTTGTTCCTATGCATACCTCTGGTGAATCCTGTATAGGGTCAGTAACCCTAAATAAAGGCTTTTTGTTGTTGTTGTAAAAAAGAGATTGATGTTGGAAGAATTTGAAACGAAGAAGAAATAGATATGAAGACTTCAAATGAATGAAGTGGCTTGAAGAGATCAAGGAAACTACTGAAGCCATTCTAGATAAGCTACGAGTTCGGGTCGCCAACAGATCAAATTGGATAATATTTATCCATATTGTGAAAATATTACGAAAAAAAAAAAAGAAAGTCACGTTTTGATATTTAAGGTGTATTCATACCATTTACATGAGCATTTGAGATGGCAGAGCGCCATCTAGTGGAACAAAAATCAACTAAACGTTGAATTAGATTATTCTATAATATTTTTCCAACCTATTTTTTTTTATATAAATCAATAAGAGCCAACAACGTATGCGTTTCGGGATGTTTGCCCTCATCAGCATGGTACAGGCTTTACCTTAAAGGTAAAAAATTTGGTCCAAGAGGTTTTCCGAGGAATCAATAAATGGATATTTAAGACCAAATTTGCATAAATACGCTAAATCAATAGAATCGTCAAAAGTCAAACTCAACTTGACGAACATTAACAGCAACATAGGTCAGAATACGCCTCTTTCATTGAAAACTATTCTTTTAAAAATGGTATTAAGAGACAACTTGCCAATAGTCAAACAGAATGGAATAGATTTATGTGTGCTAGCCCTTATATATATATAAGCATAAAGTATTTTCTTTCTTCTTTCACCTTATTTGATACATTGTAAATAACATCGCGCTGATTATTGTTACTATTACTGTTATTTATGTATATGTCGAATCCTGTTGACTCAATGTCAAATTCTGGGTGTCGACTCACTGTGGGGTTGCTGTCCTCTTACTGTCGAATGTGTGTTGTTGGGTTGGTTGTGGCGCAGTCTTGGTCAAACGACAAGGGTTCCACAGGGGAAGAACGAACACACCTGGATGGGGTAGAATAAGACCTTGCGAATGGGAGAAAGTTCGGCGGAGGTAGCTGGCCTTTCACATGGTGGAGCATACACTACCTTGGTTGGTGCTTATGTTGAGCACACCTAGCTCGAAGCACAGTCACCTACCTTCTTTTTGTTTCTTGTCCGAGATAATCGTCATCGACTCTCTCGACTTCTCATTGGTGGAGATCCTTCCATGTGCTCTCTGGTGATTCGCTATCAATTTGTCATGCTTAAAGGTGATTGGCTCAGTACCTCCATTGTTGCCATCATTGCAATCCTCCAGGAAGAAGAAGGCCTTTGAACTTAAGTTTTATGGGGCCAGGGCAGTGACCTTTACTTCCTGGATGATGCAATCCTGTACTTTGTTTCTTTCCCATCTCGCGAGGCCTAACTTTTATTAAACCTTTAGACGATACATTATACATAGATTGTGGTGGGGTTACATAATCCTATATACAGATTATCACATGTATGTACCCTCTTCTTCTACTCAGAGAATCAGTATAAGACCAAAAGGTCTTAATAAAGCTTTTTGGTCTTCTGTTGTTGTTATATAAGCAAAAAGGAAAGCTTCATGAAGATGAGGTTGCCTGGCCAGCATTCATAGTTCTTACAATTGAGAGACATTCCAGCCAGTAAATCTTTAAAAAATCAATAAAAAAAAGATTTACTTGCAGAAATGTTCTAAGAACTAAGAAAGAAAATCTCATGTATAAACAAACATAGAACCTCGGAAATATGTAAAAATGGAGATTCCTGGTGCAGGTGATGCGGACATTCCGTCGGCGCGTGGCTCAAGGAGATGATGATGATGAGGATGATGAAGAAGGGGGATTCCGGTTGCCATGGAAACGTCGACCCCCAGAAGATCCCCCGAAGAAGTCCCAGATCGCCACAGTCAACCGTCCAGTTGTCCTCAACCCTGCCAACCTTCAGGATACCAAACTCACCTCAGTCACCTCCTAGCATATGTAAATATACTCTTTCTAGGTTATGCAAATTGAAAACCATTTCTTTTTTTACCTACTACAAGAATGCTATCTACGCTTTTTTCTTATTTAATTAAACGAAAGTTTTAAAAAAAGCGAACACATTTGTGTCAACTTTTGAAAAGTCTCAAGTAGGGAAGGATGATATTCATTGCAATGAAAGCTACTTTCTTTCTTTTAATTAATACATCAAAATAATATACAGTTAAACCTGTCTATAGCGCCCCCTCTTGGGACTCACCAAAATAGGGTGCTATAGAGAGGGGGTGCTATAGACCGGTTGCTTTTAATGTAAATCGCATCATGCTATGTATTTAAAATTGGGCGCTATAGAGAGGAAGGCGCTATTTAGAGGGGGCGCTATAGACAGGTTTAACTGTATTTTGTATCTTTTCAGAGAAGACTCAGATCAATTAATGAGCCACAACACTAATTTAAACAAATTCATAACATCCTACGAGAGAACAAAACTTAAGGAAGTTGTACCTTTTAGCATATATGTCAGGATTCAGACAATAACTTTGAAAGATATTTGATACACAGTGACTCTTTTATTGAAGACACATGAGATAACTAAGTGTCAACAAAATTGCCTCCATCTCCTTCGAAAAAAAAAAAAATAGTCGACCGGTGACATCAGACTTTCCACCTCCTTATTGTTGTTTCTTTTCCCCTTGTGTAAAGATTACACGAATTCCATGAGTTCATGCTCCTCGAGCTGTTTTATGATGAGCAGCGGCCTCTCCCAAATGTCCTGTTTAGTGCATCTAATGCAAGCCAAAAATTCCACCTCCTTAAGTTGAGTATATAGTCTTCACTGATGTTTTCGACAACGGGAAAGACTCCGCTATCGATAAGACACCAAAGTTCTTTCCTATAGAGTTGGTATCGTAAATATTGAGGCTGCCTGGCCGGCATTCATATTTCTTGAAAATGAAGATACTTCGGCCAGTAAATCTTTTTATTACCTCGACGTTTCGACAAAAATCTTTTGTCCTCGTCAGGAGCAAACAAAAATTAAACATTCAGCAAAGATTTTTAACGCCTTGCTGAATGTTTAATTTTTGTTTGCTCCTGACGAGGACAAAAGATTTTTGTCGAAACGTCGAGGTAATAAAAAGATTTACTGGCCGAAGTATCTTCATTTTCAAGAAATATAGAGTTGGTAGGTCATTTCCAAAGAGATGTTTATCTGGCAAAGTACAAGTATATAGTAGTATTTATATATAGCTCAATTCTACTGTCAAAAAGCTGGTGTTGTGGTTTTGTAAACTGACAGAGTCTGTTAAAGGGGGTAAATAGATGGTCATTACTTTTGTGTCTATTTTGATAAGAGAGGAAGCTTCTTTTTTTTACCCATTTTCCTTTCCTGGCCAATTTCTCTATCTACACTCATGAACAAAAGGAAGTTTCATATTATATGCATAAGTCACTCCTTATTTGTATATATAACGACGGATTTCCCATATATGCAAATTTGAAAACATTCTTCTTTTAAAAATATGTATAATTATCAACTTACAAAACTATTTTAGAGGCTTAATATTCTTTTTTAAAATAAAACAATTTCTACTGTCCTTACTGCAATGGAAAAATCAAATTGCAGTAAGGACAGTAGAAATTGTTTTATTTTAAAAAAGAATATTACGCCTCTAAAATAGTTTTGTAAGTTGATAACAGATGGCGCGCTAGTGCATCGTAACATAATTGTTCAAATAAAAGACACAATTTGATATTTGCGGAAGAGCGATTGCTAGAAACATATTATATATTTATAATTATATTTAATTCTGCTGTCCTAAAAGCTTATGTCCATAATTCTTCTAAAATACCCATTCCAAGATTCTTACAACAGTCAACTATAAAAGGAAGTTCCAAAAAATGCAATATAACAGCGGTATGGTAGATTAAACTGGCGAAACCGCTGGGAGGGTTCACCACTGATGAGCCAGGCCCTCCCTTTAATTTTTCCATTGCAGTAAGGACAGTAGAAATTGTTTTATTTTAAAAAAGAATATTACGCCTCTAAAATAGTTTTGTAAGTTGATAACAGATGGCCCGCTAGTGCATCGTAATATATAATTATGAAAATAAATACAGTAAAACCTCCCTGTAAAGGACAACATTTAATTACAGAGCCAAAGTGTTCTTTAGGGAAAGGTGTCCTCTTATTGGAGAGTGTCTAAATTGTAAAAATGGTAATTTTGACAATGAAAACTGTCCTTTATAGAGAGGTGTCCTCTAGCGTGAGTGTCCTCTCATGGAGGTTCTACTATATATATTTATCCATGCTAAAAGGTACAATTTCCTCAAGTTTTGTCCATGAGTATACATATTGTATATATATAATTTATTATCAACTCAAATCTTTGAATAAAAATGTGAAACTTTTTTTCCATTTATTTTGTTAAAAAAATATTTTCTAACTATTTGAAAAAATAATGAAAAAAATCTGAACAGGTATGTAAAAAGAGAATTTTAACAAAATGAAGTTTATGTATATATATATAACAGTACTCTATTGATTTTCTTAACCTTTTTACATATTTACTGAATTTAATGTTCTTACATTTATCCAAGCCCCATACCACCTCTTTACCATTAACAAACAAACACATAAAAGATGTTTAGAAAACCAAGTTGAATTTATGTAAATAAATTTTTTACATCATTTCTCTTTTGTCATTTATTTCTAATTTACAACATCAATTTCACCTTTTCTCTTGATATACAACAATATGGATTATAGATTATAAACACAAGGTAATAAGACCAAATTCCAAATAGTGTGTAACATTTCGGTAACAGCATTGTTACCATCTTCAGACAAAAGTACTTTGATATGTACTTTGAAAGTACATTGATGGAAGGCTAGTAAAATGGGCCTCTATTCTAATCAATGTCACTGCTTTACCAGATGTATTCTGGGAACCAGGTAAAACCGGTGGAAAATGGGCTCTCTTGACTGTTAAAAATCTGTGATGGTTTAATTATCATTGCAGGACATTTGAGAATTGGAATTAAATGGTAAATTTCAAGATTCCAAATGTCACAGATGATATCTGCTTGACGCCAATTTTTCTTATTCAATACTTTTCGTCTGAAGATGGTAACAACGCTGTTACCGAAACATCACACACTATTTATTTATTTTGATTTGGTCTTATTACCTTGACCTTTTCTCTTGTCTTCTTCTTCTTTCTTATCTCCACTCAATCATATTAGGGTATCAAGTTGAGACCCTTGATGGTGTCTGTTTGACAACCATCATGACTGGGTGAAGTAGAATGCGTCTGCCTTTGTCATTAAGACTGGGAGCACTACTCAATGGCAGGCCAACTTAGCTCCAAAATAAATGGCCGCCTCTGACACGAGGAACAGATGCCATGTGCAGCTGCTCCTAACATGGGAGTACAAACACTGCTCATCCTGTATCCCTGGATCAGGAGCCTTTACAGGGTACTATCAGCCGGACCAGCTCAACCCAGGTTTTTTAGTGAGCTTGTTACTGCTCCCCCTCCTCCTTTTTCATCCGGGCTTGGGACCGGCAAAGGCGGAGTTGTTTTCTCTTGTAATTAAAACATATATATATATTTTTTAAATAGTACAAAAGTGAAATTGGGATCAGAGAGAATATGGTGTTACAGGATACTAATTAAAGTGTGTGATTGTTGAGCCCAAAAATGGATGTAGCAAGCAGACAAGCTGCAATGTATTATAGCAAAGTACCAAGGTGCCAACTCCGCCTTTGCCGGTCCCAAGCCCGGATGAAAAAGGAGGAGGAGGAGCAGTAACAAGCTCACTAAAAAACCTGAGCTCAGCTGGCCCGGCTGATAGTACCCTGTAAGGGTTCCTAATCCAGGAATACAGGATGAGCAGCGTTTGTACTCCATGTTAGGAGCGGCTGCACATGGCGTCTGTTTCTTCATGTTAGAGGCGGCCATTTCTTTTGGAGCAAAGTTAGTGGCCTGCCACTGAATAGTGCTCCCAGTTTTAATGACAAAGGCAGACACATTCTACTTCACCTAGTCATGATGGTTTCAAGCTTTACAAGCTTGATACCCTAATATGATTGAGTGGAGATAAGAAAGAAGAAGACGAAGGTGCCACCAAGGTTGTTCAAAAAAAGTTTAGATTCCCCAGACTAAGGAAGATAAGACCAAAGAAGCCACCAAGTCTGTGTAACATAGAAAATGTACAAAAGGAAGATTTATTGTCATTTCAACTCCAGAACAGGATGGAGATGGCCATGGTCACGCAGCAAACTGCCACGTAGGGACTTTTCCTTTCTCCTGCGCAACATCCACAAATATTTATAGCTCTTTAATTAAAAAGGCATATGTTTGATCAAAATATAATTTATTTTACCAATATTTCAGTTGGCTGAACGCCAACCTTTATCAAGGTGTTATAACATATTAATGTGTGTCAACAACAAACTCAGAGCCACATAACGTCAACAGAATTAAGTTTTAAAAATATTTTTTTATATTCAATGGGGAGAAAAAATTTGATAGCTCTGAACACATTATCTTCTCTCACACTTTCTACAACAACAGCCCATACAATTGGGGCTTACTCTTGGGGAAAAGCAAAAAAAAAATACAAAATATACATATGAGAGAGTTACAGTAGAACCTCCCTGTAAAGGTCAACATCTAATTGCAGAGTCAAAGTATCCTTTAGGGAGAGATGTCCTCTTACCGGAGAGTTATTGATTAGTAAAACAGTAGAACCTCCCTGCAAAGGACACCTAGCTACAGACCCAAAGTATCCTTTAGGGAGAGGTGTCCTCTTACCGGCGTTATTGATTAGTAAAACAGTAGAACCTCCCTGTAAAGGACACCTAATTGCAGAGTCAAAGTATCCTTTAGGGAGAGGTGTCCTCTTACCAGAGAGCTGCTAAATAGTAAAAATGGTAATTTTACAAATAAAAACTGTCCTTTGTGGAGAGGTGTCTGCTAGAGGGAGGTTCTACTGTACCACATTTTTGTTGTTGTTTCTTATCCCCTTGTGTAAAGATTTCACGAACTCCATGAGTCCACGCTCCTCGAGCTGATCTCATGGAATGGGGTGTAGCTTTCATTTGCACCAGGAACACTTTGGTGAAAGTCTGACTTTGCCTTTACAAGATTATATTATACAACAACAACAACAAAAAGCTTTATTAAGACCTTTCAGTCTTATACAGATTATCAAGTATAGAAATGTAGGGTAAATGCAGAAAAAAACGGCAATAATAACAGTAATAAGCATTGTGGTTATATTATACTGATAGGAATCAATATTTGAAGTAGAGATTTTAGAAACATACTGACTGGAAAGACGTCTGGACAACGTATACCTGGATGCCCACCGATACGCTTCGTGGACCAATTAAAGGAACTCACTGGCTTAACCATCGCCGAGATGGTACATAGAGCTCAAGAGACAGAGATGGCTGGTGTCGCATTATGTTTGGGATGTAATACATACAGTGGGCCACAACGTTCAATCTTCTTCTTCTTTCTTATCTCCACTCAATCACACTAAGGTATCAAGCTTGTAAAGCTTGAGATTTTTTTATGGTGTCTGCCGGGGAAGAGTAGAGCTCATCAATGGATGAGTCAATACAGTCAATAATATGTTTTGGAGTTGAAGGGTGAGAATTGCACTTAGTACATAGTGGAAAAACCTTGCAACCATTCTGGAAAGTCATTGTCCGTAGATGACCAGACTTAAGTCTGGAAATCAAAGACTGTTGTTCTCTTGGGAGGACAGAACCGGTGCTTGTCCCTCCTGCTCTTTACCAGTCATGTGCAGCATCAGATTTCCAACGTTCAATCATGAATAAAATGATTTATCTATTAGAAACCATAAGGTAACAAGACCACTTTTACGGTTTTTCTCTTAGTGTTTATTCATTTCAACAAGAGCACTCACTATGAAATATTAGTTTTGAAGATAATTTTCTGGTTGTAAGTATGTTTGGAAAAATATATGGCTACATCTTAACTAATGGTTTTATTTAGTTTCCTACATTTCAGTGACTGAATGTCATTCTCTTCAGGGGAATGGTTTATTTTTTATATTTTCTACTTACACATACAGTTAATTATGAAAAAAGGGGCATCTCCTTATCGTGCAACTGAAAGTTGGCCTTATTGGTATAAGTCTGGCCTTAACTACCCGTTTCATGATTTTTCAGAATGCCTTGAATGACCAGTTTTTTGGTCGTTGAGGTACAGCTTGCACCACGATGATGAGGGCCAACAGCCCGAAACACGTCCATGGTTAGCTCTTTTCTTGATTAATCAATGGCCAATTCTGGAATAATTAAAAATCAACGAGAATAGTTGATATTTATTCCGATAGATGGCGCAAGCCATCAGCAACTTTCAGTTGCACGATAAGGAAATACCTTTTCATAATTTATGCACCTTATCCCAGTACAATATCACATTTGTACTATTTTTTCATATACAGTTAAGCCTGTCTATAGCGCCCTATCTTGGAACTCACCAAAATAAGGTGCTATAGAGAGGGGGTGCTATAAACAGGTCACTTTTAATGTAAATTGCATCGTACTACGTATTTAAAATCGGGCGCTATTTAGAGGGGGCGCTATAGGTTTAACTGTATATACATGTTTTCCTAAAATAAATGGAACGCGTCACATGTTTGTATATATAGTAGAACCTCCATGAGAGGACACCTGCACTAGAGGACCCCTCTCTATAAAGGACAATTTTGATTGTCAAAATTACCATTTTTACTATTTAGCAACTCTCCGATAAAAGGACACCTCTTCCTAAAGGACACTTTGGTTCTGCAATTAGGTGTTGTCCTTTACAGGGAGGTTTTACTGTATATCAAAAAATAAATAAAAGAGAGAGTTTAATAATAAATAGATTTTTTTGCTTCTTTCCAAAGAGTTGTTAAATAGTAAAAATGGTCATTTTTATAAGTTTCGATTTTCATAAATCAATATAAACACCAAAAGTTTATATGGAACTTGATTTTGTGTGTGTGTGGAGGCTGACAACAACAACAATAAATCAATAATTTTAAAAATGCAAATCGCTGATACTACAGTAGAACCTCCCTGTAAAGGACAACACCTAATTGCAAAGCGAAAGTGTCCTTTAGTGAGAGGTGTCCTCTTACTGGAGAGTTGTTAAATTGTAAAAATGGTAATTTTGAAAATGAAATCTGTCCTTTGTGGAGAGGTGTTCGCTAGCGGGGTATCCACTAAAAGGAGGTTCTAATATATATTGTATTTGAAAATAGAGCAATCCATATTTAATTCATTAGATAATAAAAAGGCATATATTTTATTAAATCCAATATATGCCTTTTTATTATCTAATATATATTGTATAAAAAAAAATTATTTATCAATATATCAGTAAAAAGGTAATTTTAGGCACGAAAACTGTCTTTTGTAGAGGGGTATCTGTTAGTGAGAATGTCCTCTAATGGAAGTTTCTATTGTATTCAAATGCGAAAACCTAAAAGCTAAACAAAGCATTCCTTTATAACAATAAAACTGGGTTAAGAATCTACAAGCCAAAGAGTCCTTTTCCTCACACACGGCCCTAAATAAACTGATAAAATAATTTAGGGCCATAAGGAAAGACCTCTTTGTCATGAAAGTCTTAGGCCAGTTTTATCCTAAGTAAAGAAACTCATCATTTAGATTTAGATTTTTAACTCCGGCTTTGCCGGTCCCAAGCCCGAATGAAAAAGGAGGAGGGGGAGCAGTAACAAACTCGTTAAAAACCTGGGTTCAGCTGGCCCGGCTGATAGTACACTGTAAGGGCTCCTAATCCAGGGATACAGGATGAGCAGTGTTTGTACTCCATGTTAGGAGCGGCTGCACATGGCGTCTGTTCCTCATGTCAGAGGCGGCCATTTCTTTTAGAGCTAAGTCGGCCTGCCACTGAGTAGTGCTCCCAGTCTTAATGACAAAGGCAGACACATTCTACTTCACTCACACCATCAACAAGCTTTACAAGCTTGATACCGTAAATATGATTGAGTGGAGATAAGAAAGAAGAAGAAGATCATTTAGATTTGTATCTATCATAATAAGTATCTATAATATACCTAACACCACATTTGGTTATCCTTTCTTTATTTAAGACATTTGATATTTTAGCAGAGATCTCTATTATTCTCTAATTTTTATAAAACAACAGTTTATTTTTTGTCTTCTTAAACATACATTATGTTGTTGTTACTTATTCCTCAAGTCTTTTCAAACGATCTCCATTAGGTTCCATTATCTCAGCTTTTCTATTATAGTCCCAGAAGTCTTTTTTGGAGGATTTGATACAATTCAATAGATGTTCAGGACTGGCTGGTTGGGAATCGCATTTGGGGCATTTTGGGAATGTTTTGATTTTTCCATTAAATTTGAGCATTCTAAGATGTCCTGTTGGTAATCTTGAAATCGCCGTTTATTCTTCCCTAGTAAGGGTGTGGAAAGAAGATTCGTTAGGAATGGGGGTGTACCAAGGGGTGGTTTAGGGTGGATTTCCAGAGAGAGGTTATTTTTGTTTGTGGATGGAAGAAATTTCAGAATAGGTGAGTTGGGAGTTTTCAGGCTGGCCAACATACATTATAAAATACTATAAAGAGGGGGGGGGGGGGATACAAAACACATTAATATCCAAATAACAAAATAATTACATTGTACACGACAACAACAATATAATTACATATATACACACTCACCTATCCTGGCACACTTCCAAAATGTTCCCAGCAACCTGCAGACAAACAAAACAGGTGTAAAATATATTTTTTTAAATAAAAAAATGTTATATACAGTTAATTTTCCCTAACGAGGGTATATGCAATATGGTGTTAAATTATTATTTTTCAATTAAAAAAAAACACACACACACACAAGTAAAAGCAATTCTATATACAGTAAAACCCCGCTAATACGAACCCTGGATATAATGAACCTTCCCTTATAACGAACTCATGCCGATTCCCAATTCCATTCCATTGAAAATACCATCGTTATAACGAACTTTGCGATTTTTAGAATAACGAACTACCCCTATAATGAACCTATTTTCGGTCCCAAAATAATAAAATCTATTTAAAATACTATGCTTATAACGAACTTAGAATTGTAATTAAAAAAAAAAATTAAAACAACCAAATTTTGAGCATGTTTCAGCTCGCGGATCGCGATTTCAAATAAATACATTTAGCGGCATTGTTTGTTTTGAATATTGCACTTTATTTTTGCTGTATGTTGTATAAATTTTAACACATTATACTTTTTATTAAATAGAATATATTTGCATCCATTAAATTTGAAATATAAAAATACAAATGGCTTCCAAAATGAAGAAAATAAAGGCATTTTAAAAACAAAAGCGTTATTTCTTTAAAAAAAAAAAAAGCCATTTTCAGAACTTTTCAAAGTGAAACAACACAGGTAAAATGTTAAGAACATATTAAAATAAGAGAATATAACTTTTCTATTATAAAAGATAAAATATAAAGCTATTAAAAATTGTTACAAAGAGGAATCAACCTCAACTTTTGCCGCAATCGCGATCGTACGTTTTAGGGTTAAAAAAAAAATCCAAATAAATGGTCCCGTGATGAAACAAAAACTATTTTTATGCCATTAACTATGGTGATTTTAAAATCAGCAATGTTTTGCATGACAGGTTAAAAAAAACGAAATCTAGACCTAGAAGAATATGTGGGAAAATGAAATGGAAGAAAAACACTAACTTTATTTGAATGGTGCAATGCTTGAAGAATGCTTTGAAGCAACAAGGTGTTAGAGACATTTTTCCAAGTAAACAATGTATTATATAATGTGATAATGATGTTTTAAAATCATTTTATAGCTTTGAACATATATTTAATAAAACTTTGCCCAGGATTTGTCTTGATTTTTAAATTAGACATAGAGGTACATGTATGTTATTGATAAGAAGAACCTATCATCTAATGATTTCTATTATTATTCAGTATTAATGTAAGGAAATTGGTCAATTAAGGGAATTAAAACAAAGTGACCACTATTAAGAGGAAGCCTCTTCTTGTCTGTATGGCTGTCCTTTAATTATACGGTCTAAAAATTTTGAAAAGTAAAAAAAAAAAAATAGCCAAACCGTGGCTATAGTGAACCAAAAGCTCTGTCCCATTGGGGTTCACTATAGAGGGGTTTTACTGTATCTGGTCTATTTCAGTTCTTCTTATAGCTATGGAGCTGTGCAAAAAAAGGTATCAAAACAAGAAAGAACAGAGCTACAAAGCACCAAAAACAAGAAAGAACAGAGATACAAAGCATCAAAAACAAGAAAGAACAGAGCAGAAAAGCCTCCAAAACAAGAGAAACAATAGAGTTACAAAGCATCCAAAACAAGAGAAACAACAGAGATACAAAGCATCAAAAACATGAAATAACAGAGCTACAAGCATCAAAAACAAGAAACGAAGGTACAACAAAGCATCCAAAACAAGAGAAACAACAGAGCTACAAAGCATCAAAAACAAGAAACAACAGTACAGCATCAACCAAAAACATGAAACAACAGAGCTACAAAAACAAGAGAAAGAACAGAGCTACAAAGCATCCAAAACAAGAGAAACAACAGAGTTACAAAGCATCAAAAACAAGAAAGAACAGAGTTTCAAAGCCTCCACAAAAACAAGAAGATCTGCAAACAATCACCCTACCCTTGCTTGTTGTTGTCCAGCAGTCGCGGGGCCAGGGAGCGGACATAGGCACAGGTGCAGATCACCAGCAGCACCACAGTCAGGAGACTCTGGAAGTTGAAGAGCGCACTCTGAACACACCAATCCCTTCTGTTCCCTCTCTCTGCTACATTTGATATCTTCAGAATTTATTGCAAAAGTCCAACCACACCAGTGAGTGCAAGTAACCAAAAGGTTCACTGGCACATTTGTAAGTGCAAAAATCAAACTGCCTTACACTTGTATAGACATGTGGTGCACTTACAATAAAAGCAGTCACTTACTACCCCCACTATGATTATCATGGCCTGTACCACATGTACTAGGGATAATAGAGAAGAATTCTTCTAGCACAAAAGATGTTGAAAGAATTAGTTTTCCATTCCACAATTTAGTCGTTGTAGAAGCTTCTTATAGACTTCTTCAGCTCTTCCTATCTTCCACCAAACCATTCTATTAAATCAATCCTTCCTTGGTCTGTTGCTGTTTCTTATCCACTTGTGTAAAAATTAAACAAATTCCATGAGTTCATGCTCCTCAAGTTGTTTTATGATAAGCAGTGGCCTCTCCCAAAGGTCATGTTTAGTACATCTAATGCAAGCCCAAATGTTGTTCTGGAGCTGCAAATGCCAAGCTACATTTTGGGCAAGTGGGGTAGATTTTATTTTTATTTTCTATCTTTAATGGCTTGAGATGGTCTGTTCTAAATCTTGTTAGTGTTGTTTGGTGCTGTCTGAGGTTCCTTGGTCTACCTGCCTTCATTCCTATCTCAAGATGTTGTTGTTGTCGTGTCCAATGAAGAGACTCAGATATCTCCATACATCTCTATCACAGCAATGCCCACTATCTTGGGTGTGTAAAGCTGCTGCTCTAGGTCCATGTCAATTTTCTGCAAGGCTGCGGCCATTGCTGGGTATGAGAATATGTGGGTAGGTGTTAGTTCCACACCCGGACAGTTGTTACATGTCCTATAGGTTATTGTGCAATCTGGATGTATTGTCATTCCTTTATAGTGTTTTATAGAACACGTCTAAGACCTAATTGGATGTCGTTTGCGTGTGCGATCACAGTAGTGTTCAAATGTGGCTGATGGTTGACAGTCAGCCATCACTCAGGACACCATAGAGTCAGTACCAAGACATGTTGACATAGCGGTGGTCCCACAACATATTGAGTGAACGGCGTTGTCACTCAATGTATAGATGTATTCTGTTCTCATAAGTTTCACTTATTGTTTGTTAATTATCTCTTTATACAGATTTTCACAACCTTTTGCTCACTAATTCTTGGTGTTACAAATTCAGTGCCACATATTATATATATTTACACAACCACATTCTTGATGGTTGTCAAACAGACACCATCAAGGGTCACAATTTGATACTCTAAAATGATTGAGTGGATATAAGAAAGAAGACAACCACAACGCATCAAAATATGAAAGTTTGGATGAGAATTTTACTTAACAGGCCCTAAATTAACATTTATTACATTTTAAAACATCTACATTTATTTCTTCTACAAAAGAAAAAGCTTTATTGAATTTAGTCATGAGCTAAATAGTTTTAATCCTTGGAAACATTGGATTGTGACATAACTTTCCGATTGACACCAAAGATCATCAGCAGATTAAGGAAAGGGCAGGTTTTCAGGCCCAGAAATGAATTGAATGGAACATTAATAAGTGGTATTCAGAGGGGCAGGGGATTAAAAGAGAGGGGTAATATTGTAACATAAGACTACTTTTAAAATTCAAGAGAGAGCATAGTGTATAATTAACTGACGGAACCTAAAACATGTTTAAAACAAGCTTCTTTCTATAATCTCAAGCCAGAAGAATGCTGTATTGCTAGAATTTATTCTGCTTCAATTTTTAAACAAATTTGATACATCAAAATAGCTTTTCTGATGGTAAAATAAGTGGGGATTTAATAGATAAAAAGGATAAATTAATAATACCATATATAAATTACAGATTTATATTAAAAAAAAAAGAATACATATTCTAAATATTTTTATAGGGAGATAATGAGAATCTGCTGCTTATGCATACTTTTTTATGCAGAGGGAATGGAAGCTTTAAATGGCTGAAGTGGTAAACCAATACAGTGAAATAAAAATAATAAAAAAGTTGAAAACTAATCTATCTAAAATGTAAAATAGTAAGAGGCACTGGAATTTATCAATTACCATTCTGTAAACTATGTGGCGTTTATTATTTAGTCTTATTTTCAAATATAAGATAACAAATCTCTTAACAAAAATAACACCGAAAAAGAAATTAAGGTAAAACAAAATTTACAAACAACTCAATTTCAAATGATTTTTATTGAGAGTTTAAAGAGTGATTTGCCTACTCTGTTATAGCATATATTCAATTTGTAAATTAAAATGGTTTCAATAGAAAGCTATTTATTTATTTCAAATATATATAATTAATTTATAATTTAATGGAATAAATGGTTTGCTGACTATGAAACAAATTTAAGACTTTAATATTTTCAATAAATTATAACAGGATAAGTAAAAAAAAAAATATAAAATAAAATAAATTATAACTAATTTTAAGAGTTATTAAAATAAAATTTATATAAAATATTTGTAATATTTTCAATTTATTATTAATATTATTTTCCATTTATCAAATCATTATTTGTTCAATTTTTTTTTTTTTTTACTAACATTCTGTGAAAAATGTTTTACGTTTCGAAATATTTATTATTATTTTATGTTTACGATCGAGGAAGGTAGGTTCTTTTTGTCGAAGCTCCTCTCTGTCTTCAAGTTTAGTAAGTAATATTATAACTGTTCAAATATCACATTTTTCTATAAATATCATATCTAAATATTTTCAAAATAAAAACATATCTCTAGAAAAGTTTAGCCTACGGTTACATATAAACATCAAAAAGGTCAAAAAATGACCATTTAATAATTTCTTTTCGTTTTTATATATATATTTTTTATAAATAGAATGTTTTTTACTAAATATTTTGACTTCAATTAACATATTAAACACATTTTAAACATTTAAAAAAATACCATATATCAAAAGACAGAATATTGTTCTGTCAAAAATATTTTTTTTTATACAAGTGACCATTAACCAATATGAAAAATATCTTCCCAATATTTATCAAGATATTAATTTATTATAAACTTAAAAATTATCTACCATAGAGAATTTAGTATAGTCTTTAAAAACACTTTTGTAAGAGAAAAAAAAAAACATTGTAAATCCATTTAAAAATAGATTCCTTTAGTTAATTCTTTCTAAATGGTATATCTTTCATTTATACCGATTTATTTATTTATTATTTTATATAAAGACCTAATCCAAATAAATTAATAGTGTTTGATGTTTCGGTAACAGTGTTGTTACAATCATCAGACAAAAGAAATTTCTTCATTCTTTCTTCAAATCTTTTTTTTTTGTCTGATGATGGTAACAATGCTGTTACCGAAACGTCACACACCATTTATTTATTTGGATTTAGGTATCATATTCTTGTTGCTATGACTCTATATCCATTTTTTCTGTGTTTGTAAATTCTGAAAATTGATACAAATTTGTAATACTCCTGTTTCCTTTTTCGCATATTTTAATGTACCTAAACACAAGGTAATAAGACCAAATCCAAATAAATAAATAGTGTGTGACATTTCAGTAACAGCGTTGTTACCATCTTCAGACAAAAGTACTGAATGAGAAGTTTTACCTTGTCTGAAGATGGTAACAACGCTGTTACCAAAACAGCACACACTATTTATTTATTTGGATTTGGTCTTATTACCTTGTGTTTAAAAATCTATAATCCAAATTGTGCTTTATCATATACTAGACGGGTGACCCAGGCTTCGCCCCGGGATTAACCTGTGTGCATATCTACCCGAGTGATATATATTTAGATAAGATTTTTTTATAATTGTTTGTTATTAGCATTATCTATTTGTTTGCATCAGCATAATTTAATCTAATCTTGATAGAGGGCGCTGTTCGTGAGCTAAGTAGAATAATTTGAATATATAGTTTTAATAATTGATTTATATATTTTTTAAAATAGCCTATCGTCTTCCCCGTATTTTTTTACCTATGTATGGAAATTTTGGTTTGAATTAGTGAACTACTGCGAATTTGTATACCGGACATACAAACAAACAAACATACAAACATTGATTTTTATATATATATATGTACCAACTATTTCATTTACAGAGAACAGAATTACCAATTAGCTAGAGTCTTCTTCTTTCTTATCTCCACACTGGGGTGAAGTAGAATGCGTCTGCCTTTGTCATTAAGACTGGGAGCACTACTCAGTGGCAGGCCGACTTAGCTCCAATATGAAATGGCCGCCTCTGACATGAGGAACAGACGCCATGTGCAGCTGCTCCTAACACGGAGTACAAACGCTGCTCATCCTGTATCCCTGGAATAGGAGCCCTTACAGGGTACTATCAGCGGGCCAGCTGAACCCAGGTTTTTTAGTGAGCTTGTTACTGCTCCCCCTCCTCCTTTTTCATCCGGGCTGGCAAAGGCGGAGTTGTTTAGATCAATGATGTAATCAAGTCAAATCTGCCATAAAAAACTATTGAATTCAATAACACTTTCTACACTCACATTCAGTGCTAATCTTGGGGATATAACCAGTTGAAAACGGTCTTCAAAATTTCTGAATAGCTTTCTAGAGGATTCAACAAAATTATAAATCTAACATAGGATGGTGGCTGTTTGTACAATTCTCTCTGTAAACTGGGAGAATTCTAAGACCACCAGAATGTAAATATTGTGGTGAGAGTTCTCTTTGTTAATTGCTCTTAGAGAAATCTTTAAATGATAAGGCACAATTTGGATTATAGATTCAGTATTGATAAGGCACAATTTGGATTATAGATTATGAACACAAGGTAATAAGACCAAATCCAAATAAATAAATAGTGTGTGACGTTTCCGTAACAGCGTTGTTACCATCATTAGAAAAGTACATTCATGATAAGGCACAATTTGGAGTATAGATTATAAACACAAGGTAATAAGACCAAATCCAAATAAATAAATAGTGTGTGACGTTTCCGTAACAACGCTGTTATCGAAACGTCACACACTATTTATTTATTTGGATTTGGTCTTATTACCTTGTATAGATTCAGTACTTTTGTCTGAAGATGGTAACAACGCTGTTACAGAAACGTCACACACTATTTATTTGGATTTGGTCTTATTACCTTGTGTTTAGAAAATCTTTAAAATTATAAGTTTTTTTAATTATATATATATATATATATATAGTGTAGAAACTATATAACAAAATTATAACAGTGATTCTAATTTTAAAACTTAAGGAGCAAACTGATAATAATGATAACTTATATCAATTAGATTTGATTAGATTAGCAAGCTAAATCTAAATTAATTATAATAATAAATAGTTATTTAATTTTATAGTCCAGTTTTGTATTAAGATTATCTTCACTATTATGATCATTTAAATTTAAATTATAAAATTTGTAAAATGTTATTAATTTGTAGATAGAGAGAGAAAAAAAAAAATCCTTTACTTCTAATACATCCTCAATTACAGTAAGGGCAGTAGAAATTGTTTAATTTTTTTAAGAATCATATACGTCTATTATAGTTTTGAATTTTCATAACAGATGGTGCGCTAATGCATCATAATAAAATTGTAAGTCTTTTGTGTGTGCAAAAATATAGATGTACCTCTACAGACCTAATGTCCATAGGTTCCTTAAACCTTCCTAATATTCTTTCTCAGTAAATACAGGATATATAAGAAAATCAATCCAATACAATAGTCTTTTTTTTGCTTATCCCTAGTACACGTGGTACAGGCCATGATTATCATGGTGGGTAGTTATCGACTACTTTTACTGTAAGTGCACCACATGTCTACACATGTGAAAAGCAGTTCGACTTTGCACCTACAAATGTGCCAGATCCCCATTTGGTTACTTGCACTCGCTGGTGGGGTTGGACTTTCGCAAGAATCGGGGGCCATTGGAGCATTTTTTTTTTTTGACTGGCCTTGTCTTTATTGTTTGCGGAAGAGCATTGCTCGATGCAAATGTTTGAATGTAATTCTATTGTCCTATAAGCTTATGTCCATAGTTTTCTTGAAAACCATTTCTGAAATTCCATTCTTCAGTGCTGCGTATATAAGCAGAATCGTCCAATACAGTATTAGAGCTCTTAAAAGCGGTCTGGTGGATTAAATTGGCGAAACCGCTGGGAGGGTTCACCACTGATGAGCCAAGCCCTCCCAATATATTTTTTCATTGCAGTAAGGACAGTAGAAGTTTGTATTATGTATAAAAGAAACATTCGTGCTTTTAAATTCTTTCATTTTATAGAAAAAAGTGTCCAATGCAGGAATCGAACCCGGGTCCTAGTGGTCGAAAACCAAACGGTTTAAACAGCCTTCCACTGACCCCTCTAATACAATAGTAGAGCGGTTTGGAGATTAATTTAGGGAAACAGCTGAGAGGGTTCACTACTGATGAGCCAAGCCTTCGTATTTAATAACCTTTTATCATTACATTAAAGGTCTTTAAAGATAATTATTTGATGATAAATGTGGGAAAAAAACACATTGCCAAAAAATAATTATTACAAATTGATTGATAGTTGGCAATTGTGAATGTATGAATAGATTAACATTAAAAAAATCTATTTCTACAGATCTTATATACTACATTATAAAGGACTGCGGCGTATGATTATAAAACAACACTTAAAGTTTCACCGCATAAGTTTCTTTTCTGTGAAAAATCAATATTTATTTCAAAGAGAAATATTTACTATTTCTAACTTTTTTTTTTTTTGGATGAAGTATGAAAGGGTGAAAATATGAAGAGTAATGGCGAACGGAAAAATAAAAGTGTCCAGTTTCCCCGCCCCTGGACACTTTTATTTTTCCGTTCGCCATTACTCTTCATATTTTCACCCTTTCATACTTCATCCAAAAAAAAAAAGTTAGAAATAGTAAATATTTCTCTTTAAAATAAATATTGATTTTTCACAGAAAAGAAACTTATGCGGTGAAACTTTAAGTGTTGTTTTAGATCTTATACTGTATTTCTAAAAATTGAAATAGGGGAGGGTTTGGCTCATCAGTAGAATGAATTCTCCCAGAGGTTTCACTAGTTTAATCTCTAGACCAATCTACTATTGTATCGAACCAATTTACATATGTAGTCTCATAAACACAAGGTAATAAGACCAAATAAATAAATAGTGTGTATCAACTTCTTGAAGTAGAGGAGAGCTTCAGATCCTGAACTCTTTAAAATAGAATCTTCAAGTGATGGCATCAACATTGATATTCACTTTGGAATTAATTTTCTTCAGCTCATAGGAAGAATAACTTCTTAGGTCCATTGAAGTCAATAAAATTGACACTATTTATATATTTGGATTTGGTCTTATTACCTTGTGTTTATAATCTACTAGACGAATGACCCGGGCAACGCCCGGGTTTTACCCTATTAAATGTACCCTGTTTCACCCGTGGTTGTATCTGATAATCAAACATGATACAGCAATATTTTTAAAATAGCCTATCGTCTTCCCAGTATTCTTTTACCTATGTATGGATATTTTGGTTTGAATTAGTGAACTACTGCGAATTTGTAGACGAATGACCCGGGCAACGCCCGGGTTTACACGATTAAATGTATATTACATATGGAAGATGGACGTAGTTCCCGGAGGGCACCCGCGAGGTCACTCTGCCCCCGCGCAACTGTCCAACCGGGAGCGCGCCCCGCCGTCAAAATCGCCACGCGTTCTAGAGGGCGCTGCTCGTGAGCTAAGTTGAATAATTTGAATATATAGTTTTAATAAATGATTTATATATTTTTTAAAATAGCCTATCGTCATCCCCGTTATTTTTTACCTATGTATGGAAATTTTGGTTTGAATTAGTGAACTACTGCGAATTTGTATACCGGGCATACAGACCAACAGACCAACAAACATACAAACATTCATTTATATATATATAGAAGATAATCCAAATTGTGCCTTATTAACATATGTAGTCTCTCTCCATTAAGTATGTGAAACTAACTCCGCCTTGCCAGTCCCAAGCCTGGATGAAAAAAAAAAGAAGGGGGAGCAGTAAAGAGCTTGTTAAAAAACCTGGACTCAACGGACCCAGCTGATAGTGCCCTGTAAGGGCTCCTGATTCAGGGATACAGGGTGAGTAGTGTTTGTACTCCATGTTAGGAGCAGTTGCACATGACATCTGTTCTTTGTCAGAGGCAGCCATTTCTTTTGGAGTTGAGTCAGCCTGCCACTGAGTAGTGCTCCCAGTCTTAATTACAAAGGCAGATGCATTCTACTTCACCTAGTCATGATATTTGTCAATCTCAAGCTCTACAAGCTTGATACCCTGATATGATTGAGTGGAGATAGGAAAGAAAAAGAAGTTTGTAAAACACAGAGTAAGGGTTATAAAAAGGCATAAAAATGCCACAATTCTCTTAATTTACTTGATTAAAGAAAGCTTTCAGGCAAGCCTTTCTTCACCTAAATATAACATATAAACACAAGGTAATAAAACCAAATCCAAATAAATAAGTGTGTGACGTTTCGGTAACAGCGTTGTTACCATCTTCAGACAAAAGTACTGAATGAGAAATTTTATTCTA
>CP092876.1:13047828-13104420 GCA_030710605.1 Cordylochernes scorpioides | reverse complement strand
AATCAACCTTAACACATCAGGAAATAATATCAAAATTACCAGGTTTAGATGACAAATCAGATTTAAGACCTGATAATTTCAAAGTGAAACTTCTAATGAGCATTCACTTCCATGATCAATCACATTTGTAAGATTAAAAATGACTTTGTAGTAAAACCCAGGAACCTCCAAAAAAAATAATAACTGGAGTCACCTAGTAAAAAAAAAAACATCCAGGGATAAATCTCATGAATAAATCATTTATTAACTCAAACAGGGGATCTGTGGATGACACTGGGGGTCTGTGGACCAGTGCTCTAAACTGTTGGTTTACAACCGCTACGTCGCGGGGTTGAATCCTATGCTTGTGTGTCGTGAATTGTGCACTTTTTTCTAATTAAAAAAATGCTCCAATGACCTCAGATTCTTACAAAAGTCCAATCCCGCCAGCGAATGCAAGTGACCACAAATGAGGCTCTGAGAGACTTGTAAATGCAAAAATTAAACTCCTTTTTACCTGTATAGACATGTGGTGCACATACAGTAAAAGCAGTCGTTAACTTCTACCCACCATGATTATCAATGGTCTGTACCATGTGCATTCTCTTTCTAGGGATAATAAAATTAACTCACAAAACTTTCAGACCTTGGAGCCCCTTCTATAGAAGTATTTCTGACCGACTATATTGCCGCCTCTTATAAATAAATATCTATTTATAGTATCTATTATTTCTACCCCTCCACAAGTCCACTGCCTCAGCATGGCGGGGAGGTACCCCTGGGCAGGACAGTATGTCTTGTACTCCTGGTACCCTAGCCATGAAGGCTGTCCTACTAAGCCCAGCTAAATGTTAACAGACAAAGTACAGTAGAACCTCCCTGTAAAGGACAACACCTAATTGCAGAGCGAAAGTGTCCTTTACGGAGAGGTATCTTCTTATTTGAGCGTTACTAAATAGCAAAAATAGTAATTTTGCAATTGAAAACTGTCCTTTTTAGAGAGGTGTCCTCTAGCGTGATTGTCCTCTCATGGAGGTTTTACAGTACTACCTTTGTATGCCTCAGATGTTCCCATCAACAGGAAATACACCCAATTACTCTAATAAGACACACAATTTGGATTATAAACACAAGTTATTAAGACCAAATCCAATTATTCCCTTATATAAATTTGTAGGATGGTTGAAACACGCTCCGGTAAGATGCAAGACCCAGCACAGGAGAGGATCAAGGTTGAAGAGTCTGCATTTTATAATCTACTAGCCGAATGACCCGGGCAACGCCCGTGTTTTACCCGATTGAATGTTTTAATTCAAATACTATTTGTTACAATTATAAATTGGCGCCTTAATTAATTGCATATGTTAGTTAATAACTATAGCCTATGTGCTTTATCTGTCTATGTACTGTTGGCTTCCGTAGGCGTCTCTTACTGGGAAAGAGAAAGAGAGGATTCCATTTGGTTATTATCTAATATATGCATTTATTTAGGGAGCGACCCGCTCCAACACAATAGTTAAATGGCGAGTGGGGGGGGGCATGATGGGGGGGCAAAGGTGGCGTGACCATAGCCAACCAATAGGAGGGCGTCATTTTCCAAAAAAAAAAGCAAACGGTGACAGAGTTGGTTGATTGATTAGGAGATGAGGAATGACGCTCGTAACTATATAGAATAATCCAAATTGTGTCTTATCAATTTTATAGACTTCAATGGACCTAAGAAGTTATTACAAACACAACAAGGTAATAAGACCAAATCCAAATAAATAGTGTGATGTTAGTAACAGTATTATTTTGTCTGAAGATGGTAACTAATGCTGTTACTAAAAACATCAGACACTATTTATTTGGATTTAGTCTTATTACATTTTGTTTTTAACTCCGCTTTTGCAGGTCCCAAGCCCGGATGAAAAAGGAGGAGAGGGAGCAGTAACAAGCTCATTAAAAAACCTGGGCTCAGCTGGCCCGGCTGATAGTACCCTGTAAGGGCTCCTAATCCAGGGATACAGGATGAGCAGTGTTTGTACTCCATGTTAGGAGCAGCTGCACATGGCATCTGTTCCCCATGTCAGAGGTGGCCATTTCTTTTGGAGCTAAGTCGGCCTGCCACTGAGTAGTGCTTTCAGTCTTAATGACAAAGACAGACGCATTCTACTTTCACCCAGTGTGGAGATAAGAAAGAAGAAGAAGACCTTTTGTTTACCCAATTGCTCTGTAATAAGAAGATAAGCACCATAATCACCACCATTATATCTACTATCAGAAAAGATAGAGCTTTGTGATAGAAACTAATTACCTTGTGTTCTACTATCATCACAGTATATAAGAAGGGGTTTGTTGATACCTGAAAACTTGAAAGATTGTTTAAATAAAATAATAAACTTATCCACGGTGTGTTGTTACAATTTCAGAGGATTGATAAATCACAATTTGGAGATTATAGATTATAATAAAGGAAATAAGACCTAATCCAAATTATTTATTAGTGTGTGATGGCAACAACATTGTCACCATCATCAGACAAAAGTGTTGTATTCCAATTTGATTACACACAGCGCTCAACGTTAATTATTATTTAATTAACTACAAGGTAAAAGGATTATATATAGATTAAATAGAAAACATGGAGAAAGAGAATATAAGTCAGCGTGGCGACGCCGCTTGCAGGTTACATCAACAGGAAGTGACGTCAGCTCCAGTGTTGCCGAAGCCAGCCGCCCGCCGTCACGGTCTAGCAAAAAGAATAAATTTTATTCTTTTGTCTGATGATGGTGACAATGTTGTTGCCGAAACGTCACACACAAATAAATTATTTGGGTCTTATTTCCTTTATTTCAGAGAATTCTATCTTGCTATAAAAAGATGGTTATTTTCTAAGAGGTGGTGTTCTAGTTATCAGGTAATGCAGTAGAACCAACTCCACCTTTGCCGGTCCCAAGCCCGGATGAAAAAGGAGGAGGGGAGCAGTAACAAGCTCACTAAAAATCCTGGGTTCAGCTGGCCCGGCTGATAGTACCCTGTAAGGTCTCCAGGGATACAGGGAAACAGGATGAGCCCCCCCGAAGTTGATCCACTTTGCCGTAGTGGGGGGGCCCTGAGTCCGACTTCCAAGTCGTTCCGCCAAGAGATCAACACCACAGAGGTCCGTACGTCTCTTGACCTCACGGACAATACAGCAGCTACATTATCTGGCTGAAGGCCTTGCCTCTCAGACTTTAATGACCGATATGTCCTCACTTCTTTTTTCTAGATTTAATTCATTTTGTCTCCTCTCTAATTGTAAATACGCTGCTGTATCACCTCATAAGCATAAATAAATAAATAAAGGATGAGCAGCATTTATACTCCATGTAAAGAGCCACTGCACATGGCGTCTGTTCCTCATGTCAGAGGCGGCCATTTCTTTTGGAGTTGAGTCGGCCTGCCACTGAGTAGTGCTCCCAGGCTTAATGACAAAGGCAGATGAATTCTACTTCACCCAGTCATGATGGTTGTCAAACAGACACAATCAAGGGTCACAACTTGATACCCTAATATGATTGGGTGGAGATAAGAAAGAAGAAGAAGACAGTAACACCTCCATTAGAGGACACTCGCGCTAGAGGACACCTCTCTATAAAGGCCAGTTTTCATTATCAAACATACCATTTTTTACTATTTAACAACTCTCTAGTAAGAGGACACCTCTCCTTAAAGGACACTTTGGCTTTACAATTAGGTGTCCTTTACAAGGAGGTTCTACTGTACTACAAAAACTTTTGATTATTTATTCCTATGATAAAGCACAATTTAGATTATAGATTATAGCTTACAAGAAAATAAGACCTTATCCAAATAAATTAATAGTGTGTGACGTTTCATTGCAGCCATCTTCATTAAGCACTTTTGTCTGAAGATGGTAACAATACTGTTACCCAAAACATCACACACTATTAATTTATTTAAATTATGTCTTATTTTCTTTTTTTTAGCTATTTATTCCTGTTTTCAACACAAGGTAATAAGACCAAATAAATAAATAGTGTGTGACGTTTCAGTAACAGCGTTGTTACCATCTTCAGACAAAAGTGCTTAATGAAGATGGTTAACAAGGCTGTTTCTGAAACTTCACACACTATTTGTCTGAAGATGGTAACAACATTATTTATTTGGATTTGGTCTTATTACCTTGTGTTTATAATCTATAATCCAAATTGTGCCTTATCATTCCTGTTTTCATTTACCCGCTGTCAAACCTTTTTCAAGGAAAACAAACCTTACAATTATGAAAAAGGCATCTCCTTATCATGCAACTGAAAGTTGCTGATGGCTTGCGCCATCAATCGGAATAAATATCAACTATTCTCATTGATTTTTAATTGTTCCAGAATTGGCCAAATACCCATTCTTGATTAATCAAGAAAAGCTTAAACCTTACAATGTATAATAGAAAAATAAAAAAATAAATGAAAGATTAAAATTAAACACAAGGTAATAAGACCAAATCCAAATAAATAAATAGTGTGTGACGTATCGGTAACAGCGTTGTTACAATCTTCAGACAAAAGTACTGAATGAGAAATAAATAGTGTGTGACGTATCGGTAACAGCGTTGTTACCATCTTCAGACAAAAGTACTGAATGAGAAATAAATAGTGTGTGACGTATCAGTAACAGCGTTGTTACAATCTTCAGACAAAAGTACTGAATGAGAAATAAATAGTGTGTGACGTATCGGTAACAGCGTTGTTACCTTCTTCAGACAAAAGTACTGAATGAGAAATAAATAGTGTGTGATGTATCGGTAACAGCGTTGTTACCATCTTCAGACAAAAGTACTAAAGAGTACTTTTGTCTGAAGATTGTAACAACGCTGTTACCGATACGTCACACACTATTTATTTATTTGGATTTGGTCTTATTACCTTGTGTTTATAATCTATAATCCAAATTGTGCCTTATCAAAGATTAAAATTATAAAGAAAGAAAAAATGGGTTGCAGAACTTACAAAGTGGTATTTGAAAATTTCGAATTTCTTTTTAAAAAAATATTTTTTTAGATATTTCATAACAAAATATTTGTTAAATTTACTTATTTACTATTTTGTTTTTCCAGTTCAAGGTATTTGAAAAACATCAACGCGCCTGCACATTCTACGTGTCTATAAATACCTTCATGAATCAGCTAATATAAACATTGTTTGTTTTCCTTGGAAAAGGTTAACAGCGAATCACTGAAATGTACGAATAAATGAATAAAAAATGTTATTGTAGTATTTTTAAAATCATATACAATAGAACCTCCCTGAGAAGACACTCACATTAGACGACACCTCTCTATAAAGGTCAGTTTTCATTTGCAAAATTACTATTTTTATTATTTAACAATTTTCTGGATAGAAGACACCTCTCCTTAAAGGAAACCTTGGCTCTGCAATTAGGTGTACCTTACAGGGAGGTTTTCTACTGTATATAATTCCAACCAGCAAAAAAAAATGTTTTTTTTTATCAATTTAGTACAAAATAACATCTCTCTCTAAAAAAACAACCACCTAGTTACAGAGCCAAAGAATCCTTTAGAGAGTGGTTTCCTCTTTCAGGAGAGCAGCTAAATTGGAAAGTTGGCAAAATTTGGCAATGAAAACTTGTCTGTTGTCCAGAGATGCTCACAAGCTTGGTGTCTGTTCATTGATGCTCTACTTCATCTCTACATTTCTAGGAGATTGACTTCCATACTTTTTCTTAAATACCCTTACTCTGTCGATTATCACAAGATTGTGGATTTTGACAAATTACCTTGCTTATCCGTTACTAGAAAATAAGACCTAATCCAAATAAATCAAGTGTTTGACATTTCAGTAACAACGCCGTTACTGGAACATTACACACTATTAATTTATTTGGATTAGGTCTTATTTTTTTGTAGCTATAATCCAAATTGTGCTTGATCACTGTTTATATGTTATGATAAGGCACAATTTGGATTGTAGATTATAAACACAAGGTAATAATATTAAATCCAAATAAATATAAATAGAATAAAATTTCTCATTCAGTACTTTTGTCTGAATATGGTAACAACGCTGTTACTGAAACGTCACACACTATTTATTTATTTGGTCTTATTACCTTGTGTTTATATGTTATATTTAGCTGAAGAAGGACTTGCCTGAAAGCTTTCTTTAATCAAGTAAATGAAGAGTGTTGCAGCATTTTATGCCTTTTTATATCCTTTACTCTGTGTGTGTTACAAACTTCTTTTTCTTTCCTATCTCCACTCAATCATATCAGGGTATCAAGCTTGTAGAGCTTGAGATTGACAACTATCATGACTGGGGGGAAGTAGAATGCATCTGCCTTTGTCATTAAGACTGGGAGCACTACTCAGTGGCAGGCCGACTTATCTCCAATATTAAATGGCCGGCTTTGACATGAGGAACAGATGCCATATGCAGCCTCTCCTAACATGGAGTACAGACTCATCGTGTATCCCTGGAGCCCTTACAGGGTACTATCAGCCGGGTCAGCTGAGTCCAGGTTTTTTAATGAGTTTGTTATTGCTTCCCCTCCTCCTTTTTTCATTTGGGCTTGGGACCAGTGAAGGCGGAGTTAGTTTCACCTACTTAATGGAGAGACTACATATGTAAATTGTACAATAGTAGAGTGGCCTGGAGATTAAATTGGTAAAACCTCTGGGAGGATCCATGCTACTGAAGAGCCATACCCTCCCCCATTTCAATTTTTATAAATACAGTATAAGATCTATAGAAATAGGTTTTTTTAATGTTAATCTATTCATTCACAATTGCCATCTATCGATTCAATTTGTAATAATTATTTTTTGGCAATGTGCTTTTTCCACATATATCATCAAATAATTATCTTTAAAGACCTTTAATGTAATGATAAAAGGTTATTAAATACGAAGGCTTGGCTCATCAGTAGTGAACCCTCTCAGCTGTTTCCCTAAATTAATCTCCAGACCGCTCTACTATTGTATTAGGGGGGTCGGTGGAAGGCTGGTTAAACCGTTTGGTTTTTGACCACTAGGACCCGGGTTTGATTCCCGCATTGGACACTTTTTTCTGTTCAAAAAAAAAAAAAAAAAAGCTCCAATGGTCCCCGATTCTTGCAACCCCACCAGCGAGTGCAAGTAACCAAACGGGGCTTTGGCACATTTGTAAGTGAAAAGTCGAACTGCTTTCACGTGTGTAGACATGTGGTGCACTTACAGTAAAAGTAGTCGCTAACTACCCACCATGATTATCATGGCCTGTACCACGTGTACTAGGGATAAGCAAAAAAAAAAACTATTGTATTGGATTGATTTTCTTATATACCCTGTATTTACTGAGAAAGACTATTAGGAAGGTTTAGGGAACCTATGGACATATGTCTGTAGAGGTTCATCTATATTTTAACACACAAAAGTCTTAAAATTTTATTATGATGCATTAGCGCACCATCTGTTATGAAAATTCAAAACTATTATAGACGTGTATGATTCTTTAAAAAAAATTAAACAATTTCTACTACCCTTACTGCAATGGAAAAATAAAAAAAAAATAAAAAACTTAAAATTTTAAAGATTTCTAAACACAAGGTAATAAGACCAAATCCAAATAAATAAATAGTGTGTGACGTTTCTATAACAGCGTTGTTACCATCTTCAGACAAAAGTACTGAATCTATAATCCAGATTGTGCCTTATCATTTAAAGATTTCTCTAAGAGCAATTAACAAAGAGAACTCTCACCACAGTGTTTACATTCTGGTGGTCTTAGAATTCTCCCAGAGAGAATTGCACAAACAGCCACCATCCTATGTAAGGTTTATAATTTTGTAGAATCCTCTTTTTGATTCTCTTAGCCATGAGAAAGGATTGTTTACTATAGTTAAAACTCCGCCTTTGCTGGTCCCAAGCCCGGATGAAAAAGGAGGAGGGGGAGCAGTAACAAGCTCACTAAAAAACCTGGGTTCAGCTGGCCCGGCTGATAGTACCCTGTAAGGGCTCCTATTCCAGGGATACAGGATGAGCAGCGTTTGTACTCCATGTTAGAAGCAGCTGCACATGGCGTCTGTTCCTCATGTCAGAGGCGGCCATTTCATATTGGAGCTAAGTCGGCCTGCCACTGTGTAGTGCTCCCAGTCTTAATGACAAAGGCAGACGCATTCTACTTCACCCCAGTGTGGAGATAAGAAAGAAGACTCTAGCTAATAGGTAATTCTGTTCTCTGTAAATGAAATAGTTGGTACATCTATATATATAAAAATCAATGTTTGTATGTTTGTTTGTTTGTTTGTTTGTATGTCCGGTATACAAATTCGCAGTAGTTCACTAATTCAAACCAAAATTTCCATACATAGGTAAAAAAATACGGGGAAGACGATAGGCTATTTTAAAAAATATATAAATCAATTATTAAAACTATATATTCAAATTATTCTACTTAGCTCACGAACAGCGCCCTCTATTAAAGATTAGATTAAATTATGCTGATGCAAACAAATAGATAATGCTAATAACAAACAATTATAAAAAAAAAATCTTATCTAAATATATATCACTCGGGTAGATATGCACACGGGTCAATCCCGGGGCGAATCCTAGATCACCCGTCTAGTTAATGATAAAGCACAATTTGGATTATAGATTTTTTAAACACAAGGTAATAAGACCAAATCCAAATAAATAAATAGTGTGTGATGTTTTGGTAACAACACTGTTACTGAAACATCACACACTATTTATTTATTTGGATTTGGTCTTATTACCTTGTGTTTAGGTACATTAAAATATGCGAAAAAGAAAACAGGAGTATTAAAAATTTGTATCAATTTTCAGAATTTACAAACACATAAAAAAATGGATATAGAGTCATAGCTACAAGAATATGATACCTAAATCCAAATAAATAAATGAATAGTGTGTGACGTTTCGGTAACAGCATTGTTACCATCATCAGACAAAAAAAATGATTTGAAGAAAGAATGAAGAAATTTCTTTTGTCTGATGATTGTAACAACACTGTTACCGAAACATCAAACACTATTAATTTATTTGGATTAGGTCTTTATATAAAACAATAAATAAATAAATCGGTATAAATGAAAGATATACCATTTAGAAAGAATTAACTAAAGGAATCTATTTTTAAATGGATTTACAATGTTTTTTTTTTCTCTTACAAAAGTGTTTTTAAAGACTATACTAAATTCTCTATGGTAGATAATTTTTAAGTTTATAATAAATTAATATCTTGATGAATATTGGGAAGATATTTTTCATACTGGTTAATGGTCACTTGCATAAAAAAAATATTTTTGACAGAACAATATTCTGTCTTTTGATATATGGTATTTTTTTAAATGTTTAAAATGTGTTTAATATATTAATTGAAGTCAAAATATTTAGTAAAAAAAATTATATTTGTAAAAAAAAAATTATAAAAACGAAAAACAATTATTAAATGGTCATTTTTTGACCTTTTTGATGTTTATATGTAACCGTAGACAAAACTTTTCTAGAGATATGTTTTTATTTTGAAAGTATTCAGATATGATATTTATAGAAAAATGTGATATTTGAACAGTTATAATATTACTTACTAAACTTGAAGACACAGAGGAGCTTCGACAAAAAGAACCTACCTTCCTCGATCGTAAACATAAAATAATAATAAATATTTCGAAACGTAAAACATTTTTCACAGAATGTTAGTAAAAAAAAAAAATTAAACAAACAATGAATTGATAAATGGTGATTAATATTAATAATAAATTGGAAATATTCATTTATATTACAAATATTTAATATAAATTTAATTTTAATAACTCTCAAATTAGTTATAATTTATTGAAAATATTAAAGTCTTAAATTTGTTTCATAGTCAGCAAACCATTTATTCCATTAAATTATATATTAATTATATATATAATATATATAAAATAAATAAACTAGCTTTTTATTGAAACCATTTCAATAAACAAATTGAATATATGCTATAACAGAGTAGGCAAATCACTCTTTACACTGTCAATAAAAATCATTTGAAATTGGGTTGTTTGTAAATTTTGTTTTAAGTTAATTTCTTTTTCGGTGTTATTTTTGTTAAGAGATTTGATATCTTATATTTGAAAATAAGAGTAAATAATAAGCGCCACATAGTTTACAGAATGGTAATTAATTAATTCCAGTGCCTTATTATTTTACATTTTAGATATATTAGTTTTCAACTTTTTTTTATATTTCACTGTATTGGTTTATCACTTCAGCCATTTAAAGCTTCTATTCCCTCTGCATAAAAAAGTATGCATAAGCAGCAGATTCTCATTATCTCCCTATAAAAATATTTAGAATATGTATTCTTTTTTATAATCTGTAATTAATATATGGCATTATTAATTTATCCTTTTTATCTATTAAATCCCCACTTATTATACCATCAGAAAAGCTATTTTGATGTATCAAATTTTTTTCAAATTAAAGCAGATTAATTTCTAGCAATACAACATTCTACTGGCTTAGGATTAAAGAAAGAAGCTTGTTTTAAACATTCATGTTTTAATTGACTTCAGATAATTATACAATATGCTCTAGAATTTTAAAAGTAGTCTTATGTTATAATATGAACATCTTTTATCCTCTGCTCCTCTGAATACCATTTACTTATTAATGTTATCTTCCATTCAATTCATTTCTTCTGTGCCTGAAAACCTGCCCTTTCCTTAATCTGCTGCTGATCTTTGGTATCAATTGGGAAGTTAGATGTCACAATGCAATGTTTCCAAGGATGAAAACTATTTAGCTCGTGATTAAATCCAATAAAGTTTTTTTTTATTTTGTAGAAGATATAAATGTAGATATGTAAAAATGTTATGGATGTTAATTTAGGACCTGTTAAGTAAAATTCTCTTCTGATCCTTCATATTTTGATGCGTTGTGGTTGTCTACTTTCTTATCTCCACTCAATCATTTTAGAGTATCAATTTGTGACCCTTGATGGTGTCTGTTTGACAACCACCATGAATGTGGTTGTGGTTGTAAATATATATATGCTATATGACACTGAATTTGTAACACCAAGAATTAGTGAGCAAAAAGTTGTGTAAATCTGTATAAAGAGAGTACCAGTAATGAACAATAAATGATATTTATCAGAACAGAATACATCTGTGGCGACCACACTTTGCTTCAGCGAGCGCGAACTGTGACAAAGCTTCAAAACACATACAGGCGGTAGAGTGGTGGCCCCACTATGCCTCGGCAAGCGCGTGCTTGGAGAACACCTCACTACGCATGGGCGGGCGTCATCCGGAACTTACTCTGGCCATTCGCATCGTAAACACCAGGCTTGATTCCAACGGCCGTTACTTCTTTTCTCTTTACATTTATGGCTTTAAATAAATTATTTTATAAAAATAATTAAAATATCATCAGCAGCCTTTCCACAAGCCACACCAACACACACACACACAAACATCCCACACATCTATACACTGATTAACATCACCTTCCACTCAATATGTTGTGGGACCACCGCTATGTCAACATGTTTTGGTACTGACTCAATGATGTCCTGAGGGATGGCTGTCAACCATCAGCCACATCTGAACACGGCTGTGATCGCACACGCAAATGACATCCAATTAGGTCTTAGACGTGTTCTATAAAACACTATAAAGGAATGACAATACATCCAGATGTTACAAGAACCTATAGGACATGCAACAACTGTCCTGGTGTGCAACTAACACCTACCCACATATTCTCATGCCCAGCAATGGCCGCAGCCTTGCAGAAAATTGACATGGACCTAGAGCAGCAGCTTTACACACCCAAGATAGAGAACATTGCTGTGATAGAGATGTATGGAGATATCTGAGTCTCTTCATTGGACACGACAACAACAACATCCTGAGATAGGAATGAAGGCAGGTAGACCAAGGAACCTCAGACAACACTAACAAGATTTAGAACAGGCCATCTCAAGCCATTAAAGATAGAAAATAACAACAAAATATACCCTACTTGTACAAAATGTAGCTTGGCACCTACAGCTCCAGAACATATTTTGGCTTGCATTAGATGCACTAAACAGGACCTTTGGGAGAGGCCATGGTTATCATAAAATAACTTGAGGAGCATGTACTCATGGAATTTGTGTAATCTTTACACAAAGGGATAAGAAACAACAACAGACCAAGGAAGGACTAATTTAATAGAATGTTCTGGTGGAAGATAGGAAGAGCTGAAGAAATCTTTAAGAAGCCTGTACAACAACTAAATTGTGGAATGGAAAACTAATTCTTTCAACATCTTTTGTGCTAGAAGAATTCTTCTCTATTATCCCTAGTAAATGTGGTACAGGCCATGATAATCATGTGGGGGTAGTAAGTGACTGCTTTTATTGTAAGTGCACCATATGTCTATACAGGTGTAAGGCAATTCGATTTTTGCACTTACAAGTGTGCCAGAGCCCCATTTGGTTACTTACACTCACTGGTGTGGTTGGACATTTGCAAGAAATTCTGAAGATATCAAATGTAGCAGAGAGAGGGAACAGAAGGGATTGGTGTGTTCAGAGTGCGCTCTTCAACTTCCAGAGCCTCCTGACTGTGGTGCTGCTGGTGATCTGCACCTGTGCCTATATCCGCTCCCTGGCCCCGCGACTGCTGGACAACAACAAGCAAGGGTAGGGTGATTGTTTGCTGATCTTCTTGTGTTGGAGGCTTTGTAACTCTGTTCTTTCTCTTGTTTTTGATGCTTTGTAGCGCTGTTGTTTCATGTTTTTGGTGCTGGCTGTACTGTTGTATCTTGTTTTTGATGCTTTGTAGCTCTGTTGTTTCATGTTTTTGGTGCTGGCTGTACTGTTGTTTCTTGTTTTGGATGCTTTGTAGCTCTGTTGTTTCATGCTTTTGGTGCTGGCTGTACTGTTGTTTCTTGTTTTTGATGCTTTGTAGCTCTGTTGTTTCTTGTTTTTGATGCTTTGTAGCTCTGTTCTTTCTCTTGTTTTTGTAGCTCTGTTGTTTCATGTTTTTGGTGCTTGCTGTACTGTTGTTTCTTGTTTTTGATGCTTTGTAGCTCTGTTCTTTCTCTTGTTTTTGTAGCTCTGTTGTTTCATGTTTTTGGTGCTGGCTGTACTGTTGTTTCTTGTTTTTGATGCTTTGTAGCTTTGTTGTTTCATGTTTTTGGTACTTGCTGTACTGTTGTTTCTTGTTTTGGATGCTTTGTAGCTCTGTTCTTTCTCTTGTTTTTGTAGCTCTGTTGTTTCATGTTTTTGGTGCTGGCTGTACTGTTGTTTCTTGTTTTTGATGCTTTGTAGCTCTGTTGTTTCATGTTTTTGGTGCTGGCTGTACTGTTGTTTCTTGTTTTTGGTGCTTGCTGTACTGTTGTTTCTTGTTTTTGGTGCTTGCTGTACTGTTGTTTCTTGTGTTGGAGGCTTTTCTGCTCTGTTATTTCTCTTGTTTTTGTAGCTCTGTTGTTTCATGCTTTTGGTGCTGGCTGTACTGTTGTTGCTTGTTTTTGATGCTTTGTAGCTCTGTTGTTTCATGTTTTTGGTGCTGGCTGTACTGTTGTTTCTTGTGTTGGAGGCTTTTCTGCTCTGTTATTTCTCTTGTTTTTGTAGCTCTGTTGTTTCATGCTTTTGGTGCTTGCTGTACTGTTGTTTCTTGTTTTTGGTGCTTGCTGTACTGTTGTTTCTTGTGTTGGAGGCTTTTCTGCTCTGTTATTTCTCTTGTTTTTGTAGCTCTGTTGTTTCATGCTTTTGGTGCTTGCTGTACTGTTGTTTCTTGTTTTTGATGCTTTGTAGCTGTTGTTTCATGCTTTTGGTGCTGGCTGTACTGTTGTTTCTTGTGTTGGAGGCTTTTCTGCTCTGTTATTTCTCTTGTTTTTGTAGCTCTGTTGTTTCATGCTTTTGGTGCTTGCTGTACTGTTGTTTCTTGTTTTTGGTGCTTGCTGTACTGTTGTTTCTTGTGTTGGAGGCTTTTCTGCTCTGTTATTTCTCTTGTTTTTGTAGCTCTGTTGTTTCATGCTTTTGGTGCTGGCTGTACTGTTGTTTCTTGTTTTTGGTGCTTGCTGTACTGTTGTTTCTTGTGTTGGAGGCTTTTCTGCTCTGTTATTTCTCTTGTTTTTGTAGCTCTGTTGTTTCATGCTTTTGGTGCTTGCTGTACTGTTGTTTCTTGTTTTTGATGCTTTGTAGCTCTGTTGTTTCATGCTTTTGGTGCTGGCTGTACTGTTGTTTCTTGTTTTGGATGCTTTGTAGCTCTGTTCTTTCTCTTGTTTTTGTAGCTCTGTTGTTTCTTGTTTTTGGTGCTTGCTGTACTGTTGTTTCTTGTGTTGGAGGCTTTTCTGCTCTGTTATTTCTCTTGTTTTTGTAGCTCTGTTGTTTCATGCTTTTGGTGCTGGCTGTACTGTTGTTTCTTGTTTTGGATGCTTTGTAGCTCTGTTGTTTCATGCTTTTGGTGCTGGCTGTACTGTTGTTTCTTGTTTTTGATGCTTTGTAGCTCTGTTGTTTCTTGTTTTTGGTGCTTGCTGTACTGTTGTTTCTTGTGTTGGAGGCTTTTCTGCTCTGTTATTTCTCTTGTTTTTGTAGCTCTGTTGTTTCATGCTTTTGGTGCTTGCTGTACTGTTGTTTCTTGTTTTTGATGCTTTGTAGCTCTGTTGTTTCATGCTTTTGGTGCTGGCTGTACTGTTGTTTCTTGTTTTGGATGCTTTGTAGCTCTGTTGTTTCATGCTTTTGGTGCTGGCTGTACTGTTGTTTCTTGTTTTTGATGCTTTGTAGCTCTGTTGTTTCATGCTTTTGGTGCTGGCTGTACTGTTGTTTCTTGTTTTGGATGCTTTGTAGCTCTGTTGTTTCATGCTTTTGGTGCTTGCTGTACTGTTGTTTCTTGTTTTGGATGCTTTGTAGCTCTGTTGTTTCATGCTTTTGGTGCTGGCTGTACTGTTGTTTCTTGTTTTTGATGCTTTGTAGCTCTGTTGTTTCATGCTTTTGGTGCTGGCTGTACTGTTGTTTCTTGTTTTGGATGCTTTGTAGCTCTGTTGTTTCATGCTTTTGGTGCTGGCTGTACTGTTGTTTCTTGTTTTTGATGCTTTGTAGCTCTGTTGTTTCATGCTTTTGGTGCTGGCTCTACTGTTGTTTCTTGTTTTGGATGCTTTGTAGCTCTGTTGTTTCATGCTTTTGGTGCTGGCTGTACTGTTGTTTCTTGTTTTTGATGCTTTGTAGCTCTGTTGTTTCTTGTTTTTGGTGCTTGCTGTACTGTTGTTTCTTGTGTTGGAGGCTTTTCTGCTCTGTTATTTCTCTTGTTTTTGTAGCTCTGTTGTTTCATGCTTTTGGTGCTGGCTGTACTGTTGTTTCTTGTTTTTGATGCTTTGTAGCGCTGTCATTTCTCTTGTTTTTGATGCTTTGTTGCTCAGTTGTTTTTGGTGTTTTCTGTACTGTTTTTTCATGTTTTTGGTGCTTTGTAGCTCTGTGATTTATTTTTAATGCTTTGTTGTATTGTTGTTCCTTGTTTTTAGATGCTTTGTAGCTCTGTTCTTTCTTGTTTTGATACCTTTTTTTTGCACAGCTCCATAGCTATAAGAACTGAAATAGACCAGCTATATAGAATCGCTTTTACTTGTGTGTGTTTTTTTTATTATTGAAAAATAAAAATATCACCCCCATATTGCATATACCCTCATTAGGGAAAATTAACTGTATATAACATTTTTTTATTTAAAAAAAAATATATTTTACACCTGTTTTGTTTGTGTGCAGGTTGCTGGGAACATTTTGGAAGTGTGCCAGGATAGGTGAGTGTGTATATATGTAATTATATTGTTGTTGTCGTGTACAATGTAATTATTTTGTTATTTGGATATTAATGTGTTTTGTATCCCCCCCCCTCTTTATAGTATTTTATAATGTATGTTGGCCAGCCTGAAAACTCCCAACTCAAATATTCAGAAATTTCTTCCATCCACAAACAAAGAATAACCTCTCTCTGGAAATCCACCCAAAACCACCCTTGGTACACCCCCATTCCTAACGAATCTTCTTTCCACAGCCTTACTAGGGAAGAACAAACGGCGATTTCAAGATTACCAACAGGACATCTTAGAATGCTCAAATTTAATGGAAAAATCAAAACATTCCCAAAATGCCCCAAATGCGATTCCCAACCAGCCAGTCCTGAACATCTATTGAATTGTATCAAATCCTCCAAAAAAGACTTCTGGGTAAACCCCAGCACTATAATAGTAAAGCTGAGACAATGGAACCTAATGGAGATCGTTGAAACGACTTGAGGAATAAGTAACAACAACATAATGTATGTTTAAGAAGACAAAAAATAAACTGTTTTTTGTTTTATAAAAAATAGAAAATAATAGAGAGTTCTGCTAAAATATCAAATGTCTTAAATAAAGAAAGGATAACCAAATGTGGTGTTAGGTATATTATAGATACTTATTATGATAGATACAAATCTAAATGATCTTCTTCTTCTTTCTTATCTCTACTCAATCATATTACGGTATCAAGCTTGTTGAAATTAATAAACACTAAAAGAAATACCATAAAAGTAGCCTTGTTACCTTATATTTTTAATAGATAAATCATTTTATTAGCGATTGAACGTTGTGACCACTGTACATATTACATCCCAAACATGACACCAGCCATCTCTGTCTTGAGCTCAATGTACCATCTCAGCAACCGTTAAGCCAGTGAGTTCCTTTAATTGGTTCACGAAGCGTGTCGATGGGCGTCCAGGTATGCGTTGTCCAGATGTCTTTCCAGTCAGTATGTTTCTAAAATCTCTACTTCAAATATTGATTCCTATCAGTATAATATAACCACAATGATTATTACTGGTACTATTACTGGTACTCCTGCATTTACCCTACATTTCTATACTCTTGAGAATCTGTATAAGATTAAAAGGTCTTAATAAAGCTTTTTGTTGTTGTTGTATAATATAACCTTGTAAAAATGTGGTACAGTAGAACCTCCCTCTAGCAGACACCATGCTATCGGACACCTCTCTACAAAGGACAGTTTTCATTTGCAAAATTACCATTTTTACTATTTAGTAACTCTCCAGTAAGAGGGCACCTCTTCCTAAAGGACACTTTGGCTCTGTAATTAGGTGTCCTTTACAGGGAGGTTCTACTGTTTTACTAATCAATAACTCTCTGATAAGAAGACACCTCTCCCTAAAGGATACTTTGACTCTGCAATTAGGTGTTGTCCTTTACAGGGAGGTTCTACTGTATCTATCTCATATGTTTATTTTATTTTATTTTTTTTTGCATTTCCCCAAGAGTAAGCCCCAATTGTATAGGCCGTTGTTGTAGAAAGTGTGAGAGAAGATAATGTGTGCAGAGCTATCAAATTTTTTCTCCCCATTGAATATAACAAAATATTTTAAAAACTTAATTCTGTTGACGTTATGTGCCTCTGAGTTTGTTGTTGACACACATTAATATGTTATAACACCTTGATAAAGGTTGGCGTTCAGCCAACTGAAATATTGGTAAAATAAATGGTATTTTGATCAAATATATGCCTTTTTAATTAAAGAGCTATAAATATTTGTGGATGTTGCGCAGGAGAAAGGAAAAGTCCCTACGTGGCGGTTTGCTGCGTGACCATGGCCATCTCCATCCTGTTCTGGAGTTGAAATGACAATAAATATTCCTTTTGTACATTTTCTATGTTACACAGATTTGGCTTCTTTGGTCTTATCTTCCTTAGCCTGGGAAATCTAACCTTTTTTTGAACAACCTTGGTGGCACCTTGTTCTTCTTCTTCTTTGTTATCTCCACTCAATCATATTAGAGTATCAAGCTTGTAAAGCTTGAAACCATCATGACTAGGTGAAGTAGAATGTGTCTGCCTTTGTCATTAAAACTGGGAGCACTACTCAGTAGCAGGCCGACTTAGCTCCAAAAGAAATGGCCGCCTCTGACATGAGGAACAGACGTCATGTGCAGCCGCTCCTAATATGGAGTACAAACACTGCTCATCCTGTATTACTGGATTAGGAGCCCTTACAGGGTACTATCAGCCGGGCCAGCTGAGCCCAGGTTTTTTAGTGAGCTTGTTACTGCTCCCCCTCCTCTTTTTTCATCCGGGCTTGGGACCGGCAAAGGCAGAGTTGGCACCTTGGTACTTTAATATAGTGCATTGCTGCTTGTCTGCTTGCTACATTCATTTTTGGGCTCAAAAATCATAAATTTTGGTTAGTAGCCCGTAACACCATATTCTCTCTGATCCCAATTTCACTTTTGTACTATTTAAAAAATATATATATATGTTTCAATTACAAGAGAAAACAACTCCGCCTTTGCCGGTCCCAAGCCCGGATGAAAAAGGAGGAGGGGGAGCAGTAACAAGCTCACTAAAAAACCTGGGTTGAGCTGGTCCGGCTGATAGTACCCTGTAAAGGCTCCTGATCCAGGGATACAGGATGAGCAGTGTTTGTACTCCATGTTAGGAGCAGCTGCACATGGCGTCTGTTCCTCATGTCAGAGGCGGCCATTTCTTTTGGAGCTAAGTCGGGCTGGCACTGAATAGTGCTCCCAGTCTTAGTGACAAAGGCAGACGCATTCTACTTCACCCAGTCATGATGGTTGTCCCCTTGGCAGAGCTGACTGCTATAGGGCGCGTCCCCAGGTGGCGGATAGGGGAACGACCTTCAGATATGAAGGCCAGCTGCGAAACAAGCAGAATAACTCTGACGAATAAGCAGTCGCGGACCAACAGCAGCATTGTTAGAAGAGGAGTAGACCTCTTTAAAAATCCTGACTTCAACTGACCCAGTTGATAGACCTCAGCAAGGGTCCCACTCCAGGGATACGGAGGAGCTGCGTCTGTACTCATGTTAGAGTCGGCAGCAAAGGCGTCTGCTTCCATGTTAGGAACGGCCTCAAACTACAGGCAAAGTCAGACTTTCACCAAAGTGTGCCTGGATCATAATGCCATGATCAACGAAAGCTGCACCCCTATACCCCATTCCAAGCTCGAGGAGCATGAACTCATGGAATTCGTGTAATCTTTACACAAGGGGATAAGAAACAACAACAACATGATGGTTGTCAAACGGATACCATCAAGGGTCACAACTTGATACCCTAATATGATTGAGTGGAGATAAGAAAGAAGAAGAAGAAGACAAGAGAAAAGGTCAAGGTAATAAGACCAAATCCAAATAAATAAATAGTGTGTGACATTTCAGTAACAGCGTTGTTACCATCTTCAGACAAAAGTACTGAATAAGAAAAAATGGTGTCAAGCAGATATCATCTGTGACATTTGGAATCTGAAATTTACCATTTAATTCCAATTCTCAAATGTCCTTCAATGATAATCTTACCATCACAGATTTTTAACAGTCAAGAGCCCATTTTCCAACAGTTTTACCTGGTTCCCAGAACACTTCTGGTAAAGCAGTGACATTGATTAGAATAGAGGGCCATTTTACTAGCATTTCATCAACACACTTTCAAAGTACATATCAAAGTACTTTTGTCTGAAGATGGTAACACCACTGTAACCGAAATGTCACACACTATTTGGATTTTGGTCTTATTACCTTGTGTTTATAATCTATAATCCAAATTGTTGTATATCAAGAGAAAAAGTGAAATTGAGGTTGTAAATTAGAAATAAATGACAAAAGAGAAATGATGTAAAAAATTTATTTACATAAATTCAACTTGGTTTTCTAAACATCTTTTATGTGTTTGTTTGTTAATGGTAAAGAGGTGGTATGGGGCTTAGATAAATGTAAGAACATTAAATTCAGTAAATATGTAAAAAGGTTAAGAAAATCAATAGAGTACTGTTATATATATATACATAAACTTAATTTTGTTAAATTTCTCTTTTTACATACCTGTTCAGATTTTTTTCATTATTTTTTTCAAATAGTTAAGAAAATATTTTTTTAACAAAATAAATGGAAAAAAAGTTTCACATTTTTATTCAAAGATTTGAGTTGATAATAAATTATATATATACAATATGTATACTCATGGACAAAACTTGAGGAAATTGTACCTTTTAGCATGGATAAATATATATACAGTAGAACCTCCATGAGAGGACACTCACGCTAGAGGACACCTCTCTATAAAGGACAGTTTTCATTGTCAAATTACCATTTTTACTATTTAGACACTCTCCAGTAAAAGGACACCTCTTTCTAAAGAACACTTTGGCTCTGTAATTAAATGTTGTCCTTTACAGGGAGGTTTTACTGTATTTATTTTCATAATTATATATATTTTTAAAAGAAGAATGTTTTCAAATTTGCATATATGGGAAATCCATCGTTATATATACAAATAAGGAGTGACTTATGCATATAATATGAAACTTCCTTTTGTTCATGAGTGTAGATAGAGAAATTGGTCAGGAAAGGAAAATGGGTAAAAAAAAAAGAAGCTTCCTCTCTTATCAAAATAGACACAAAAGTAATGACCTCCTATTTAACCCTCCGAGAGGCGTTTTCCATCATCGGTCGGACCTGCAGTTCTGGATCTTTGGTCTCGAGGACCACGCCATCACCATCTCCTCAGCGGCGAAGTACGCGATCTACGTATTCTTCGTAGATCGCGAAATGCGTGGTGTCGCTGGAGACCCACTGGCGATTCTCCACCAAACTCTTCAACCGTGGCAGAGGCGCCATATTCATTGTACATAGTGTATATAATCCATATTATATTTATTTTTGAAATAGTACAGACTGTGTACTTTGCATGTATTGACAGGATGTCAATAAAATTATTTTAATTGTCAATTGTCTAACAGACTTAGCCAGTTTACAAAACCATAACACCAGCTTTTTGACGGTGTAGAATTTACCCATATACAAGTACTATACTTGTACTTTACCAGATAAACAGCTCTTTGGAAATGACCTACCAACTCTATAGGAAAGAACTTTGGTGCCCCATCGATAGCGGAGTCTTTCCCGTTGCCGAAAACATCATTGAAGACTATTGAAGGAGGTGGAATTTTTGGCTTGCATTAGATGCACTAAACAGGACATTTGGGAGAGGCCGCTGCTCATCATAAAACAGCTCGAGGAGCATGAACTCATGGAATTCGTGTTATCTTTACACAAGGGGATAAGAAACAACAATAAGGAGGTGGAAAGTCTGATGTCTCCGGTCGACTATTTTTTTTCGAAGGCGATGAAGGCAATTTTGATTATATAAAAGGGCGTACCTGGATGTGTAAAGAAAAAAAAAATAATAATAATAATAATTTTTCTCTTAAAATATTTCGAGAGATTGCTCCCTCTTTATCAATTTATAAACAGGGAGCAATCTCTCGAAATATTTTAAGAAAAAAATTGTTTTTTTTTCTTTACAGATCCAGGTACGCCCTTTTATATAATCTTAATTATGGATCGCCTTTTGACTCAAACGAAGGCAATTTTGTTCACACTTAGTTATCTCATGTATTTCCAATAAAAGAGTCACTGTGTAACAAATATCTTTCAAAGTTATTGTCTGAATTCAGATATACATGCTAAAAGGTACAACTTCCTTAAGTTTTGTTCTCTCATAGGATGTTATGAAATCAAAGACTTCCCTATGTACTGTTGAAGACCATAGCATGAAGCCATGGTATAAAGGTTGTTGGATTTTATTAGAATTTGTTTAAATTAGTGTTGTGGCTCATTAATTGATCTGAGTCTTCTCTGAAAAGATACAAAATACAGTTAAACCTGTCTATAGCACCCCCTCTAAATAGCGCCTTCCTCTCTATAGCGCCCGATTTTAAATACGTAGCACGATGCGATTTACATTAAAAGCAACCTGTCTATAGCACCCCCTCTCTATAGCACCCTATTTTGGTGAGTCCCAAGAGGAGGCGCTATAGACAGGTTTAACTGTATATTATTTTGATGTATTAATTAAAAGGAAAAAAGTAGCTTTCATTGCAATGAATATCATCCTTCCCTACTTAAGACTTTTCAAAAGTTGACACAAATGCGTTCGCTTTTTTTAAAACTTTCGTTTAATTAAATAAGAAAAAAGCGTAGATAACATTCTTGTAGTAGGTAAAAAGAAGAAATGGTTTTCAATTTGCATAACCTAGAAAGAGTATATTTACATATGCTAGGAGGTGACTGAGGTGAGTTTGGTATCCTGAAGGTTGGCAGGGTTGAGGACAACTGGACTGTTGACTGCGGCGATCTGGGACTTCTTTGGGGGATCTTCTGGGGGTCGACGTTTCCATGGCAACCGGAATCCTCCTTCTTCATCATCCTCATCATCATCATCTCCTTGGGCTACGCGCCGACGGAATGTCCGCATAACCTGCACCAGAAATCTCCATTTTTACATATTTCCGAGGTTGAATAGGTTCCGTATGTTTATAGGTGAGCTTTTCTTTCTTAGTTCTTAGAAAATTTCTGCAAGTAAATCTTTTTTTACTGATTTTTAAAGATTTACTGGCTGTAATATCTCTTAATTCTAAGAACTATGAATGCCGGCCAGGCAACCTCTATCTTCATGAAGCTTTCCTTTATGCTTTTATAACAACAAAAAGCTTTATTAAGACCTTTTAGTCTTATACTGAACTCCGCCTTTGCCGGTCCAAAGCCCGGATGAAAAAGGAGGAGGGGGAGCAGTAACAAGCTCACTAAAAAACCTGGACTCACCTGGCTCGGCTGATAGTACCCTGTAAGGGCTCCTAATCCAGGGATACAGGATGAGCAGCGTTTGTACTCCATGTTAGGAGCGGCTGCACATGGCGTCAGTTCCTCATGTCAGAGGCGGCCATTTCTTTTGGAGCTAAGTCGGCCTGGCACTGAGTAGTGCTCCCAGTCTTAATGACAAAGGCAGACACATTCTACTTCACCTAGTGTGGAGATAAGAAAGAAGAAGAAGACATATTTCTGAGGCTTATAAATGAGCTTTACTTTCTTAGTTCTTAGAACATTTCTGCAAGTAAATCTTTTTTCACTGATTTTTAAAGATTTACTTGCTGGAGTGTCTCTTAATTCTAAGAACTATGAATGCCGGCCAAGCAACCTCATCTTCATGAAGATTTCCTTTATGCTTATATAACAACAACAGAAGACCAATAAGCTTTATTAAGACCTTTTGGTCTTATACAGATCTCTGAGTAGAAGAAGATATATACAGGAATAACACAATAATAGTAACAATAATCAATAATGTTATTTACAATGTATCAAATAGAGGGAAAGAAGGAAGAAAAGACTTTATGCTTATCTATATATATAAAATTGAATGTCTGTCTGTTTGTGTGTGTGTGTGTGTGTCCTCTATGGATTCAAAAACCATACATCCAATCGCCGTGAAATTTTGGGATATTATTAGGTGTATCCCCGGAAAGGTTTACGAAAAATAATTTCTTGAATATCTTAAATATCCTTAGAGTTATTTGCAGATTTGTAGCTTTAACTCGCAAGCAGCGCCACCTTGCGACGGAGATAGGCTTAGGTCTGCCCCCCCCCCCCACCGAGAAAATGTAGTCCGGCCGCCGGTCAAAGTTCCCACCGACCAATCAGAGGGATCCCCGGAATCCCCCCCCCCCCCCCCCCTCCCCCCGTCCGGCCGCCGGCCGGTTGTTGGACAGTCCAAGTTCCCACCGACCAATCAGAGGGATCAAGAGGTCCTGGCGCGCGGGGGCAGAGTTGGTTACACAGCTGTGAAAAGTAAACAAGAAAAAAGCTTCGAGGGTGACCTCCGGGAACTACGTCCATCTTCCATAAACGACCATGATTCGGGTATTTTTCAAGGGACTGGGAAAATATGTTCACTAGATAAAACGATGATTTTGTAATGTAGAAAATTAGGAAAGACAAAATTCAGGATGACACGGCACACAGGGACCGGGAAAAAATGATCACTTTATCGAGAGATTCACGACCATGATTTTATTCAACTTATCGAGTATTTTTCAAGGGACCGGGAAAATATGTTCACTAGATAAAACGATGATTTTGTAATGTAGAAAATTAGGAAAGACAAAATTCAGGATGACACGGCACACAGGGACCGGGAAAAAATGATCACTTTATCGAGAGATTCACGACCATTGACGATTCTATTTATTTTGTGTATTTATGCAAATTTGGCCTTCAATTTCCATTTCTTGATTCCTCGGAAAATCTCTTGGACCAAATTTTTTGGCCTTTAAGGTAAAGCCTGCACCACACTGATGAGGGCCAACATCCCAAAACGCATACGTTGTTGGCTTTTATTGATTTATATCAAGAATATAGGTTGCCCAAATATTATGGAATAATCTAATTCAACGTTTAGTTTATATTTATTCCACTAGATGGCGCTCTGCCATCTCAAATGCTCATGTCTCTCCTTCTTCTTTCTTATCTCCACACTGGGTGAAGTAAAATGCGTCTGCCTTTGTCATTAAGACTGGGAGCACTACTCAGTGCCAGGCCACTGACTTAGCTCCAAAATAAATGGCCGCCTCTGACATGAGGAACAGACGCCATTTACAGCCGCTCCTAACATGGAGTACAAACACTGCTCATCCTGTATCCCTGGATTAGGAGCCCTTACAGGGTACTATCAGCCGGGCCAGCTGAACCCAGGTTTTTTACCGAGCTTGTTACTGCTCCCCCTCCTCCTTTTTCATCCGGGCTTGGGACCGGCAAAGGCGGACTTAACTGCTAATGTAAATGGTATGAATACACCTTTTTATACGCCTTAATATCAAAACGTGACCTTTTCTTCTTTTTTTTCGTAATATTTTCACAATATGGATAAATATTATCCAATTTGATCTGTTGGCGACCCTCGCTCGTAGCTTATCTAGTATGGTTTCGGTAGTTTCCTTGATCCCTTCAAGCCACTTCATTCATTGGAAGTCTTCTTATCTATTTCTTCTTTGTTTCAAATTCTTCCAACATCAACCTCTTTTTTACTTATCTTGACCTTTATAATTTTAGTTCCAAATTTTTGCAGAGAAGCATTCTCGGATTTATAAAGAGAAACGATCAAGAGATTTTTTTCTCAAAAATTTCAGGTAAAATTTACTAGAATTGAGTAACATGGAAGTTTTTTTTTTTTCTTCTTCTATGAAAAATATGAATGCGTATTGGATTCGTTCCATGTACTGGTAGTAGAAAGAGTTTACCATTGGTATTAGAGCTCGCATTCTAATTATTATAACTTCTCCTAAAGTTGAGGATTTCATATTATTCAAGGCATGTGGATGACTGGGTGAAAGGAACCTTTGTAGAGGTCTGATTTGAGATATGCACCATTCTTAAAGGACCATTTTACGTGGAATATTATAACAATGTTGATAAACTTTGTGCAAATTTTGTTTGGTGTAGGGAATGTACTTTGTAGGTTCCTGGTTGGTTTGGAATCCGATTGGGATTATTAAAATAGGTTATTGGTCAAAGATGTTTTATCGCCTTGGTAACTGGTCACAACAATCATAGCAAGTTAACATCGTCGAGCTCACGACTGTCCTATGCGTTAGAGATATTTTTTGGGAATGCTCTAGTTCCGTCTCTACAACGAAAACTCTTTCCATTGTTGCGGGTAGCGATGACCCTATTGCCCCGAGTGGCCATGTCACGGGAAGATGAAGTTATTGCCCCGAGTGGCCATGTCACGGGAAGGTGAACTTATTGCCCCGAGTGGCCATGTCACGGGAAGGTGAACTTATTGCCCCGAGTGGCCATGTCACGGGAAGATGAAGTTATTGCCCCGAGTGGCCATGTCACGGGAAGATGAACTTATTGCCCCGAGTGGCCATGTCACGGGAAGATGAAGTTATTGCCCCGAGTGGCCATGTCACGGGAAGGTGAACTTATTGCCCCGAGTGGCCATGTCACGGGAAGGTGAACTTATTGCCCCGAGTGGCCATGTCACGGGAAGATGAACTTATTGCCCCGAGTGGCCATGTCACGGGAAGATGAAGTTATTGCCCCGAGTGGCCATGTCACGGGAAGATGAAGTTATTGCCCCGAGTGGCCATGTCACGGGAAGATGAAGTTATTGCCCCGAGTGGCCATGTCACGGGAAGGTGAACTTATTGCCCCGAGTGGCCATGTCACGGGAAGATGAACTTATTGCCCCGAGTGGCCATGTCACGGGAAGATGAACTTATTGCCCCGAGTGGCCATGTCACGGGAAGATGAACTTATTGCCCCGAGTGGCCATGTCACGGGAAGGTGAACTTATTGCCCCGAGTGGCCATGTCACGGGAAGATGAACTTATTGCCCCGAGTGGCCATGTCACGGGAAGGTGAACTTATTGCCCCGAGTGGCCATGTCACGGGAAGATGAACTTATTGCCCCGAGTGGCCATATCACGGGAAGATGAACTTATTGCCCCGAGTGGCCATGTCACGGTAAGGTGAACTTATTGCCCCGAGTGGCCATGTCACGGGAAGGTGAACTTATTGCCCCGAGTGGCCATATCACGGGAAGATGAACTTGTTGCCCCGAGTTGCCATATCACGGGAAGATGAACTTATTCCCCCGAGTGGCCATGTTACGGGAAGATGAACCTATTACCCCGAGTGGCCATATCACGGGACGATGAACTTATTGCTCCGAGTGGCCATGTCATGGGAAGATGAACCTATTGCCCCGAGTGGCCATATCACGGGAAGATGAACTTATTGCCCCGAGTGGCCATGGCATGTGTGCCTTTTGTGGTGAGTACGGTGTGATTTGTGCATCTATATTATAATGTGTGTAACATAAAATATTTATTATATCAATTAACATATAATTAATTTTAATATTTCGTTACTTAAAAATAATATATCTCTTTTTAACATATAAAATTTTAGGTCAAGTATAAGTTTTTTTGAAAAATGTTTTGATAAAATTAATTCCCTTGATATTCGGGGGTTTGTCTTTCTTATTTATATATAAAAATATGTGAAAAATAGTACAAATGTGATATTGTACTGGGATAAGGCGCATAAATTAAGAAAAAGGCATCTCCCTATCGTGCAACTGAAAGTTGCTGATGGCTTGCGCCATCTATCGGAATAAATATCAACTATTCTTGTTGATTTTTAATTATTCCAGAATTGGCCAAATACCCATTCTTGATTAATCAAGAATGGGTATTTGGCCAATTCTGGAATAAATAAAAATCAACGAGAATAGTTGATATTTATTCCGATAGATGGCGCAAGCCATCAGCAACTTTCAGTTGCACGATAAGGAGATGCCTTTTTCTTAGTATAACAATACACCTATCCCCAGATTTACACGGTAGATACGTTCCTGAGAAAAACGTGTAAATCGAAAATTAAAAATTTTTATGCGAAGAAATACAGACACAGTGTGCGTGTGCAGCAAGTCAGCACATAAGCTCGGGATTTCTCGTGAGATGTGTACACAGCGCATGTGTTCAATCACAGTAGCATTTAGTATAGTGCGATAAAAAAAAAAAAAACTTATTTGGAAAACCGTGTAAAGCGAAAACGTGTAAAACAGGTACCGTGTAAATCGGGGGATAGGTGTATATATATTACACTTTAACCTGTCTATAGAGCCCCCTCTAAATAGCGCCTTCCTCTCTATTGCGCCCGATTTTAAATACGTAGTACGATGCGATTTACATTAAAAGTGACCTGTCTATAGCACCCTATTTTGATGAGTCCCAAAAGGGGGGGGGGGGCACTATAGACAGGTTTAACTGTATTTAAATACAAAATATTGGCATATCCAACATTATCAAAAAAATAAAGATACTTCGGCTAGTAAATCTTTTTATTACCTCGATATTTCGACAAAAATCTTTTGTTCTCGTCAGGAGCGAACAAAAATTAAACACTTAGCCAAATGTTTTAATTTTTGTTTGCTCCTGACGATGACAAAATATTTTTGTCGAAACGTCGAGCTAATAAAAGATTTATTGGCCGAAGGATCTTTATTTTCAAGAAATATGAATGCCGGCCAGGCAGCCTCTATCTTTACCATTATTATCAAGGTTAATTCTCCGCCTTTGCCGGTCCCAAGCCCGGATGAAAAAGGAAGAGGGGGAGCAGTAACAAGCTCGGTAAAAAAACCAGGGTTCAGCTGGCCCGACTGATAGCACCCTGTAAGGGCTCCTATTCTTGGGTTACAGGATAATCAGCAGTTCTCCATGTTAGGAGCGGCTACACAAGGCGTCTGTTCCTCATGTTAGAGGCGACCATTTAATACCAGGTCCAAGTTACACCTCTCTGTAGGTGACCTCGGGGAAATTCTGGATAAAACCAGCGCTATAACGTAACTGGCATATAACCTATATGGAGTCGTGAGGATAAGTGAAAAACTATTTGCTGCGGCTGATAATGATGGGATTAGACTAGAGGACAGTATGATACCGTGTTTGAGGACGTACATCGAGTGCTGAGAGCACCACGAGGAAACCAAGGGCAGCCAGGACACTCCCCGCCCCTACTAAGGGACCCGGGGAGTCCGCCAGCAGTCCCAGACCTGCCAGGGACAATCCCACGGAGATAAGCAGGGTCCCAGTTCCCACCACCCCCACCAGACAACTCCGACGTGGACCAACGTCTTTGGTGGCTTGTTGCTGCTGTCTATTGCGATGGTAGGACAGGAAGATCATCTCTCACCTGGACACACACACATTGGCGAGAACCAAGAACGAAATATCAGATTGATATAAAATCTTAAACACAGGGTAATAAGACCAAATCCAAATAAATAAATAGTGTGTTACGTTTCGGTAACAGCGTTGTTACCATCATTCAGTACTTTTGTTTGAAGATGGTAACAACTGCTGGTTCAAAATCACATTAATAGGTACCGCTCAACAAGAGCAACCTAGTTCATGATAATTGAAACAGTGAATAATATGTGAAGGTTATTCACATATTAAACAAAATGTTAACGTGGGATTCAATCCCGGTTCATGACTGTCGGGAATCGAGGGTGTTACCCACTCGTCCACCGACTTTATTTGATGGTAACAACGCTGTTACCGAAACGTCATACACTATTTATTTATTTGGATTTGGTCTTATTACCTTGTGTTTATAATCTATAATCCAAATTGTGTCTTATCAATATTAAATCTTGTACATTTTTGTTGACTTTGCTTAGAACATTTAATGAAACTGATTTCAAGAATATTAATCAAACATTATATTTTTTTATTTACAAGAGAGAACAAAATATAAAAGAGAAACTAATATTATATAAACACAAAGAATTTTTTTCTCGGTTAGCGCCTATTTACTTGTGAATTTTCACACATACTCTGTAAGTATAATCTATATATATATAAATGAATGTATGTGTGTGTGTCTGTCTGTCCTTTATGCCTGACCAAACCACTCATTGGAACGCCATGAAACTTTGGGAAGTTATTTAGTATAGTACTGGGAAGGTTTCTAGCAAATAAAATTTTTGAAATAACTTTTCGCTTAAAAATAATCAAGGTAAATATTCTAATTTATCTGTTATAAATTAACAATCTGCTCTAAATATTATCATGATGATACGATGATTTTGTAATGTAGAAAATTAGGAAAGACAAAATTCAGGATGACACGGCAATTTATTTGAGACAAGAATAATGATACAATTCCAAGGCAAGATACTATTCCTTTAACTTCCAATTACCGAGGGAACCAATTAATAATGATTTTATTCAACTTATCGAGTATTTTTCAAGGGACCGGGAAAAAATGTTCACTTTATCAAGAGATTCATTAGACAAACCTTTACTCGGGTAAAACCCGGGCGAAGCCGGGTACATCCATACAAGAATAATGATAAAATTCCAAGGCGAGATACTATTCCTTTAACTTCCAATTACCGAGGGCACCAATTAATATTGATTTTTAAAATTTTACACAAATACATTTACTGGCAATGCGTTTCTTTTTGAATATCATCAAATATTATCTCTACAGACCTTACTGCAATGATATGAGTTATTGAATGAGAGGGCTTGGCTCATCAGTAGTGAACCCTCTCAGCGGTTTCGCCAAATTAATCTCTAGACCGCTCTACTATTGTATTGGACTGGGTTTGTTATATACCCTGCATTTTCTATGGAAGGCAGCTTAGGGGTTTTAGTGAACTATGGACATGAGCTTATAGGTCTGTAGAGGTACATACATATAATTTCAAGGTATTGCATCAAGCAAAGCTCTTCCGCAAAATATGTTTCATAACCAATATATATTAGTAAATTAAATTTTATTGCCATCTATCGTTAAAATTTTACACAAATAAATTTACTGGCAATGCCTTTCTTTTTGAATATCATCAAATATTATCTCTACAGACCTTACTGCAATGATATGAGTTATTGAATGAGAGGGCTTGGCTCATCAGTAGTGAACCCTCTCAGCGGTTTCGCCAAATTAATCTCTAGACCGCTCTACTATTTTATTCAACTTATCGAGTGTTTTTCAAGGGACCGGGAAAAAATGTTCACTTTATCGAGAGATTCATTAGACAAACCTTTACTCGGGTTAAACCCGGGCGAAGCCGGGTACATCCATACAAGAATAATGATAAAATTCCAAGGCAAGATACTATTCCTTTAACTTCCAATTACCGAGGGAACCAATTAATATTGAATTTATTCAACTTATTGAGTGTTTTTCAAGGGACCGGGAAAAAATGTTCACTTTATCGAGAGATTCGTTAGACAAACCTTTACTCGGGTTAAACCCAGGCGAAGCCGGGTACATCCATACAAGAATAATGATAAAATTCCAAGGCAAGATACTATTCCTTTAACTTCCAATTACCGAGGGAACCAATTAATATTGAATTTATTCAACATATCGAGTGTTTTTCAAGGGACCGAAAAAAAATGTTCACTTTATCGAGAGGTTCGTTAGACAAACCTTTACTCGGGTTAAACCCGAGCGAAGCCGGGTACATCCATACAAGAATAATGATAAAATTCCAAGGCAAGATACTATTCCTTTAACTTCCAATTACCGAGGGAACCAATTAATATTGAATTTATTCAACTTATCGAGTGTTTTTCAAGGGACCGGGAAAAAATGTTCACTTTATCGAGAGATTCGTTAGACAAACCTTTACTCGGGTAAAACCCGGGCGAAGCCGGGTACATCCGCTAGTTAATCAATAAAAATTTACAGTTAAACCTGTCCATAGCGTTCCCTCTAAATAGCGCTACCCTCTCTATAGCGCCCGATTTTAAATGCGTAGTACGATTCGATTTACATTAAAAGTGACCTGTCTATAGTACCCACTCTCTATAGCACCCTATTCTGGTGAGTCTCAAGAGGGGGCGCTATAGACAGGTTTAACTGTATATACAACAATTTGCCCTCAACACAACTGAAACATATACAGTAGAATCTGTTGACCAGACACTCCCGCTAGCGGACACCTATAAGTCAAAACTTAGCTTTCAATAAGTATATATTAATCACATGAAAAAATCTAACAAGAGACCAAAAAGTTAGAAAATTTTGGTTGAAAGAATATCTTCTCGATACCCATTACAATCTGATTTAGGAATATTACAAGATACGTTTTGTAAATACACTTCATAGACTAAAATTAAGGAAGTTGTACCTTTTAGCATGTATATTGTATTCAGACAATAACTCTGAAAGATATTACAGTGACCTTTATTGAAGACACGAGATAACCAAGTGTGTATACACTCATGGACAAACTTAAGAAAGTTGTACCTTTCAGCATGTATATCGGGATTCAGACAATACCTCTGAAAGATATTACAGTGACCTTTATTGAAGACACGAGATAACCAAGTGTGTATACACTCATGGACAAACTTAAGGAATTTGTACCTTTTAGCATATATATCGGGATTCAGACAATAACTCTGAAAGATATTACAGTGACCTTTATTGAAGACACGAGATAACCAAGTGTGTATACACTCATGGACAAACTTAAGGAATTTGTACCTTTTAGCATATATATCGGGATTCAGACAATAACTCTGAAAGATATTACAGTGACCTTTATTGAATCCACACGAAATAACCGAGTGTGAACAAAATTACCTCTGTCCCCTTCAAAAAAAAAAAAAAGTCAACCGGCAATATCAGACTTTCCACTTCCTCTAATTTGTCCATGAGTGTGAAATAGTATAGTTTATAATGAACACCTCTTTATAAAGGAAAGTTTTAATCCGTTTTTGTTAATTATCTACTATCTACTTAGATAAAAAAAACGCCTCCCTCTAAAGGATAATATGGTTCTGTACCTAGGTGTTGTCCTTTAGAAAGAGGTTCTACTCCGCCTTTGCCGGTCCCAAGCCCGGATGAAAAAGGAGGAGGGGGAGCAGTAACAAGCTCACTAAAAAACCTGGGGTCAGCTGGCCTGGCTGATAGTACCCTGTAAGGGCTCCTAATCCAGGAATACAGGATGAGCAGCGTTTGTAATCCACTGGCGTCTGTTCCTCATGTCAGAGGCGGCCATTTCTTTTGGAGCTAAGTCAGCCTGCCACTAAGTAGTGCTCCCAGTCTTAATGACAAAGGCAGACACATTCTACTTCACCTGGAGATAAGAAATAAGAAGAAGAAAGAGGTTCTACTGTACATGATCGTAGAACCAAAGCTCCACGACAAGTACAGGTGTCATGATGTGTCGGAATGCTGCGATCCATTCCAGTCAGGTAGCAGCGAATCAACGAGACGTGTGGTTGTGCTATGGAAGATGAGTCCATATTTCTTGGCTAGAAATGTTCAAATATGAAATAGTGTTTTGGATCAAATCATCTTGCTCTGTAGGCTCTGTTGTCTAGGACGACAAAGAATAAATCTGTGGGATGGTTGCGTGTGTGTTGGTGTGGCTTGTGGAAAGGCCGCTGATAAAATTATAATTATTTTTTTATAATTTAAATTAATTTATTTAAAGCCAGAAATACTGTATATAAAGATAAAAGAAGTAACGGCCGTTGGAAGCAAGCCTTGTTGTTGACGACGCGCGTGGCCAGAATGTCCCGGATGCCGCCCGCGCATGCGTAGTGACCTGTTCTCCCAGCTAGCGTTTGCCGAGGCGTAGTGAGGCCGCCACACTAGTGCCCGTATGTGTATTGAAGCTTTGTCCGCGCTCACTGAGGCAAAGTGTGGTCGTCACAAATCCAATACATTGACCCTGTACAAGTTTTACAGGGCTGTACAAGAGAAGAAACACTGAGGAAAGAGAGCCGTATGTAAAATAGATATTGTAAATGAACGATCACCTGTAAATAATTAATCTTTTCTAAACAATAATGCACCTGGGCGAATCCTGTGTAGGACATAGAGAGAGGTGTGTATCCCCAATAATAATAATAATAATAATAATCCAACCCAGAAGTCCAACCCCTCCTCTACGTGGTGGGCGGAAGAAGCAGCACAAGTAAGGGACTGCCCTGTAGTACGGTGTCGTGAGCCCCGAGCTGATATAGTAACCGTGAACAGGGAACTCTGAAATGTGGCTGACTAACGGGATAATGGCACCCTCCTTTCCATGGAGCAACATTGGACAAGACACCAATAATGATAATAATAATAAAATATGTAATAGTGTGCAACTACGGCAACTTACTTATCAGATGGTCATACATATGCTCAGTAGGGGACAGTTCCGGGGAACAGGCAGGCCATGAAAGAGTATATAAATATCACGTCCAGTGAAATCAACCCTTGAAGAATATACGGTCATACATTATTCGGCTAGAAACCTCAGAAAGGTATAGGAATACACGAGTCTATATTATATCATAGCACTGTGTCACTCACGTAAGACAGTAAGAGAGTTCCATTTATTGTAAGGTGATAGTGACACTCCATAATGTAACGTCCTCGTGTTTGTTTATTTGATGTTAATTAACAAGAAGTATTTGGAAGATTAAAAGAGAAGTCTTTATTTCTTTTAGGCTAACATCCAACATAATATAAAATATATCAGACATAAGTTTACATGTGGATAGGTTTGTAAAACGACATTTGAAAACCATCCCGCATGTGTTTCTTTTCAACGAAAAATCAAAATTTATTTCAAGGGGAGAAATAACGATTATTTCTAACCTTTGGGATAAGGTATGAAAGGGTGAATTGTGAAGAGTAATGATAAACGGAAAAATAAAAAATATATATAAATAAATAAAAAAAAGTGTCCAGAGATGGGAAATTTATTTTTCCGTTTATCATTACTCTTCACAAATAAATTTTGATTTTTCGTTGAAAAAAAACACATGCGGGATGGTTTTCAAATGTCGTTTTACAATCACAGGCCGCATTATATTGTATTATAAATTACTTTATATATGGATATATATTACAATAAGTCAAAAAGACAACTCCACAGAGTACCATCTCAGTGATGTGCTCACTGATAATTTACTATACAAGAATATCCTGTAGGCATGCCAGCTGCCGTTACACATACCATAATGTCTGTAGTTGATGAAGTCTGACCATCGACAGTGAAGGTGGATTCTCTGGGAGCATTCAGCTAAGGATACGGTGACCACAACACAAAACATCATTCATATTTAAACACTACCGGTCGTCATTCAAGTGTCTTAAGATGTTCAGACAGCATATGTCGAAGACGCAAAATCAGCCGAAAATCCTAACTCCGATCTTTATTTCGATTCTTACAAATCCATACAAAAAAAAAATCCAGGCATAAATACAGGAGTCAATTATTTTTAATTTATATAATACATCATAATTGTTATAATAAAAGATACAAATTGATATTTGCGGAAGAGCGATTGCTCGAAGCATATTATATATTTATAATTGTAATTAATGAAATATAAAAGAATAGGTATATAGGGATGGCGATATTTGAATTTCACAGGATTATATCCCGGACCACACAGTGTTCTCTCCATCCCTTGTGAACTGGCGAATCCTGTATAGGGCGAGAGGCCCTAAATAAAGGTTTTGTTATTGTATATTTATAATTGTATGTAATTCTGCTGTCCTCAAAACTTATGTCCATAGTTATTCTAAAATACCCATTCCAAGAGTCTAGCATCAGTATCACTATAAAAGGTAGATAAAAAATGCAATATAACAGCGGTATGGTAGATTAAACTGGTGAAACCGCTGGGAGGGTTCACCACTGATGAGTCAGACTCTCCCATTAATTTTTCCATTGCAGTAAGGGCAGTAGAATTGTTTATTTTCAAAAAAAGAATCTATAATAGTTTCGAATTTTGATAAACTGAATTTCTTATATATGCTGCACACTTGCTATCAAATACAGTAAATTGGTGTTTTGAACAAACTATGGACATATGCTTCTACGACTTCAGATTTGAATATCTAAATTTTATTAAGCACTCTCTTTTTGTTACCTAAGGTGCAAATTGAATGTAGGTCTTACCTATTTGTGCTGTTTCTCAGCTTAAACTTTATTCCTTTTCGTATTTTAGTTTTAGATAGCTTTGAATGTCCTTGTTGAATATGCAACGAATTCCTGTATTTGCATATTGGCTTTGATATTCATAAACATGTTGTTCTTTTCAATCTAAAGCTATCTCGGTATATGTAAATAGAACAGTCGACTGGGAACGTCAAGGGCACGCAAGCTCAAAGCTATTTGTCCCCAAGCAATCATCATCACATTTATCATCATAAACCCAAACATAGTTAATTTACTGCGCTGCAGATAAAAATAACATGGCCGTGGTGGTGAAGGTCGGAAAGTTTTATTTTTAATTAAATTTTGACCAAATTAGCGACATTCTGTGAGGTAGTTGTAGTGTCACCACAATGGAAGGAGTCATTCAGAGGTAAGAGATACGTAGACATTATGCAAATCAGTAATGAATCTAAGTTCGAGTTCACTTTATGGATATACAGTAAAACCTCCATAAGAGGACATTCTGGTTAGAAGACACCTATTTACAAAGGACAGTTTTCATTGTCAAAATTACCATTTTTACAATTTAGTAACTCTCCGGCTAGAGGACACCTCTCCACAAAGGACAGTTTTCATTGTCAAAATTACCATTTTTACAATTTAGCTACTCTCCGGCTAGAGGACACCTCTCCACAAAGGGCAGTTTTCATTGCCAAAATTACCATTTTTACAATGTAGCAACTCTCCGGCTAAAGGACACCTCTCCACAAAGGACAGTTTTCATTGCCAAAATTACCATTTTTACAATTTAGCAACTCTCCGGCTAGAGGACACCTCTCCACAAAGGGCAGTTTTCATTGTCAAAATTACCATTTTTACAATTTAGCAACTCTCTGGCTAAAGGACACCTCTCCACAAAGGACAGTTTTCATTGTCAAAATTACCATTTTTACCATTTAGCACCTCTCCGGCTAAAGGACACCTCTCCACAAAGGACAGTTTTCATTGTCAAAATTACCATTTTTACAATTTAGCAACTCTCTGGCTAAAGGACACCTCTCCACAAAGGGGAGTTTTCATTGTCAAAATTACCATTTTTACAATTTAGCAACTCTCCGGCTAAAGGACACCTCTCCACAAAGGACAGTATTTATTGCCAAAATTACCATTTTTACAATTTAGCACCTTTCCCGCTAAAGGACACCTCTCCACAAAGGACAGTTTTCATTGTCAAAATGATCATTTTTAAAATTTGACAACTCTCCGGCTAGAGGAAACCTCTCCACAAAGGACAGTTTTCATTGTCAAAATTACCATTTTTATAATTTAACAACTTTCCGGTAAGAGCACACCTCTCCATAAAGGACACTTTTGCTCTGCAATTAGGTGTCCTTTACAGAGAGGTTCTATTGTAATTGAATTCCAATGAGTTCCCCCCAACTTAAACATTCTTCAATATTAAAAACAAAATAGACAAATCCTGACTGCTAATATGAGATTTTCTAGATGCCAGAGCTTCATCTAGTGCAGCCCTGGCCAACCTAAATGACGCCACGGGCCGCACGGAATCGTAAACAAGGTCTAAAAACTTGAACTATATCAAATTTTTAACTTTAAAATGTATTTTAAAAAATACTTAATACTTCTTTGATGCTTAATGTTTTTATTTATTATTTTTCGGCTGCTTTTTAAAAAAAAAATAATTTAAAATAAAAAAAATATTTCTCTATTAATTACCATTATTCCTAACTTTTTTCTTCCTTTTTATGGAATCAAATATGTATTTTAAAAATTGTGGGACATATTTTAAATTTAAAAAAATATTATAATTATTTCAATATATTTTCTTTTTTTGAATATTCAGACGAGAAATGAAAATTACAAAAGAAATATAAAGTTAAATGGCGAGCCGCAAAATATTTTACGGCGGGCCGCGGGTTGGCCAGGCCTGATCTAGTGGAACAGAAATCAACTAAACGTTGATTTAGCCTATTCTTTGATATTTGGCTAACCCATTCTCTTGATAAATTCAACCACGAACGCGTTTCAGGCTGTTGGCCTTCATTAGTGTGTTGCAGGCTGTGCCTCTACAACCAAAAATCTTTGGGTCCCAGAGGTTTCTTGAGAAATAAAGAAATGGTTATTTATGGCCAAATTTGCTTTAAAAAACGCTGAACATATCAAAAATATATGTTTAATTTCAAAAAGAATATCACACTTTTAAAATACACCCATACCTCGCTTTGCGTCGGGGTTACGTTCCAAAAAAAAAAAAAAAACACGACGCAAATTGAAAATATGCGAAGTCGCAATCAAAAACAAAGGTGTTGCCATATTTTAGGAAAAAAATTCAAAAAAAAAAAAAAAATTAAAGACTCAAATCTAAAACAACGCAACTTCGAAAATCTAACGACGCACAGTGAAAATCAGTAAAAATTAAGCAGCGACGCAACTTTGAAAAAAACGCAAAACGAAACGACGCAAAGCGAGGTATTGGTGTAGTTTCGAATTTTGATAACAGATGGCGCGCTAGTGCATCATATGAAAAATATAAAGAAAGGCCAGGTGTTTTTATTTTTCTATTATTTTTTACATTCCCTAGACGAATTTCTCTCAATCATGAAGTCTATCAGCACCATTAAAAAGCTCGAGATCTATAAACTTGACCCATTTATATGGTTAAGTGGAAACGAACATGCTAAGAAGAAAAAAAAAAAACACATTTTATGAAATCATAATTTAATTATTCCATGTTAGGTCAGTATAATTTTGATAGTTCATAATTATGTATCAGAATCATGAAGGATTTTAAGATTGGGAGAAAGGATTAGATTTCTGATTCAACAGTACTGGTTGAGTGGGTGGAAGTATTTGCTGCCAGATCTGAGGCTTGATGGTCAAAAGATGATTGCTTCTTGGAGCTTGGAAGTGGTTTGTTGGTGATGCTCTGCTGACTCTTGAGAATGTTCACCCGTGAATGTAGAGCATTGTAGAGGTTCTCAGCATCCTTCCGTGTGGCTACAACGAGGAAGACTGTATCGGAAGCAGTGAGTCGGACAGCCTTCAGACTATGTTTCTCCACTTGCATGCTAGCCCACACCTTAGTACTGAGGATGGTAGTACTATCCTGGGTGACAAGATGACATATCTTGTCTGTCAGCTTCAAGATGCCTCTGTCACACTCCTGGTATCGTCTTGTATCCTTGTTGACGGCATACAGCTTGCATTTGATCTGTAGGACGATGGATGATCCTTCGTCAGTAACCACTTCGTCAAACTTCCTCTTTACCTGCTGACTAGATTCCTGTCCCGCATCACTATGGGACTTACTGGAATCCGCCTCACAAGTTGGGACTCCTGAAGAACGGGATGATGCAGCCTCTTCTTCTGCCATTTTTTTTTTATATAACCCACAACAATCGTGACCGGCCATGGTTACATTCAGGCAGACCTTGCAACGGTATCGAAAGAAGGCCCAATTTGCCCCCACTGCCAAGATGAAGACCAAACCGTAGACCACCTTCTCTTCACTTGCCCAACCTTCCAATACCAAAGATTCCAGACAGCCACTCTCCTAGGTATCACCAATATATGTCCAGCATCCCTAGAAAATCTCCCAAGAAAGAAATCTGCCTGGCGACACCTCATTAATTGGACTTCCACTGGCATTGTATATAAATCCAAGAAGACTTAGTTCAGAAGGACATCCCGGGTAGTTGGCGACTTCTGTACGCTCCAGGAACCTGGGTTACTTAAATAAATAATAATAATATAACCTAGAGGAATAACCGCGAGTCTCTGAATAACGCGTGTAGCACAAAACTTAAAGAAGTGGAAAGTTTTTGATGTCATCGGTCATCTATATATATATTTTTATTTGAAGTAGACAGAGGCAATTTTGTTCACAATTGGTTATCTCGTGTGTCTTCAATAAAGGTTCACGGTAATATCTTTCAGAGTTATTTTCTGAATCCCGATATACATGCTAAAAGGTACAACTTCCTTTAGTTTTGTCCACGGTCACGTTGTAGCGTTACATCTTGGCAAAAATTAGCTTTGATATTATCCAATCACTAGCCGATTGACTATACATTCTACGAACAGAACTACAGACAGTCTTCCTAAGGTTTTATTTTAATAACAATATTTACTCTCATAGACAAAACTTAAAGAAGTGGAAAGTTTTTGATGTCATCGGTCATCTATATATATTTTTTTATTTGAAGTAGACAGAGGCAATTTTGTTCACAATTGGTTAACTCGTGTGTCTTTAATAAAGGTCACTGTTTATCAAATATCTATCAGAGTTATTGTCTGAATCCTGATATACATGCTAAAAGGTACAACTTACTTTAGTTTTGTCCATGAGTGTAATTGTGTATCGTTTTTATGTATATTTAAAGGGAGAGGTACCCCATTAGGTACATGAATAGCTTTCTCCGGAAACTTTATGTTATACAGTTAAACCTGTCTATAACGCCCCCTCTAAATAACACCTTCCTTTCTATAGCGCCCGATTTTAAACATAAAAATGTAAACATTTTACATTAAAAGTGACCTGTCTATAGCACCCCATCTCTATAGCACCCTATTTTGGTGAGTCCCAAGAGGGGACGCTATAGACAGGTTTAACTGTATATAGATATAGCTCTCTGTTTTTATTATATAATAATATTTCCATTTTTTATAAATACATAAGAATAATGATCGCTTTAAAAACCTATTTATTTATTTACCAGCTGCAAACAAATTGCGCGTGAAACTATTTACAATAATTCATATTGTAGTAGAGTAGGTAACAGAATTATCATAAATAAAATAAACAATTAAGAAAAAGAACATTGAATAAACATATACATTAAACAAATAAGCAACAACATAAGCAGATAGAAGAAATCGCAAGGTGGTTATTTACAATATGTTAAGCAATGATGGAAGTTGATGAATTTATCTGTAATAATTAGTATCGTGGAGAGAGAAAGTTGATCAAGTTGAGTTATTTACAATGAGTTATATTCTAAAGTAACTTAAAGTAACTTGAAGGACCTTTAACAGTTCTCACAGAGTACAGGCAGTCGTGGTCGAGGCAGAGTGGAAAGCTTGGGAATGTCCACACACAAAAAACGAAGAGACACAGTTGTAGTAGGAAAGTTCCGTGAACAGATAGGAGTCGAGCTAAGAGCAAGATGGAGATAGAAGAGTTCTTACTGTTCTACCTGGTGGATGAGGTGGTCCTGGGTACAACCGACGAGGGCTCACGCTGATGGTGAAGTGACTATTTTTTTCGGCTAGGGCAGAGGCTTTTTATATCTTTGCCGAGTGAGGAGACATGCGGGAATTTGGACTTTGTACGGGTGCAAAGGGCGTGGGTCGTCTGCGGTATTCTACACCCTTTGGACCTGATGGCAACGGCCTGCCAAAGTTGCATAGTAGTATAATACCTATTGATGTTTTGATTTCAAATAGTCACTATTCTAGTCCGCGCGTGTGTAGGTAAATATTAGATATTTATAAACAGTCTGTATTTCTCCTTAAAACTTTGATTAACCAGCAGAAGAGCGCCATTGCTCGAAATCTCGCTTTTTTTTACAATAAAAATATACTTATTGTGTAATTTAATTCTTTCGTGGGGGGGGGGGGGGGGGGGTCGATGGATGAGTGGTTTAAACCATTAGTTTTCACATGCGTAAGGTATGTGGTGAACTTATAGTAAAATTAGTCTTTAATTTCTACTCACCATGATTATCATGGACTGTACCAAGTGTACTAGGGATAATAATAATAATAAATATATATTACTATATATTTTTTGAAAATAGAGCAATCCATAAATAAATATTTAAATAAAAAGGCATATATTGGTAAAATATATGATATTTTGATCCAATATATACCTTTTTATTTAAATATTACTATATGTTGAATCTAGTTAAGTAGAATTCTCGGTGGAAAGGTCCTGTAACTTTAGCTTGGGAAATACGGAGGGATAGGAGAACATCTGATGGTACTGCGGTGTAAGGATAACAAGGAAGAGCTCAATCAATGAAGGAGGTGTAGAAGAAATGTGATGAAGAAATGAAGAGATTTTGTAAACCTTAGTTAAACTGGTGGCGTATTCTTGGTACAATGGAAATCCTATATTTGAGGCTTCAAGATGGACAACATTTAAGAACCCTTGGCAAAGTTACGATTCTGGATGTGTTAGAACTAGATGATTGCTAAATTATTTTTATTTAACATTCTGCATATGTTTAAACATTTAAAACTTTTGATTATATATAAACGTTTTTCCCTGATTTATAATATTATAAAGTAAATAAAGCTTCCAGGGTTAAGTTTCTTGTTCAAATTTTTATTTTCAAGCTTTCGGACTTGTCAGTCCTTCAACAGGAGTATTACGATAATAAATATAATATTTTTATATATACCATCAATATACGTATTATCGTGATACTCCTGTTGAAGGACTGACAAGTCCGAAAGCTTGAAAATAAAAAGTTGAACAAGAAACTTAACCCTGGAAGCTTTATTTACTTTATAATATTTAAAACTTTACGCTTTTTTCTGTTTTTATGTTTTCTATAGTTTTATTTTCAATCCTGATGAAGGAGAATGATATTCACCGAAATGTTGAAGAAAATAAAATACTTTTCTTTTGGACTAAAAGGTCAATTTGGTAATGAAATGAATGCCATTCGGGGGCATCAACATTTATAATATAAATATATTTCTATGTTTGTTCAGTTTTTGTTCTTAATTTTTCATGATAAACTCCTTTTTGGTGTGTGTTTTGATTTATAGATGCTCCTGGTCAGGATATGCCATTTTTAATATTGATTTCAACACCTGATCTTTTTTTCTTTTTTTTTTCTTTCGTTTTTTAATGTGCTAAGCGTATTTACGCAAGTTTGGCCTTAAATACCATTGTTTTAATGTCCATCCATACAGAGTTCAAAACAACAACTCACTCACCCGTACAGGCAAGGTCACGCTCCGCTGCGTCACGTGGGAAAACATAGTACATGTTCTCGTACATGTTCTCAGCACACCCATTTCTTGGTTTTTCGGGAAGCCATTGGGATCAAAAATTCTTTTTTGGTCGCAATGGTTCAGCCTACTCCACGCTGACGAGCGCCAAAAGCGCGAAACGCGTTCGTGGATGGCTTTTCTTGATTTATCAAGAAATTGGGTTGGCCAAATATCAGGGAACAGGCTAAATCAATGTTTAGTTGATTTCTGTTCCACCAGATGGCGCTCTGCCTTCTGAAAAGCACATGTGCTCCTGGTCAGGATATGCCATTTTTAATATCTATATATATATAAATCAATGTTTGTATGTTTGTTTGTTTGTATGTCCGGTATACAAATTCGCAGTAGTTCACTAATCCAAGCCAAAATTTCCACACATAGGTAAAAAAATACGGGGAAGACGATAGGCTATTTTAAAAAATATATAAATCAATTATTAAAACTATATATTCAAATTATTCTACTTAGCTCACGAACAGCGCCCTCTATCAAAGATTAGATTAAATTATGCTGATGCAAACAAATAGATAATGCTAATAACAAACAATTATAAAAAAAATCTTATCTAAATATATATCACTCGGGTAGATATGCACACGGGTCAATCCCGGGGCGAAGCCCGGGTCACCCGTCTAGTACCTTATAATAATATTATAATATACTCTGTTTAATTAATTTATTTTTAAATGTATGGATTTGGCAGCACTGGAATTGTTGTTGTTGTTATGAATATATTCAAAAGTATATATATATAACATTTGAAAGATATATAATTAAAATTTGTTTCTTAATTTGGTAAAGCATATTTATATATTTAATCGAAGGAACATTACAATTGTCAAATTTAGCCGCCTTGATTTTATCAAGAAGTATATTCAAGATAAAAAAAAAACTCTATGAGATTATCCATATAAATATAATTTATATAGATTTTTTTGCTTCATATTGCTCGAAAATTTCCGCCTAAAAAATCTAAACACTGTGCCAATTCTCTAAATTTCCTAATTTCTTTGAATACTAAATTGGATTTTTTTTTACCTTTTCGTTGAGAAAAATGGTTTAACCGAAAGAAAAAGCGCATTTTTTCATATTTTTTTATACAAACAATATAGAAAACATATTATATGTTAAAGTACTTGTATGTATAAAAGAAACTTTAAAAATTAATTCATAAATATAAATGATAACAAAAATGTATTCGTTATTTTAAATTATTAAAAAATCTGTGTAGAAAAGATAATGACACCTAAAAATTAAATGGTAATAAGACGAAAAGGAAAAATTATAGGTACAGTTTGATAAGAGCCAAACGACTGAAAATGTTTGTAGATGTTATTATTAAAATCAAACGATGATGCCATACCAGAACTTACCTGCCAGATCAACAGACGACACCTGGTGTAGCTTTCAGTACCGGACGACACCGGCGTTGCTAGGATACCAGGAAAATCCATTTCCACCTCAAGATTGTAAAGTTTTTCAAGTTACTTGTTTATTGCAAATATATCTTATTATAGAAACGATTATTTAAAAAAGAGCCACAAGTGTTATATATAACTCTTTATATATTTATATTAAAAAATAAAATTTATGGAAATATAAAATTATCTAAGAGTATTTTGGTATTTATATTTATGAAAAACTCTCTAAAGGTATTTTAATTTTGTATATGATTATATATGTACATTGTATATGAAAACTGTTCATAATATTTATAGATTTTTCTTTTTATAAAAATATAAAACTTATTATAAAAAAGACTATTTATTACTATTTATTTTAATTTTTTTTTTTTTTAGAATCTTCCATGGGCGACAAAATACGTAAAACATATAATTTATCTTCGTTTTCAAATGTGTTGGAAACGAGAGTTCCTAAAGCTTTAAATAAGTAGTGACATAATGTGTATCATGTGTATTTCTCTCTCTCTCTATTTTTAGTATTTTATTTCACAAAAAAAAAATAATATTTCATCTGCACATTGATAGAAGCGATGTTAATATTAAACATTTGTATATTATTTCATATAATCGATAATAATTCCCCTAGCTTTTCAAACTGTATCGATCCATAATAAATATTTTAATTTTTAAAATAAAGAACAATAAAGTAATAAGAAGCATATTTGTTGCATATACTGTATATTAAATAATTGCTACCACAGAGTGTGTGTAAGCGCACAGGTAAATAGACGCTAACCGAAACAGAAAAAAAGGTTCCTTTGTTTAATATTAGTTTCCCTTTTATATTTTGATCTCTCTTGTAAATCAATAAATATAATGTTTAATTATTAATTCTTGGAATCAGTTTCATTAAAAATTCTAAGCAAAGTCAACAATATTTAATTTAAAAGACATTTAAATTAAGAAATCAGCAATAACTGTAGAGCCCAAGAAGTTGGTCTATAAAAAAGAGGCTATTTCTTTAAATGCGAATACGTGTATTTAGAAAAATATTTTTTTAAAATAAGATTGATGTTATTTATTTAAAATAATAAAATTAATCTATCTTTTTGCTGAAAATTAACAATTAAACACCTAAAACTTTTTTAATTTTGAAATACTCCACCAAAAAAAATTATCAAATATGGAGTACGTCCGAATTATAAGTTAACTGAAGTAAAAAATATATACTGTAATTATACAAAAATATTACGTTTAAACAGTTAAAACGTTTTAAAAGTTGAATTTTATTATTACTGTTCGAAATTTATATATAGGTTTTCCATTTTAAAGACATTTTACATTTTATTAACGACTTTTACATTTTATTAACATTTTCATTTTATATATAAGCGACATTTTAACGATTTCATTTTAAAATTTAACAATAATTATATGAATATTTTAGTTATAATAGAAATACTTTATTTATAATAGAAATACTTTAATTTAATTTGGTCTATGTTTAGATATTTCCATATCCGTTTTAATCAAACAATAGAAATAATGAAATTGAGATTTCATTCATTTAAAGTCAATTATGGTTAATATGGCGTTTGATTTTTTCCCTATATTCTCGGCTACAAGCTGCTTTCCAACTTAAATTTCAGCTTTTTCGTTGCTATTGTTTTGAATAGCTTTTTCAGATTGAATTAAGACATCACACACCATTTAGCAATTTGGTTTAGATACTTCTTCATAACCTGTGTAACGAGCTAATGTTTTATTTAATATAATATAATTCAAAAATTTAGTTTTCGAATGCAATATTATTTCCTATATATAGGTTTATTAACTTTTAATTAGACAATTTTAATTTATATTTAGACATTTTTCATTTTAATTTAGACACTTTCATTTTTATTTAGACATTTTCAATTTTAATTTAGACATTTTTCATTTTAATTTAGACACATGGACTTTTCTATAAAAAGTCTATGTATCTAAATTAAATTAAAAGGATAAAAGCCAGACGATAAAAGCCAGACCTCTTGAGCTCTGGGTCTTGATCTCCGGTCTCGATCCCTCAAATGAACTCTTGACTATTTTTGAAGCCTGCAGCGCTTTAGTTGTGCTTGGCGCTGCCTTGGTTCCCTCAAAACGGCGTGCACTAGCCCTCCTCTCCCCCGGGGTGCCCACGGCCTCGCCGTCGCCTCTCCAGCCCTCTCCTTGGCCCTCCTCTGCGGCGGGTTGCTCGGAGACACCTAACTATGAGTTATGCCTTAAAATGCTTACCGAAGCATGTAGAAGGCACAATAATAGTATATATCTAAATTAAAATGAAAAATGTCTAAATAGAAATGAAAGTGTCTAAATAGAAATGAAACTGTCTAAATTAATGTCTAAATTAAAATGAAAAATGTCTAAATTGAAATGAAAAATGTCTAAATTAAAATGAAAAATGTCTAAATATAAATTAAAATTGTCTAATTAAAAGTTAAAATATCTGAGAATGAATATCTTGGCACACACACACACTCGAGAAAATTCTAACTTATGTTATGTTTACATTGAACCTATACAAATATCTTTGTAAATAATCAAAGTTATAAAAATGACTAACGGGTTAATCTGGTAAGCATCTTGAAGTGAAAATATAGGGGAAAATTTAACGCCATAGTTATTAACTTTATTTGAGAAAATCTCAAATGCTTTATTTCTAACTAGACGAATGGCCCGGGCAACGCCCGGGGTTTACCCGAGTGCGAATATATTCTAAAAACGTTGACTTGGGTGGTCGCTATTAACAGGGTGGTCTGTATAGACAGGTGGATGTATCACACAGCTGATAACAGGGTTGTCTAGAGTGGTCGCTATAGACAGGGTGGTCTGTATAGACAGGTTTATGAGAGAGGCACAAACTTACAGGTTGTTGACGCCGCAAACTCCAGAGAGAGTGTTTTTTGTTGCATCATGCTGTGACTCACACGACGACCCAAGGTCAACAGGGGTGGAGCAGCAAGCTTAAGCCTATCACCGTCTGGCGGCGCTGCTTGCGAGTTATATCTACAATTCTGCAAATAACTCTAAGGATATTCAAGATATTCAAGAAATTATTTTTCGAAACCCTTTCCGGGGATATACGTAATAATATCCCAGAATTTCATGGCGATTGGATGTATGGTTTTTGAATAACAGGGTTGTCTAGAGGGGGGCAGGGAGGACACGTGTTCCCTTGCAGCCAATGAGCGCGCATTCTATCCGTGAGCTTCAGACAAACAGACAAACAAACAGACAGAATAAGGCAAATATATAAGTAGATGCTTGATCAAAAATGTCTAAATTAGAACAATTTCAGTTAAAATAAAAGTGTTTCAATAAACACTAAAAATATCTATTGACTAAAATGAAAATGTTATTAAAGTGTTAAAATTTGTTATTATATAAATATAAAATGTTTTTATTAAAGTGTTAAGATTTGTTATTATAGGTTTTTTTATATTAGACTTTTTTATTATAGACTTTTTATAGAAAAGTCCATGTGTCTAAATTAAAATGAAAAATGTCTAAATTGAAATGAAAAATGTCTGTTTGGTGTTTATATTTTTTATAATTAAGAATGAGATTTGTATAAATTGTTTATTAAACTTTATACTGATCTTTTTACATCACCACGTTGTTTACATTCTACATCTTATTCTTGTCGTTTATAATGATGATAAATATTTATTCACAGATTGATAGGATATATGTATATATTTAGTCCCAAACAATGTCTAAATTAAAATTGAAAATGTCTAAATAAAAATAAAAGTGTCTAAATTAAACTGAAAATGTCTAAATTGAAATGAAAAATGTCAAAATTAAAATGAAAAATGTCTAAATATAAATTAAAATTGTCTAATTAAAAGTTAAAAACCTATATATGAGGTATAATTAAACTGAAAAATGTCTAAATTAAACTGAAAAATGTCTAAATTGAAATGAAAATGTCTAAATTAAAATGAAAAATGTCTAAATTAAAATGAAAAATGTCTAAATATAAATTAAAATTGTCTAATTAAAAGTTAAAAACCTATATATGAGGTATATATGAAATGTAGTTACTAAAGTGCAAAATGTTGTCTGAAGAGTGTTAAAACCTAGAGGGACTCGCCGCTCATGGAGGTTCTATTGTATTATTAAATATTGAAAGAATTACTATTACAGTCCAAAATTTTGATGATATACCATATAAAATATGTCGGTATTATATTCTAAATCATTGTGTTAAATATGTGAACCCCTATATATGCACACAAAAATATATTTATTAAGAATCAAAAATGACCTTAATGAAGTCAAAAATGTCCTTATTGAATTAAAAAAAATGTCCATAATAAAATAAAAATAAATAAAAATATATATATATTTAACTTTTAATTAGACAATTTTAATTTATATTTAGACATTTTTCATTTTAATTTAGACACATGGACTTTTTATAGAAAAGTCAATGTGTCTAAATTAAAATGAAAAATGTCTAAATTGAAATGAAAAATGTCTAAATTGAAATGAAAAATGTCTAAATTAAAATAAAAAGTGTCTAAATTAAAATTGAAAATGTCTAAATAAAAATGAAAGTGTCTAAATTAAAATGAAAAATGTCTAAATATAAATTGAAATTGTCTAATTAAAAGTTAAGAACCTATAAAATAATAATATATATATATATATATTTGATTTGAAGTATAATTTGAGTTCATTTATAAATGAAAACTATATTAAAATATAAAATATAAGGACTATATAACATCTATTTTTTAGTAAAAATTTTAATATTTTCCCCCCTTTTATAAAAAATATCTGTTTTATAGTTACAATTTTTTCTCTTTTTTCCATCTTCTCTCTTTCAAAATAAAAATTTCTGGGATGAAAAATAAATAAATAATAATTCTACGAAAGAGATATGCACCCTAATTAAAAATAATTCTAGCCCACTAAAATTATAGTTCAATAATTCTAAAGTGTTAAAATAAATTATACCAAGAAATACCATCAGACGAATTCCGTGTTATTTTCCTCGACCTGTTGTATTTATCCCCTCCCCTATTTTAATAATTAACTTGCCCACTAATGAATTGCATTGTAAATATTGAATGAGGGCAGTGACCCCAACTTTCCCAATCTTCCAACTTTCATTTTTGAGGGCGTCGTCGTGCGCCCTGATTGTTTCCGTCTGTTTGCTCTGTTCGGCTGCTTCTAAATTTGTTGGCGCCATTTTTCAGGAAAACTTTTTTGTTTTAGTTGTGTTCCAAGACTTAATTTGGTTGGTCTCTCGGATAATAATGTGAACTTCCGTTCTTGATTTAGATGTATAGGAAGAAAGTAAAATTATTTTTAGAGAAAAAAAATGTCTTAAAAAAAAATATTAAAATAATTTCGCGGGTTTTCCTTGAAACTACTCTTTGTAGAAATATTGTTAAATGTTTTTCTCTATCTTTCTTTGAAAATAATAAATTTAAAATACTTTCTTAAAAGGTAAAATTGCCTAATTCTTTAAAACCACTTCAGCTGTAAGTAAACTTGTTATTTGTTGTTTCATTGTCTGAACCATAAGAGATTCCCAACATTAAATACATATATATTAAAACCAATTAGTAGAAATATTTTTTAAAGATAATACTTTTAAGTACCTGTTTTTCAAGTAGAATTTTTATCAAGTCGATTTTTTTTGTACCATTATCATTTTTATCCACATCACTTTCATAAATTACTTTTATATATTTATACACATTTTGAAAAAAAAAATCTTTAGTTTTAAAGCGACAAAAATATTTATTTATTTATATATATATATTTACCTCTTTTTTATATATAAACAAAGAAAAATTATTACATGTACATTAATAAACCTCAAAGTGTCTTTTGTGTTACCTAATTAAATATATTTTTTATTTATTAATAAGCAAAAAGTCACATTTTTCATTTAATAAATACATTAAAACAATACCTCTGTTAACAAGTAGGCGAAGATTGAAAGATAAACGATTCACAGATTAATAATATTTCAAGCATTATATGTATCTACCATAATGTGTGAATATATCTATTAAATTCACATGTGTTTTGTTGATAAGATCATCTCTCTACAGAACGTACATTTCCAAGTCAAAGAATATGCCACAACCCCCAGGGAGAGGTTTCTCTATTATTATTATTTTTGCTGTTGTTGTTTATTGAAATCATATCCTTCGGAACTTTTTCAATGTGTGGCGCATCCACGTGAAAATCAAGGGGCATAAATACATTATATATATTGTTTTCTATATGAGATGAAACTATAAAACATTTTTTTTTTACTTGCGTTAATGCTTATTTTCATCAATTTATGCAAAGTCCTTAAATTTAGTGTTTTCAAATATTTTTATAATTTTGGGTTTTACAAATACAAAAGTTGTAGTTATAGTCAAAAGCATAGTTATAGTTTTAACATTAAAACATAGCAATAACAATAGTCACCCAAAACACACACATCCATTATCTTACAATTTAACATTTTAATTTTTGGTCAAAAAAATATTTTACATTTTTCATTGAATTTTTAGTAGTTGTAACATATAGGTAAACTAGACTCCTGGAGTGTAACCATAGATCGTACACGCTTGTTCGGCGGTACATATACTAAAATTGGAACGATACAGAGAAGATTAGCATGGCCCCTGCGCAAAGATGACACGCAAAATCGTGAAGCATGACATAGATCGTCAACTACTCAGGCTTGATTATTATTTTTTTTTTTTTGTTCCTAAACTTGTATATGTGGTAGGCAGATACTGACAGTCATGGGGCCCGTGGTTTCAGGAGTCAATGGGTAACACAAAGAACGAGGGAGGTTGGATGTCACCTGAGAGAAATTCCAGCGCTGAAGACGTGGACAAGGTCCAGGATGGTGTCTGATCTACATGAAAGGGAGAGATGAACTGTTTGTTATCCGCCGTTTGTCGTTAAGGGGCGGAAATAAAACAAACTAACGACTTCTGTAATCATACCCCATCCTGTCTTAGGTGCGGCGGACTCTCAATAAAACTTTATTATCTAATTTTATATTACATAATGACCAAACTAACGCGTTGAATTAAATATACATTTTGAGACTGTTAAACTTTTATAATTATATTATATATGAAAATCTAGTGCATATCGACATATAGGTTTTTAACTTTTAATTAGACAATTTTAATTTACATTTAGACATTTTTCATTTTAATTTAGACACATGGAATTTTAATATAAAAGCCCATGCGTCTAAATTAAAATGAAAAATGTCTAAATAGAAATGAAAAATGTCTATATTAAAATTCAAAATGTCTAAATAAAAATGAAAGTGTCTAAATTAAAATGAAAAATGTCTAAATATAAATTTAAAATGTCTAATTAAAAGTTAAAAACCTATATATTACTAAATATGAAAAAAAAAAACAATTTAAAAAAATAAAAAATAATAATTTATAATATAATAATTATTAGGTTGGCCAAATATCACGGAACACGTTAAATAAACGTTTAGTTTATTTTTGTTCCACTAGATGGCGCTCTGCCATCTAGAAATGCTCATGTGAGCCTGGTCAGGATATGCCTTTTTTTGTTTTAAATATTACTAAATATATTTATCCGGGTATTTGAGGCGTTCTGCGTTTTATTATTATTAAAATGGCTTATCATTAAATATAGTATGAAGAATGAATTCCTAACCTTTTAATTATGCATATTATTTATTATTAATAGCAAGGATAGAAAAAAAACTTAGTAAATGTGGACGGAGGAGGAAATATCTTTATTTACGGGGCTGCTAACCAAAAAAAAAAAAAAAAAAAAAAGATTTTTGAGCTCCAATGGCCGCATAAAGCGGAATATATAAAACCACTATGACCAGGCTGGGGAGGCTAGGGACAGGATCTCTGTTAAGGAAGATGCAGGTTAGGCCAGGTTTGGGTCCGCGGAGGTCAGGAGGCAGGAAGAAGACGGGAGGACTAGAACTTTACAGCTCTAGCTCTGGCAGTTGGGCAAGACCTTGCCTCGTGGTCGGCAGAGAGGCCCTTGTCTGAGCAGTTGGCGCACTTGGCCGTGCGAGGGTTGGCGAGAGTTGGACACCATCGGCCTTGGTGGTCAATGTGTAAATGTGGAACAAAGACCAAAAATTAAAATATATACAAGAGATCATTTTCAAACACGAGAGCTCATTTAATAATCTTTGCTACTCTGTTTAATATTCCAACAGAGCGTTCCAGGAACCTGAGTTTCAAATATCATAATTAATCTATATACGCACGCACACAGATACAAAACCTTTATTACGACAATTATTTGCGTGCATATATTTGTTATGTGATTAAACCAAGTAAGAAGGATGAATCCGTAACCAATTTATCTTTACATCATGTCAAGAAGCCCAGCGGCTCCAATCACGAGAGGCCCCATGGGACGTCTGTCAATCATCGCTGGACACCGGGTGTGAGGGGTTCTGGGGAATCTGGCCGGCGAGCTGACGTCCCTCATTAGGATTAACTTTAACTTGGGGTAAGTTGTACTTTATCCATCTCCCTATAAATACCCCTTATAATAAATTAATTATCCCCAAACTTGCCCTTGCTTTATTTATCTCCGCGACAATATTATTTATTATTAATAGCAATTATACAAAACAAACTTGGTATATGTTTTACATGAAAACAACAAAAATAATAATTATTATATACATACAAGTTCCTTTTCAAAGACATCTATAGCCAATGTTACTCTGTTGTGTAATATTCCAACAATATTCACATGAAAGTCCAAAGGGAAAAGAAGAAGAGAAATAAAACAAAATAATATATCTATACTTTACAAAATTACGAAGTATATTTGTTTGTAAATAAGAAATATTCATTTACTAAAATTATTTATGTTTATAAATATTACAAAAATAGTTCTTTAGGTGTTAAATTATGATAAGTTTCCAAAAGATAGCGAATAGCTAGAGTTCACCTATAAACAAAATAAACTATATATTTTTAAAATTTTAATATATAATTATACATTTGGAAGGAATAAATATGAGCCCTCACAGATTAATTTGCTTACATTTGTTAACATCATGGACACAGCAGGCCTAAAACTATCATCAAATATGAACAATATAATTTGGGGATCGCTTTTCTGATGACATTTCCCCTAACTATCTTATATTTTTAAACATCTTTTGATAACTTAAGTATGGTAAGTTTAGTTAAAGAGCGCATTTCTTTCTTTTTTTTTTTTTTTTTGAGGAAAGAAAATCTAATTCGATAAAATAATCCCTTGAATTATTAAATAATTATTAAATTAATAAAAATCTAAATTAGTATTATACTATAACATACTTTAAATACAAACTCTAGACGCAATTGCTCAAGCGACGGTGGTATAATGGTTAGCATAGCTGCCTTCCAAGCAGTTGACCCGGGTTCGATTCCCGGCCGTCGCATTTTTTTTTTCTATAGTATTTTTTTTTTAATTAAGTCTAAAGATATATATTCTAGGATTATTTTTATTTTTATGAATATTAAAAAATATATGCTAATTTAAAATCAAATTATAACAACTCCAAATATATAAGCTACACGTGGCGGTCCACTATAATACAAAATTATCCTTAGAACCTTCCTTCAAAACTACCCTAAATCGTAGATATTCCCTTGGAGTTGGTATTTCATTAGAGATTGGATTAAAACTATTCAATTTATTTTTTAGATTTTACAACAAAAAAAAAGTGATTGTTTTTAAATGTATTTGTTGATCAAATGTGGTTCGTTATTGGCAGGTTTTTCTGTATTAATTGCTTTCAAAATTAAAGCAATGGTCACCATCAATGCAATATGGGGGATTTTGTTTAGATCAATCTTCTATCTTATTTCCACACTGGGTGAAAGTAGAATGCGTCTGTCTTTGTCATTAAGACTGGGAGCACTACTCAGTGGCAGGCCGACTTAGCTCCAAAAGAAATGGCCGCCTCTGACATGAGGAACAGATGCCATGTGCAGCCGCTCCTAATATGGAGTACAAATGCTGCTCATCCTGTATCCCTGGATTAGGAGCCTTTACAGGGTACTATCAGCCGGTCCAGCTGAGCCCAAGTTTTTTAGCGAGCTTGTTACTGCTTCCCCTCCTCCTTTTTTATCCGGGCTTGGGACTGGCAAAGGCGGAGTTTTTCTGTATTAATTGCTTTCCAAATTAAATCAATGGTCACCATCAATGCAATATAGGGGATTTTGTTTAGATCAATGATGTAATCAAATCAACAACAAACAACAAAAAAGCCTTTATTTAGGGTCACTGACCCTATACAGGATTCACCAGAGGTATGCATAAGGCAAAGCAGTGAGACAAAGGAAACAACAATATAAACAGAAAAAAAAAAAGAGGAAGAGGGAAGCAAGAAAAAACAACACAAAAAGAGTGATGTAATCAAGTCAAATCTGCCATAAAACTATTGAATTCAATAGCACTTTCTACACTTATATTCAGTGCTAATCTTGGGGAGATAACCAGTTGAAAACGGTCTTACAAATTTCTGAATAGCTTTCTGCACCTGACGTCTAAACTTATCCAAATTTAGACTCGTTTTGTTCCAATAAATTAACCCCATTGTATCAATATTAAGGATAAAAATATTAGAATAAAGAGAAAGGAAACTCCTGTTCGTTCAACTAAAAGTTTCTAAAAGAATAGCATTTTTTGGTCGTTGAGGTACAGCTTACACCACGCTGATGAGGACCAACAGCCCGAAACGCGTACGTGGTTAGTTTTTCTTGATTAATCAACAACAACAACAACAAAAAGCCTTTATTGAGGACCTCTCGTCCTATATAGGATTCGCCAGTTTACAGAGTAATTGAAGAGATGAGAACTAAGAATACAGAGAGAAACCTATTTTCTTGATTAATCAAGAATGGGTATTTAGCCAATTCTGGAATAATTAAAAATCAACGAATAGTTGATATTTATTCCGATAGATGGCGCAAGCCATCAGAAGATGCTCTTCTCTTAATTTATCAACCTGATCCCAGTACATTTTCGCTTATGTACTATTTGTTTCATATTATCTCTCACAAGGCAATGGAGAGGAATTTAAAAATGCTATATAATCTCTTTCTCTCCATTCACTTGTTTATACGTTTTAGTTAGTTGAAGAAGGGCATTACCGAAAGCTTCCTTTAATTAATATAAATAAGAGATTTAAAAGCACGAATGTTTCTTTTATACACCATACAAACTTCTACTGTCCTTACTGCGATGAAAAATTATATTGGGAGGACTTGGCTTATCAGTGGTGAACCCTCCCAGCTGTTTCGCCAATTTAATCCACCAGACCGCTTCTCAGAGCTCTAATATTGTATTGGATGATTCTGCTTATATACGCAGCACTGAAGGATGGAATCTCAGAAATGGTTTTCAAGAAAACTATGGACATAAGCTTATAGGAGAGTAGAATTACATTCAAATACTGTCCTATAAGCTTATGTCCATAGTTTTCTTGAAAACCATTTCTGATATTCCACCCTTCAGTGTAGCATATATAAGCAGAATCGTCCAATACAGTTGTTTAGTTTTATTCTGAACATAGGTGTCAGAAGGCGGCGCGGCGGTGAAGGGTAGAGCTACGTCATCGCTGACCGCTGAGAAGCGGTCTGGTGGATTAAATTGGCGAAACCGCTGGAAGGATTCACCACTGATGAGCCAAGCCTTCCCAATATATTTTTTCATTGCAGTAAGGGCAGTAGAAGTTTGCATTATGTATAAAAGAAACATTCGTGCTTTTAAATCCTTTCATTTTATATGTATAAATAAATAGGGCGTCTTATAATTGTTTGTAATTTATCGAAATACGAAATCCTGGAATAATGATTTACGTTACCATATCAACAGATTTGTATCTTCATTAACAAATAGGGGGTCGGTAGAAATGTGGTCTAAACCATTGGTTTTCGACCGCTACGACCCGGGTTCGAATCCCGCATTGGACACTTTTTTCTAATTAAAAAATGCTCCAATGGCCCCAGAATCTTGCAAAAGTCCAACCCCCACCAGCGAGTGCAAGTAACCAAATGAGGCTTTGGCACATTTGTAAGTGTAAAAGTCGAACTGCTTTTCACATGTGTAGACATGTGGTGTTTACTTGTTTACTTACTGTAAAAAGCAGTCGCCAACTTCTACTCACCATGATTATTATGGCCTGTACCACGAGTACTAGATATAATAAAAAAAAATTAATATCAATTTATTTGAATTTGAGGCGCTATGTCCCCCTAGGGACACTTGTACTGACATACACACATTTACTATAATTTTATAGGCCGTAAAGAATAGTCATAAGAACTACCTACCATGATTATCATGGCCTGTACCACGTGTACTAGGGATGATAAAAGAGAATAACAAATACTACTACCGTTAATAATAATAATATGATAATAATACTTTTTTGTTGAAAGAACATTGCTTGTGCTCAAATATTCACTCAGCAGGCGAAGCCGTGTCATTTAGGGATATTAGGAGATTCTTGATCGAATCTGATACCTGGATTCTCATTGGTCGTGACGTCACAGTAAACGCATCGATTGTGAAACGTGAAAATTTTTCTCACCACTTTTTTTTGTCAAACGTTACATTTTGTAATTAAATTAAAAAAAATCAAAGTTTAATAATATCAAATTTTATAATATACTCGTACATAACATTCGAAACTATTATAGACGCGTATTTTTTGCAAGGTTTTCCCACTATGTACAAAGTGTCAACCTGAAACCCCAAAACACATTATTGACTGTATTGACTCATCCATTAATGAGCTCTACTCATCCTCAGCAGACACCATCAACAAGCCCTACAAGCTTGACACCCTGATAT
>CP092876.1:12983282-13047728 GCA_030710605.1 Cordylochernes scorpioides | reverse complement strand
GGATTAGACAAGAGTTGTAGCGGCTCCCAAATATTAACTTTTCATCATAAGTTTTAATTTGTTTAATAACTATTTAATTCAAATATTAAATTAAAATATTCATCTTATAAATATATAATACTCTAATAAAATATACTTTAAAATTTTACACAAATAAATTTACTGGCAATGCGTTTCTTTTAAATATCATCAAATATTATCTCTACAGACCTTACTGCAATGATATCGTCTGTAGAGATAATATTTGATGATATTTAAAATAAACGCATTGCCAGTAAATTTATTTGTGCAAAATTTTAACGATAGATGGCAATTAAATTTAAGTTACTAAAATGTAACATTATTATCATAAAAATATAATTAAAATAATTATACACATCATTCTAAATATAAATCATATAAAATATTTATCTATAATATATTTATAATATATATATAATAGATTTAATTACATTATGTCTTAAAGTTAACATATTCACTTTTGACCAAAAACAATATAAACAAATCAAGGGTTCCCCTATGGGAAGCCCATTATCAACTCCATTAGCCGAAATAGTTATGAGAGAAATAGACAATTGGATCACATCATCATATCCAGCAGACATCATATTATACAGACGATATATAGATGATATATTTTGCATTTGTACAGAAAAACAGATTCCCAACATCTTAGCCTCACTCAACAATTATAACAATAGCTTACGTTTCACAATAGAAAAAGAAGATAATTGCACATTGCCATTTTTAGATATTAAAATAGTTAAAATAGATAATAGATTGCAAACAACATTTACTACAAACCTTCATTCGCCCCCAATTATATAAAATTTTATTCATTCTGCCCCATTAGTCATAAAATTAACACAGTGAAAACATTAACTAAAAGAATTTATACTCATTGTTCTTTAAATCAATACAAAACGCAAGAAACGCAAACCGTTATCAATAATTTGACATCAGCTGGTTATCCCAAAACATTTATTTTAAAACATTTCTATCAGGCACAGGTCACATCTAACATGTCAGCACAAAAAACTAAAATATACAGGCAGAATTGCTACATCCCATATTCCCCGAAATCCATCCACATTTCTAGAACACTAGATAAATATGGAATAAAAACCTTTTATAGCAACTCTCCCAACTTATCAGATATCTTAAGAAACCCGATTACAAAAAACAGGCAAACCGAATATATATCAAGCAGAAAAGAGGTAATTTATTCTATAGAATGTAATAATTGTAATGCCAAATATGTAGGAGAAACGGGAAGAAAATTGCATAATAGAATCATTGAACACAGAAGAAACATAAACAGAAATGACCCATTATCATTAATAGTACAACACTCCAATTCAACAGGACACACATTTAACTTAAATGAACCTAAAGTACATTATAACAATATTAATAATAAATTTCAAAGATTAATAATTGAAGCAATAGTGTCCAAACAATATAGCAGTATAAATCGCAGAATTGATTTACCAGAAGCATATAATTCAATTGACTTAAATAAAATAAGATAAAACAAATTCATTCACAGTATAAGATAGCACATGTCTGATGGGATACCTTGCAAGTTGAAATGCACGTGTATCGTGGATATGCACGTTAAATTTATAAACAAATCTTATTTCAAACTAGTTGGATTACTGTTTTATTAATTCCTGTAGAAGGGCGTATGTGCCCGAAAGCTCGTATATATTTGTTTTAATAAAGAAACGCAGCCCTTGATGCTTTGTTTTATTTACTTATAATATATCAAACACATATATCTAACATTTTATAATATTGAAATGATATTTGACCACTACACACAAAAAAAAAAAAAAGAAAAAAAGAAAGAACATCAACATGTATTATACAACAATTTGTAAAACAACACTTGAAGTTACACCGCATGAGTTTCTTTTCAATAAAAAATCAAAATTTATTTCAAGGTTAAATATTGACTATTTCTAACCTTTTTGGATGAGGTATGAAAGGGTGAATTATGAAAAGTAATGATGAACGGATTTTTATTTTTCCGATTATTTTTCCGTTCATCATTACTCTTCATAATTCACCCTTTCATACCTCATCCAAAAAGGTTAGAAATAGTCAATATTTCACCTTGAAATAAATTTTGATTTTTCATTGAAGGGAAACTCATGCGGTGTAACTTCAAGTGTTGATTTACAATCACAACCGCAGTGTATTATATACAACAATTTGTATCTATAACTTGTACATATCCGGGGGAAACGACTCACCTCTAGACTTGCCTCCTTACCAGACCCACCTTTTTACTAAACCTTCTTAAGATGAGCCCGGAAAAGTTCCCAGATGGACTTGAGCGGGCATTGTAAGTGTAATCCGTCCATATTTTGGGGCGGATGTTGTGTTGTTGTTGTATACAACAATACTTCTGATAATTTGTATTAAATAAATGTAATTAAAAGTTGATTTTACGATAAATAATTTGTTGTCTGACTCAGCTTAGAATTTCATACCAACCAACAACAGAATAGAAATTCGGCAAAGCCAGGGACGATATAGGCTCAACGGCCCTTGCATCCCCTGTTTTTCGCTGAAAAACCACGTCACACAGCCAGAAGGGATGATGCAATCTCATGCACCGAGCGGCCATTGGTAGGCCCCTCGCGCCCGCCATTAAGGTCTGGCTCCATGGGGTTGACCATTCACCCACAGGCGTCTCCGAGAGTTCATTGGCAAGGTTGCTGACCTAGCCCTTCCGTTCGGACTTAGTTAAACCCGTCCTACGCTCCAATACAGAGTATAGTATAATACCGTGTCTGAGGACGTACATCGAGTGCTGAGAGCACCACGAGGAAACCAAGGGCAGCCAGGACACTCCCTGCTCCTACTAAGGGACCCGGGGAGTCCGCCAACAGTCCCAGTCCTGCCAGGGACAATCCCACGGAGATAAGCAGAGTCCCAGTTCCAACCACCCCCACCAGACAACTCCGACGTGGACCGACGTCCTTGATGGCTTGTTGCTGCTGTCTATTTCGATGATAAGACAGGAAGATCATCTCTCACCTGAACACACACAGACATTGGCGAGAACCAAGAACGAAATATCAGATTGATATTAAATCTTAAACACAAGGTAATAAGACCAAATCCAAATAAATAAATAGTGTGTGACGTTTCGGTAACAGCGTTGTTACCATCATTCAGTACTTTTGTTTGAAGATGGTAACAACTGCTGGTTCAAAATCACATTAATAGGTACCGCTCAACAAGAGCAACCTAGTTCATGATAATTGAAACAGTGAATAATATGTGAAGGTTATTCACATATTAAACAAAATGTTAACGCGGGATTCAATTCCGGTTCATGACTGTCGGGAATCGAGGGTGTTACCCACTCGTCCACCGACTTTATTTGATGGTAACAACGCTGTTACCGAAACATCACACACTATTTATTTATTTGGATTTGGTGTCTTATTACCGTGTGTTTATAATCTATAATCCAAATTGTGCCTTGTCGATATTAAATCTTGTACATTTTTGTTGACTTTACTTATAATTTTTAATGAAACTGATTCCAAGAATATTAATTAAACAATATATTTATTGATTTACAAAAGAGAAAGATAACAAAATATAAAAGAGAAACTAATATATAAACAAAGGAACTTTTTTTTTTTTTCGGTTAGCGCTTATTTACTTGTGATCTTACACACCTACTCTGTAAGTAAAATTAATAGATTAAAATTTACAGTTAAACCTGTCTATAGCGTCCCCTCTAAATAACGCTTCCCTCTCTGTTTGCGCCTAGTTATGTAAATCACTAGCTATGCTGCATTGATTTATAATCATGTAAATTCTTCTTTCTTTCTTTTAATTATGTAAATATATGTGTATATAAAATGAGTGAAAGATGCAATAAAGTGTGTCAGCTAAACGCCGTGAGGCTGTGTGGTGATTCTCTTGTTGCTACATCGCAATTAGATAAGGAGAATCTCTCAGTAGTCAATCCGCAGGTCGAGGTGAAAACATACAGTCCAAATTGAGCTCTGCCGAAAGATAGTCAACATCTAAAACAAAAGGTTAGAGAGCTACACGGAATTCCAAACTATTACTGTGAGGATCCAAGCTCCAACACTCTCTATAGCGCCCGATTTTAAATACGTAGTACGATGCGATTTACATTAAAAGTGACCTGTCTATAGCATCCCCTCTCTATAGCACCCTATTTTGGTGAGTCCCAAGAGGGGATGCTATAGACAGGTTTAACTGTATATACAACAATTTTCCCTTAACACAACTGAAACAAATACAGTTAAATCTCTTGACCAGACACTCCTACTAGTGGACACCTATAAGTAAAAACTTAGCTTTTAATAAGTATATATTTATCACATGAAAAAAGCTAAAAAAAAAGACAAACAAACTGGAAAATATTGGTTGAAAGAATCTCCTCTAGATGCCAATTACAAGCTATTGTATAGGCTTGTATATACGCTATTGTATATAAGCTATAATAATTTTGGAATATTACAAGATACATTTTGTAAATACCCTTCATGGACAAAACCAAAGGAAGTTGTATCTTTTAGCATGTATATTGGGATTCAGACAATAACTTTGAAATATATTTAATACACAGTGACCTTTATTGAAGACACACGAGGTAACCAAGTGTAAAAAAAATGCCTCTATCTACTTAAAAAAAAGTAAACCAGCAATATCAGACTTTCCACTTCCTTTAATTTGCCTATGAGTGTAAAATAGTATAGTTTATTATGAACACCTCTTTATAAAGGAAAGTTTTCATCCATTTTTGTCAATTAGCCACTATCTAGTAAGAGAACACACCTCTCTCTAAAGGATACTATGGTTCTACACCTAGGTGTTGTCCTTTAGAAAGAGGTTCAACTCCGCCTTTGCCGGTCCCAAGCCCGGATGAAAAAGTAGGAGGAACAGTAACAAGCTCACTAAAAAACCTGGGCTCAGTTGGCCTGGCTGATAGTACCCTGTAAGGGCTCCTAATCCAGGAATACAGGATGAGCAGCGTTTGTAATCCACTGGCGTCTGTTCCTCATGTCAGAGGCGGCCATTTCTTTTGGAGCTAAGTCAGCCTGCCACTAAGTAGTGCTCCCAGTCTTAATGACAAAGGCAGACACATTCTACTTCACCTGGAGATAAGAAATAAGAAGAAGAAAGAGGTCCTACTGTACATGAGCATATAATCAAAGCTCCACGACAAGTACAGGTGTCATGATGTGTCGGAATGCTGCGATCCATTCCAGTCAGGTAGCAGCGAATCAACGAGACGTTTGGTGTTGTGCTATGGAAGATGAGTCCATATTTCTTGGCTAGAAATGTTCAAATATGAAATAGTGTTTTGGATCAAATCATCTTGCTCTGTAGGCTCTGTTGTCTAGGACGACAAAGATGAATATCTGTGGGATGGTTGCGTGTGTGTTGGTGTGGCTTGTGGAAAGGCCGCTGATAAAATTATAATTATTTTTATAATTTAAATTAATTTATTTAAAGCCAGAAATACTGTATATAAAGATAAAAGAAGTAACGGCCGTTGGAAGCAAGCCTTGTTGTTGACGACGCGCGTGGCCAGAATGTCCCGGATGCCGCCCGCGCATGCGTAGTGACCTGTTCTCCCAGCTAGCGTTTGCCGAGGCGTAGTGAGGCCGCCACACTACTGCCCGTATGTGTATTGAAGCTTTGTCCGCGCTCACTGAGGCAAAGTGTGGTCGCCACAAATCCAATACATTGACCCTGTACAAGTTTTACAGGGCTGCGCAAGAGAAGAAACATTTAGGAAAGAGAGTCGTATGTAAAATAGATATGTAAATGAACGATCACCTGTAAATAACTAATATTTTCTAAACAATAATGCACCTAGGCGGAATCCTGTGTAGGGCATAGAGAGAGGTGTGTGTCTCGAATAATAATAATAATTATTATGATAATCCTGCCCAGAAATGGAACCCCTCCTCTTCTAGGTGGGCGGGAGAAGCAGCACAAGTAAGAGACTGCCCTGTAGTACAGTGTCGTGAGCCCCGAGCTGATATAGTAACCGTGAACAGGGAACTCTGAAATGTGGCTGACTAACGGGATAATGGCACCTTCCTTTCCATGGAGCAACATTGGACAAGACACCAATAATGATAATAATAATAAAATATGTAATAATGTGCAACTACGGCAACTTACTTATCAGATGGTCATACAGATGCTCAGTAGGGGACAGTTCCGGGGAACAGGCAGGCCATGAAAGAGTATATAAATATCACGTCCAGTGAAATCAACCCTTGAAGAATATACGATCATACATTATTCGGCTAGAAACCTCAGAAAGGTATAGGAATACACGAGTCTATATTATATCATAGCGCTGTGTCACTCACGTAAGACAGTAAGAGAGTTCCATTTATTGTAAGGTGGTAGTGACACTCCATAATGTAACGTCCTCGTATTTGTTTATTTGATGTTAATCAACAAGAAGTATTTGGAAGATTAAAAGAGAAGTCTTTATTTATTTTAGGCTAACATCCGACATAATCTATATATATAAAAATGAATGTATGTGTGTGTGTGTGTGTGACAATTTTGACAATTAAAAATATTTATTGTCATCTTAGACAATATTACATATTTTCAATCATAGGGAGAGAAAAAGAAATAAGAAGATGAGAAGAGAAGAGAAAATATATACATATATGAAACATATTTTACAAGATGGTGATGGGAGATGGAGGAAGAAAACCTCGGCGCTGGAGGGTCCTGGACCAGGCGATGAGCGGGTCTTCCACTGCTTCTCCGAGCCCAACCTGTACAAAGTAGCGATAGATTCGCAACTTTGCCGACGCCAGGATGGAAAGGGCGTCGTCCTCAAGGCCGGACCCGCCGAAGATCCAAGCCTGCAGGTCAGGGGGCCGCCCTATGATGTTGAAGGCCTCTCTAATGAGGGGCCTGATGGAGGGACAGCACCAGTAACGGTGGCTGAAGGAGCGGTCGATGGACCTGCAGGCAGGACAGGAGGGGCCGACCGAGGCTGGATGGGCCGGATGGGGCAAGGCGTGGAGGGCCAACTTGAGGGCCGCGTCGGCCTCGTGGCCCGAGTAGGCGCAGCGCCGCAGCGAGGCCCAGTCGATCCTGGATGGTGGATTGATGGTGGGCGTCCATCTCGCCAGTAATCTGGAGATGGGCGTGGCGGCGAGGCGCGGGCGATCCAGGGCTCGTCGGGCCGAGCGGGTCGTGAGGCCGTTGAGGAACGGCGTAGCCGTCCCCCGCAGCACCACGGCCGCAGCTAGGGAACTGGAAGAAGGCGTGGACTCCGCCCCGAAGCCCACGGCGTTCTCGGAGGTCAGCCTCCGACAGAAGGCGCCCAGGGTCGCGGCGTCAGCCAGGGCGGAGCGTGTAGGGCGGGCGATGTGACGGTCCTCGGCCAGAAAGTCCCGGACTCGGACTCCGAGCCAGCGCGCTAGGGCCAGGAGGTCAGGAGGGCGAAGGAACCGGCAGCCGCCGATGATTGGGATGTCCAGCAGTTGAGATGTGGGGACCGCCCGGTGATTGAGGCTCAGGATCTTGGAGGCCTCCTCCCACAGCTTCAGCAACCGGAGACGGCGGGGCTGGAGACGCGTGCCGTCTGGTGGAGGGCGGATCCAGGCCTCGCTGCTGCTGGCGACCAGCCAGTCGAAGCCGTTCCTGCCTCCGCGGAGCGCGACCTGCACACCCTTGAGGCAGGCGAGCTGGAGTTGGGTAGCCAGGTCGAGGAGGCCGAGGCCTCCGATGGCAACGGGCCTCGCCATGACGGCGGCGGGAAGCCACGCCGTGTGCTCGGGCCCCCAGACGAACCTCGCTAGTCTGGCCTGCAGTTTGGCGATGGTCGGGGGTGATGGCAGGTACCCGTGCAGGTGATGCTGGATGGTGGAGCCCACCAGCGAGTTCGCCGCTCTAGCTCGTCCGACGAGGGATAGGCCGCGGGTGAAGGGCGTCCATCTGCGGCAGGCGGACTCCAGGAGGGCGAGAAGATGCTGCTCCTGATGGGCTACGGAGCTTCTGGGGGCGATGTCGAGCCCGAGGACCCTGATGGAGGTGGTCGACCAGGAGGCGCCGAGAGGGGAGTCGCCGCGGTTGCGCCAGGCTCCGCACCAAAGGCCCGCGCTCTTCCCGAGGTTGACGGCGATATCGGAGGCCCGCTTGAAGTCTTCGAGGACGGTCGCCACCCGCTCGAATTCTTCGTCGCGATGGAAAAGGAGGACGATGTCGTCGGCGTAGGCGATGGCGTTGCCCACGCCGAGGGTCAACTCCAGGCGACGTAGCAGCGGCCCCGTAGCGATGCTAAAGAGGGCGGCACTCACGGTGCAGCTCTGCCTTAGGCCGTTGAGGAGGGGGAAGGCGGTGGTGTGAAAGCCTCCAGCCCGGATCGTTGCGTCCGCCTCGGCGTACAAGATGTTAATCCAGCCCATGAAGGCCGGCGGAAGGCGGAGGGACGTCATCAGGGACTCCAGGAAGCCGCGGTCCAGGGAATCGAAGGCGGACTCCAAGTCGATGCCCATGACGGCCAGCGGCGAGCCCATGGCGGTTGCCTCCTCAACAGCATCCGTCACCTTGGCGATGTTCCAGGACGGGGACCTCCCGGGGACGGCGTACGTCTTGCATTCCGGCACAAGGGTCCGCAGGTGGAGCTTGAGGCGCCGGTGAAGGATGGCGGCCAGGACCCTGTAGTCGGCCGAGGGCAGCGCGACGGGCCTGTAGCCGTCAAGGCCGCGACCTCCGCGGGCCTTGGGCACGAGGCAGATGGAGCTGCGCCGCGTCGACGGAGGCAGGGCACCGCGGAGCCCTGATGCCGCGAACACCCGGGCCAGAGCTTCCGCGAAAAAGTCCTCGTTGAAGGCGACGAGAAGCTCGCACGGCAAGCCGTCCCAGCCGGGGGCCTTTCCGCGAGGGAGGTGCTCGATGGCGTTGGCGATCTCGCTGAGGCTGATGTCCGGCCGGTGGAGCGGGTCCTCCTCACTCAGCTCGCGGGTGGTGGTGGGCGCGCTGCTGGCGATGAAGGCAGCTCCCGCAGCTGGATCGCTGGTGGGACGGGCGAAGCGGGGCTGGAAGGTCGCGAACGCCCTCCGCCGAAGCTCGGGGCCCTCGATGACGTTGTCCTCCTCGTCCCTGATGACGCTGACTGGGCGACGGAGGCGGATGGCGCGTGCCAGGTCCGGGAGCGATGGGTAGTCTGCCCGGATGGAGGAGGCCTCGAGCTGCGCCGCGATATAGCGCCTTGCCCTGTAGATGTAGCTGTCGCTGGCAGCGTGGCGCGGATCGTGCAGGGATCTGGCCTCCGCCAGCAGTCCCGCCTTGATGGTGGTCCACCTGTCCCATAGGTTCCCGTCGTCGTCATCGTGCGTCATTTCTTCCTCGAGCTCCCGGATGTAGCCAGCCAGATGATCGAGAACGAGGCCCGAGCGGAGCATCGCGGCCAAGCGAGGCTGGGTGGGGGAGGAGACGGCGGTGGTGGGCGGGCCCACCTGGAGCAGCACGAGGCGGTGGTCCGAGAGGTGGTAGTGGCTGGTCGCGTAGATGGACACGCGATCCAGGACTCCAGCAGGGACGAGGATCCGGTCCAGGCGGTTGGATTCGACTTGGTCGCCGTGCATTGCGACTCTGGTGGGCAGGTGGGCGGCGTCGAACTGGGTGGCCACGTCGACCAGCGCGGCCAGGTCCAGAAGAGCGGCGAGGGCATCCGATGATGATGATGATGAGGGGCCCCGATCCCTGATATTAAAATCGCCGATGATCCAGCAGGCCCCCTCCTCCTCCTGTGCCGCTGTCTCCGCCAGGAGCTCCAGTTGCCGGTTTCTCTCCCGGGGTTCATGCGCCAGATGAACGGCGATGGCCGTCATCTCCTCGCCGTGGACATCTATGGTTGCCAAGGCGATGTGGCCCGGCCACAGGATGCGCTGTTGTAGCACGGCTACGCCTGGTCCGAAGACGCAGGCGAGTCCAGATCCCGAGATGGCTACGGGATGGGCCAATACAACAGCGCTGTAGCCGAGGCAGAGGTCTTGGCCGCTGCCCAGATGAAATGCGTTTGTCTCCTGGACAAACGCGATGTCCACGTGATGTTGTCTGAGGAGATGACAAAGGGCAAGGCTCCTCCCGCGAGTGGCGAGCCCTCGCGCGTTGATGGTGGCGACGCGGTGGTTCATTGGCGCTGTAGGCCTCGCAGGACCTTCCTGGTCTTCTGGAAGGTCTTGCGGATGGTGGAGTTGGAGTCTGGGCACGAGGCCTTGAAGGTGTCGTGCAACTTGTCGAGGGTGGCGACCTGTGCCTCTGTCAGCGTGGGCGCTAGCCTCTTCATGGTGGTTTCAGAGGTGAGGAGCTGCTGTGCGTCCTTGCAGTTAAGGCCGGGCAGCTTGTCCCAGTCGATGGAAAGGGTGGGGGTCTCCTCGATGTGCTTCAGCAGCTGTTTGAGTGCGGATTCTCCCCGGGCAGGCGTGGAGGGAGGTGAGGTCAGCTTCTCCACCGACATCTCGTGGTCGAGGGGAGAGATGCGAGGCTCGAGGGGCCGCTGAGCAGCCAGGGGAGCAGGGAGGGCGGCATGGGCGGGCTGGGCGAGATCCATCGGTTCGGCAGGATGGGGCGCCGAGGGGATCGCCGGAGCCTCTGTTGATGTCTTCGCCGGTTGGACAGGGGACGCCGGTGTTGCGGGCGCCGGTGCCGGCTTCCTTGGCTGCTAGGAGGAGGAGGAGGGGGGGGGGGGAGTTCTTGCGTCAGTGGGAGACGCTGCTTGTCTGGGGCTGCCGTTCCCTTGCCTGGCGAGCGCTGGGCAATTGGCTCTGCGGTGGCCCTGTTTCCCGCATTTTGAGCACTTGATGCCAAAGGAGAGGAAGGCCTGCAGGGTGTCTCCCTTGGACTGGATCTCCAGGCGGGTGGGCAGCCTGTCCAGTTTGATGCCGTCGTTGAGCAGGATGAAGGCCTCCCGGCGGCCGTCGGTAAAGGTTAACTCCCCCATTTTGACCATGATGGGGGCGATGGAGGTGACCTTCCCGTATGGGCCCAGGGCGTTTACGACGGTTCTGTCCTCTACAAAGCCGGGCAGGTTGGCGATGATGATTCGCTCGGCCCTCTTGCGGTAGGGGAAGACCCTAAGGGTCGTTCCCTCGATCTCTAGGCCGCCTTCAACTAGACGGCGCGCAAGATCCTTGGTCTCCAAGCCCACGATGTAGTAGCTGTTCATCTTGTTGAACTGTGTTATGCCTCCAGGCCCTCCGAATAGCCTGCTCATTGCCTGGAGGTAGGAGTAGTCCGGGATGTCTGGGCACAGCTCCACGAAGACGTAGTTCTCGTGGGTTGAAGAGGTCTGCCTCGCACTTGCTGCGGCGATGTTTGCGCGTGTCGCCTTGATCTCCTGAGGCGGCACTGCTCTCGGCCCTGTTGGCCGCTTCCGCTGCTGGGAGCTGCGCTGGTCTCCAGGCTTATTGGACTGCCTTGCAGCGTGCTCAGTTGACGTTGAGCCGCGGCGCCTCTTCTTGCCCTTCACGACGATGAAATCGTCGTTGGCGCCCACCTCCGCCATCTCGCTGTCGGCCCAGTTGAGCGAGGCCGGGTTAGCTGGATTCTCGCTGAGAGAGGCAGCAGTCGTTGGCGCCGTGACGTCACGCGCGGCGGCCAAATTTACATGCGTGTCGCCTGCCGGCGAATTTGCATTCTTTTGAATTGTAGAAGAATTTTCTTTTGTATTTTTCAGGTTTTCCGGCGAAAACTTCTCGCCTGGTTCTGATCCAGTGCTGGGCCTCTCAGGCACTTGTTCAGCGGATCGAGAGGGTTCTTCTGGTACCAAATTCGTGATGGTAAGCGCCTTTTACACACACTCCAGAGGCGAAAACGGCGGAGCTCGCAAAAGCGTGGCCGCACGCTCGAGTGTGTGTGTGTGTGTGTCTGTCTGTCCTTTATGCCTGACCAAACCACTCATTGGAACGCCATGAAACTTTGGGAAGTTATTTAGTATAGTACTGGGAAGGTTTCTAGCAAATAAAATTTTTGAAATAACTTTTCGCCTAGAAATAATCAAGATAAATATTCTAATTTATCTGTTATAATTCAACAATCTGCTCTAAATATTATCATGATGATACGATGATTTTGTAATGTAGAAAATTAGGAAAGACAAAATTCAGGATGACACGGCAATTTATTTGAGACAAGAATAATGATACAATTCCAAGGCAAGATACTATTCCTTTAACTTACAATTACCGAGGGAACCAATTAATATTGATTTTATTCAACTTATCGAGTATTTTTCAAGGGACCGGGGAAAAAATGTTCACTTTATCGAGAGATTCGTTAAACAAACCTTTACTCGGGTAAAACCCGGGCGAAGCCGGGTACATCCATACAAGAATAATGATACAATTCCAAGGCAAGATACTATTCCTTTAACTTCCAATTACCGAGGGAACCAATTAATATTGATTTTATTCAACTTATCGAGTATTTTTCAAGGGACCGGGAAAAAATGTTCACTTTATCGAGAGATTCGTTAGACAAACCTTTACTCGGGTAAAACCCGGGCGAAGCCGGGTACGTCCGCTAGTATAAAATATATCAGACATAAGTTTACATGTGGATATGTTTGTAAAACGACATTTGAAAACCATCCCGCATGTGTTTCTTTTCAACGAAAAATCAAAATTTATTTCAAGGGGAGAAATAACGATTATTTCTAACCTTTGGGATGAGGTATGAAAGGGTGAATTGTGAAGAGTAATGATAAACGGAAAAAATAAAAAATATATATAAATAAATAAATAAAAGTGTCTAGAGATGGGAAATTTATTTTTCCATTTATCATTACTCTTCACGAATAAATTTTGATTTTTCGTTGAAAAGAAACACATGCGGGATGGTTTTCAAATGTTTTACAATCACAGGTCGCATTATATTGTATTATAAATTACTTTATGTGGATATGTGACAATATCGTTGCGGAATTTCTTGTTGTTCGATTTGAATGGTGAGGATTGATTGAAACGCAGTCGTTGAGTGGCAAGTGAAACACACAGTTAGGAATAATCAGGACACGTGATGGGGTTTGAAAATAAAAGGCAACTGGGTTGGAGGAAAGAAAGCTTGAGAAGAGCGGAGCGATTTTGATTGTTAATTATCTGATCACATGGTGGTGATTGTACTTAGCTATGAGCTGAGCAGAGGGAGAGAGGCCTCGAGAGTAGATGTCACCTTGTTGGAAGCGGAATCACAACTGACTATTCTTGCTTTTCGATTTAACACCACGAGTTGTCTTCCTTCCCATTGGTCGAGGGATAGAACGTGCCCGTTTTCCTATTGGTTGACCTACTTAGTGGATCCTTCTAATTGGCTCTGCGGCTGCTTTGATGGAAGATACCGCCGATCTTGTCAGGAAGTATCGAGTGTTATTTCGACTCTATTTACTTCCGCGTTATCAAATACGTCCGGCCTTCTGTCAGGAAGTATGGGGTGTCTCTCTACTTTTATAACTTCTGGTCACCAGATACGTCCTGCCTTCTGTCAGGAAGTATTGACTGTACAAGTTATTTATAATTGTGCCCGCTTTAAACCTATTTCCTATGTTTTGTTGCTACTTCTTTCCTCCAGTTACCTTGTTCTTTATTAAATCTTTGAAAATCATACATTGTACATGCATAGTGGGTCGGGGGGCATACAATTATATACAAATTATGACAGATATATATTACAATAAGACAACTCCACAGAGTACCATCAGTGATGTGCTCACTGATAATTTACTATACAAGAATATCCTGTAGGCATGCCAGCTGCCGTTACACATACCATAATGTCTGTAGTTGATGAAGTCTGACCATCGACAGAGAAGGTGGATTCTCTGAGAGCATTCAGCTAAGGATACGGTGACCACAACGCAAAACATTATTCATCTTTTAAAATATTATTCATCTTTTAAATTCCCGCCCCTGGACACTTTTATTTTTCCGTTTGTCATTACTCTTCACAATTCATCCTATCATACTTCATCCTTAAAGTTAGAAATAATCGTTATTTCTCTTTAAAATATATTTCGATTTTTGTTTAAAAGAAACATTCGCGGTATAATTGCAATTTTCGTTTTACAATTATTCATCTTTAAACACCACCAGTCGTCTTTCAAGTGTCTTAAGATGTTCAGACAGCATATGTCGAAGACGCAAAATCAGCAAAAAATCCTAACTCCGATCTTGATTTCGACTCTTTCAAATCCATACAAAATAGAAAATTCCAGTCATAAATACAGGAGTCAATTATTTTTAATTTATATAATACATCATAATTGTTACAATAAAATATACAAATTGATATTTGTGGAAGAGCAATTGCTCGAAGCATATTATATATTTATAATTGTAATTAATGAAATATCAAAGAATAGGTATATAGCGGTGACGATACTTGGATTCCACAGGATTATATCCCGGAAAAAGGCCACACAGTGTTCTCCCCATCCCTTGTGAACTGGCGAATCCTGTATAGGGCGAGAGGCCCTAAATAAAGGCTTTGTTATTGTTGTTGTATATTTATAATTGTATGTAATTCTGCTGTCCTCAAAACTTATGTCCATAGTTCATCTAAAATACCCATTCCAAAAGTCTAGCAACAGTATCACTATAAAAGGATGATCGAAAAATGCAATATAACAGCGGTATGGTAGATTAAACTGGCGAAACCGCTGAGAGGGTTCACCACTGATGAGCCAGACTCTCCCATAAATTTTTCCATTGCAGTAAGGGCAGTAGAATTGTTTATTTAAAAAAAAAAAGAATCTTTAATAGTTTCGAATTTTGATAAACTGAATTTATTATATACCCTGCACACTTTGCTATCAAATACAGTAAATTGGTGTTTTGAACAAACTATGGACTTCTAGGACTTCAGAAATGTAAATCTAAATTTTATTGAGCACTCTCTTTTTGTTACCTAAGGTGCAAATTGAATGTAGGTCTTACCTATTTTTGCTGTTTCTCAGCTTAAACTTTATTCCTTTTCGTATTTTAGTTTTAGATAGTTTTGAATGTCCTTGTTGAATATGCAACGAATTTCTGTATTTGCATATTGGCTTTGATATTCATAAACATGTTATTCTTTTCAATCTCAAGCTATCTCGGTATATATAAATAGAACAGTCCGTTGGGAATGTCAAGGGCACGCAAGCTCAAAGCTATTTGTCCCCAAGCAATCATCATCACATTTATCATCATAAACCCAAACAGAGTTAATTTACTGCGCTGCAGATAAAAATAACAACGTCGTAGTGGTGAAGGTCAAAAAGTTTTATTTTTTAATTAACTTTTGACCAAATTAGCGACATTCTGTGAGCTAGTTGTAGTGTCACCACAATGGAGGGAGTCATTCAGAGGTAAGAGATACGTAGAGATTATGCAAATCAGTAATGAATCTAAGTTCGAGTTCACTTTATGGATATACAGTAAAACCTCCTCCATAAGAGGACATTCCGGCTAGAGGGCACCTATTTACAAAGGACAGTTTTCATTGTCAAAATTACCATTTTTACTATTTAGCAACTCTCCGGCTAGAGGACACCTCTCCACAAAGGACAGTTTTCATTGTCAAAATTACCATTTTTACAATTTAGCAACTCTCCGGCTAAAGGACACCTCTCCACAAAGGACATTTTTCATTGTCAAAATTACCATTTTTACAATTTAGCACCTCTCTGGCTAAAGGACACCTCTCCACAAAGGACAGTTTTCATTGTCAAAATTACCATTTTTACAATTTAGCAACTCTCCGGCTAGAGGACACCTCTCCACAAAGGACAGTTTTCATTGTCAAAATTACCATTTTTACAATTTAACAACACTCCGGCTAAAGGACACCTCTCCACAAAGGACAGTTTTCATTGTCAAAATTACCATTTTTACAATTTAGCAACACTCCGGCTAAAGGACACCTCTCCACAAAGGACAGTTTTCATTGTCAAAATTACCATTTTTACAATTTAACAACTCTCCGGCTAAAGGACACCTCTCCACAAAACATTTTTCATTGTCAAAATTACCATTTTTACAATTTAACAACACTCCGGCTAGAGGACACCTCTCCACAAAGGACAGTTTTCATTGTCAAAATTACCATTTTTACAATTTAGCAACTCTCCGGCTAGAGGACACCTCTCCACAAAGGACAGTTTTATTGTCAAAATTACCATTTTTACAATTTAACAACTCTCCGGCTAAAAGACACCTCTCCACAAAAGACAGTTTTCATTGTCAAAATTACCATTTTTACAATTTAGCACCTCTCCGGCTAGAGGACACCTCTCCACAAAGGACAGTTTTCATTGTCAAAATTACCATTTTTACTATTTAAAATCTCTCCGGTAAGAGGACGCCTCTCCATAAAGGACACTTTTGCTCTGCAACTAGGCGTCTTTTACAGGGAGGTTCTACTGTAATTGAAATCCAATAAGATTCCTACCTAAACATTCTTCAATATTAAAAACAAAATAGACAAATCCTGACCGCTAACATGTGTTTTTTAGATGCCAGAGCGTCATCTAGTGGAACAAAAATCAACTAAACGTTGATTTAACCTATTCTTTGATATTTGGCTAACCCATTTTTTTTATAAATTCAACCACGAACGCATTTCAGGCTGTTGGCCCTCATCAGTGTGTTTCAGACTGTGCCTCTACAACCAAAAATATTTGGGTCCCAGAGGTTTCTTGAGAAATAAATAAATGGTTATTTAAGGCCAAATTTGCTTTAAAAATCGCTGAACATATGAAAAATATATGTTTAATTTCAAAAAGAATATCACGCCTTTAAAATAGTTTCGAATTTTGATATCAGATGGCGCGCTAGTGCATCATATGAAAAATATAAAGAAAGGCCAGGTGTTTTTATTTTTCTATTATTTTTTACATTCCCTAGACGAATTTCTCTCAATCATGAAGACTATCAGTACCATTAAAAAATCTCGAGATCTGTAAACTTGACCCATTTATATGGTTAAGTGGAAACGAACAAGCTAAGAAGAAGAAGAAAAAAAAACACATTTTATGAAATCATAATTTAATTATTCCATGTTAGGTCAGTATAATTTTGATAGTTCATAATCATGTATCAGAATCATGAAGGATTTTAAGATTGGGAGAAAGGATTAGATTTCTGATTCAACAGTACTGGTTGAGTGGGTGGAAGTATTTGCTGCCAGATCTGAGGCTTGATGGTCAAAAGATGATTGCTTCTTGGAGCTTGGAAGTGGTTTGTTGGTGATGCTCTGCTGACTCTTGAGAATGGCCACCCGTGAATGTAGGGCGTTGTAGAGATTCTCAGCATCCTTCCGTGTGGCCACAACGAGGAAGACTGTGTCGATAGCAGTGAGCCGGACAGCCTTCAGACTGTATTTCTCCACTTCCATACCTGCCCACACCTTGGTACTGGGGATGATGGTCCCATCCTGGGTGACAAGACGACAGGTCCTGTCTGTCAACTTCAAGATGCCTCTGTCCCACTCCTGGTAACGTCTTGTGTCCTTGTTGACGACATACAGTTTGCACTTGATCTGTAGGACCGTGGATGATCCTTCGTCACTGTCCACCTCGTCAAACTTCCTCTTTACCTGCTGACTGGATTCCTGTCCGGCATCACTATAGGGCTTACTGGACTCCGCTTCACAAGTTGGGACTCCTGAAGAATGGGATGATGCAGCCTCTTCTTCTGCCATTTTTTTTTAAATATAACCCACAACAATTGACCGGCCATGGTTACATTCAGGCAGAACTTGCAACGGTATCGAAAGAAGACCCAATTTGCCCCCACTGCCAAGATGAAGACCAAACCGTAGACCACCTTCTCTTCACTTGCCCAACCTTCCAATACCAAAGATTCCAGACAGCCACTCTCCTAGGTATCACCAACATATGTCCAGCATCCCTAGAAAATCTCCCAAGAAAGAAATCTGCCTGGCGACACCTCATTAATTGGACTTCCACTGGCATTGTATATAAATCCAAGAAGACTTAGTTCAGAAGGACATCCCGGGTAGTTGGCGACTTCTGTACGCTCCAGGAACCTGGGTTACTTAAATAAATAATAATAATATAACCTAGAGGAATAACCGCGGGTCTCTGAATAACGCGTGCTACAACGTGACCGTTACATCTTGGCAAAAATTAGCTTTGATATTATTCAATCACTAGCCGATTGACTACGTTCTACGAACAGAACTACAGACAGTCTTTATAAGGTTTTATCTTAATAACAATATATATACTCATGGACAAAACTTAAAGAAGTGGAAAGTTTTTGATGTCATCGGTCATCTATATATATATATATTTTATTTGAAGTAGACAGAGGCAATTTTGTTCACAATTGGTTATCTCGTGTGTCTTTAATAAAGGTCACTGTGTATCAAATATCTATCAGAGTTATTGTCTGAATCCCGATATACATGCTAAAAGGTACAACTTCCTTTAGTTTTGTCCATGAGTGTAATTGTGTATCGTTTTTATGTATATTTAAAGGGAGAGGTACCCCATTAGGTACATGAATAGCTTTCTCCGGAAACTTTATGTTATACAGTTAAACCTGTCTATAACGCCCCCTCTAAATAGCACCTTCCTTTCTATAGCGCCCGATTTTAAACATTAAAATGTAAACATTTTACATTAAAAGTGACCTGTCTATAGCACCCCTTCTCTATAGCACCCTATTTTAGTGAGTCCCAAGAGGGGACGCTATAGATAGGTTTAACTGTATATAGATATAGCTCTCTGTTTTTATTATATAATAATATTTCCATTTTTTTATAAATACATAAGAATAATGATTGCTTTAAAAACCTATTTATTTATTTACCAGTTGCAAACAAATTGCGCGTGAAACTATTTACAATAATTCATATTGTAGTAGAGTAGGTAACAGAATTATCATAAATAAAATAAACAATTAAGAAAAATAACATTGAATAAACATATACATTAAACAAATAAGCAACAACATAAGCAGATAGAATAAATCGCAAGGTAGTTATTTACAATATGTTAAGCAATGATGGAAGTTGATTTAATGAAGTTATCTGTAATAATTAGTATCGTGGAGAGAGAAAGTTGATCAAGTTGAGTTATTTACAATGAGTTATATTCTAAAGTAACTTAAAGTAACTTGGAGGACCTTTAACAGTTCTCACAGAGTACAGGCAGTCGTGGTCGAGGCAGAGTGGAAAGCTTGGGAATGTCCACACACAAAAAACGAAGAGACACAGTTGTAGTAGGAAAGTTCCGTGAACAGATAGGAGTCGAGCTAAGAGCAAGATGGAGATAGAAGAGTTCTTACTGTTCTACATGGTGGATGAGGTGGTCCTGGGTACACCCGACGAGGGCTCACGCTGATGGTGAAGTGACTATTTTTTTCGGCTAGGGCAGAGATTTTTATATCTTTGCCGAGTGAGGAGACATGCGGGAATTTGGACTTTGTACGGGTGCAAAGGGCGTGGGGCGTCTGCGGTATTCTACACCCTTTGGACCTGATGGCAACGGCCTGCCAAAGTTGCATAGTAGTATAATACCTATTGATGTTTTGATTTCAAATAGTCACTATTCTAGTCCGCGCGTGTGTAGGTAAATATTAGATACTAGACGAATGGCCCGGGCAACGCCCGGGTTTTACCCGAGTGCGTATATATTTTAAAAACATTTTAATTCAAATACTATTCGTTACAATTATAAATTGGCGCCATGGATGTCACTCTTGTGAAACGTCCCGTTCCAAACTGTGTGTTTTTAAAATGTTTTAATTAAAATACTATTCGTTACAATTATAAATTGGCGCCGTGGATGTCTCTCTTGTGAAACGTCCCGCCCCAAACTGTGTGTGTCTTGAAAATATAAAAATAAAAATGTGAATTTTCATAAAGATTTCATTATGTCGATTTTTTTTTTTTGCATTTCACCTACTAAATCGATAGAGATAATTACATTTGCAACATGAACTTAGGTATATTGACTAAATAGAAAACTGCATAGTAATAAAGATCATTTTTTAAAGGCACCATATCGTTTTTTTTTTCAATAAAATCGAAACAAAAATTAACGATAAATAACGATAATTGCCTTAAAAAGAAATTGCCTTAAAAAAAAAGAAACATTCGCGGTGATTTTGTCTTGCATTCGTTTATACAATTATTATATACGAATGACCCGGGCAACGCCCGGGTTTTACCCGACTAAATGCTTTTATTCAAATACTATTCGTTACAATTTAAATTGGCGCCGTGGATGTCATTCTTGTATAATATATAAATGAGTTTTAAAAATTGTAAAAAAAAAAAAATGCATCGGCCGGGAATCGAACCCGGGCCGCCCGCGTGGCAGGCGAGCATTCTACCACTGAACCACCGATGGTTATGAAAATTCCCATCCGTGAGCTTCAGACAAACAAACAGACAGAATAAGGCAAATATATAAGTAGATACGAATGACCCGGGCAACGCCCGGGTTTTACCCGATTAAATGCTTTTATTCAAATACAATTCGTTACAATTATAAATTGGCGCCGTGGATGTCATTCTTGTATAATATATAAATGAGTTTTAAAAATTGTAAAAAAAAAAAAATGCATCGGCCGGGAATCGAACCCGGGCCGCCCGCGTGGCAGGCGAGCATTCTACCACTGAACCACCGATGGTTATGAAAAATCCCATCCGTGAGCTTCAGACAGACAAACAGACAGAATAAGGCAAATATATAAGTAGATTTATAAACAGTCTGTATTTCTCCTTATAACTTTGATTAACCAGCAGAAGAGTGCCATTGCTCGAAATCTCGCTTTTTTTACAATAAAAATATACTTATTGTGTAATTTAATTCTTTCGTGGGGGGTCGATGGATGAGTGGTTTAAACCATTAGTTTTCACATATGTAAGGTATGTGGTGAACTAATAGTAAAATTAGTCTTTAACTTCTACTCACCATGATTATCATGGACTGTACCAAGTGTACTAGGGATAATAATAATAATAATAAATATATATTACTATATATTTTTTGAAAATAGAGCAATCCATAAATAAATATTCAAATAAAAAGGCATATATTGGATCAAAATATCATTTATTTTACCAATATTTCAGTTGGCTGAACCTTTATCAAGGTATTATAACATTTTAAAGTGTGTGATAAAGGTTGGCGTTCAGCCAACTGAAATATTGGTAAAACTGATGATATTTTGATCCAATATATACCTTTTTATTTAAATATTACTAGATGTTGAATCTAGTTAAGTAGAATTCTCGGTGGAAAGGTCCTGTAACTTTAGCTTGGGAAATACGGATGGATAGGAGAACATCTGATGGTACTGCGGTGTAAGGATGAACAAGGAAGAGCTCAATCAATGAAGGAGGTGTAGAAGAAATGTGATGAAGAAATGAAGAGATTTTGTAAACCTTAGTTAAACTGATAGCGTATTCTTGGTACCATGGAAATCCTATATTTAGGGCTTCTAGATGGACAACATTTAAGAACCTTTGGTAAAGTTACGATTCTGGGTGTATTAGAACTAGGTGATTGCTAAATTATTTTTATTTAACATTCTGCATATATATGTTTTAAAACTTTACGCTTTTTCTGTTTTTTATGTTTTCTATAGTTTTATTTTCCATCCTGATGAAGGAGAATGATATTCACCGAAATGTTGAAGAAAATAAAAGACTTTTCTTTTTGGACTAAAATGTCAATTTGGTAATGAAAATGAATGCCATTCGGCGGCATCAACATTTTTAATATAAATATATTTCTACGTTTGTTCAGTTTTAATTCTTAATTTTTCATAATAAACTCCTTTTTGGTGTGTGTTTTGATTTATAGATGCTCCTGGTCAGGATATGCCATTTTTAATATTGATTTCAACACCTGATCTTTTTATCTTTTATTTTTTTCTTTCGTTTTTTAATGTGCTAAGCGTATTTACGCAAGTTTGGCCTTAAATACCCATTTCTTGGTTTTTCGGGAAGCCATTGGGAACAAAAATTATTTTTTGGTCGCAATGGTTCAGCCTACTCCACGCTGACGAGCGCCAAAAGCGCGAAACGCGTTCGTGGATGGCTTTTCTTGATTTATCAAGAAATTGGGTTGGCCAAATATCAGGGAACAGGCTAAATCAATGTTTAGTTTATTTTTGTTCCACCAGATGGCGCTCTGCCTTCTGAAAAGCACATGTGCTCCTGGTCAGGATATGCCATTTTTAATATCTATATATATATAAATCAATGTTTGTATGTTTGTTTGTTTGTATGTCCGGTATACAAATTCGCAGTAGTTCACTAATCCAAGCCAAAATTTCCACACATAGGTAAAAAAATACGGGGAAGACGATAGGCTATTTTAAAAAATATATAAATCAATTATTAAAACTATATATGTGATGATTTAAGACCATGGAATTGTTGTAAATAGTCTAGATATCTACTACCACATGTTCCACCCCATGACTGTATATAACTTCTTATGTACTGCACATAGAAAACCTCAACTAACATCAATCTGTACCGCGTAAGAATCTAATAAAGTATAGCAACTGTACAGATAGAAGGAATGGAGACTAACAGGAGAAAATTAAGGTTAAAACTAATCAGGCTTAGGTGAGAGTAGAAGTAAGACCTAGGAAGTAGATCTAGAAGAGAACATAATTATTAATAAAGTCACAGTTAACCTTCTGACCCCGGAAACCCTGCGAGCTAAGTTTAAGCCAATATTTCCTGGGCAAGGCCGGACGTATCTTATGACCGCGGAAATCCTAAAAGTCGAGTAACGCCCAGTATTTCCGGAGCAAGGCCGGACATATCTTAATTCAAGGAAGTCAGTAAGGGCCAATTAGAAGACAATACCTAAGTAGGTCAACCAATAGCCAACGGCCATGTGACATATTCCTACCAATTAGGAAAGAATCACCTAAATAGGTCAACCAATAGAAAACGGTCATGTGACAGCTCCCTACCAATTAGAAAGAAGAAAGGTCTTGGTGTTAAATCGAGAACCTAGGTTAGGCAGTCTGCGCTTGGATCCCCGAGGTAACACTTGCTCTAAAGATCTCTCTCTCCTCGTCCCATTCCTTCTTGACGTCAGACGCTTCTTAGTGGAATCTCTGTTTGTTTATTTCACCTTTGGCCCAGCTGTGTCGCCTTCCACCACGACTGCACGGTAGAGTTGACATCGAGGTTCGTCTAGCATCAGGTAACACTGGTCCCAGAGGTCCCAAGATATCACAGACTCCCCCGTCCGAAGAGTCGACAGGATAGTGGACGCCAAGGTATAAGTAAGCAAATAGACCACTGTCTGTACAGAAAGATGGAACAGGGAAGAGAGGAGGATTCAAAGGAGCCCATGAAGACCGATCCCGACTACGAAAGTGGCGAAAACACCACTTTTCCAAAGAAAGAAACCACCCTCGGTAGGACGCAGGAAATTCCCCCAACCACGAGGACGTCACGCCCCCGCCGCCGGTGTCAGATGTCCTAGGGAGGTTGACCAGGACGCTACCTCAGCTTTCTGCCGTGACAGGACTATCGCGAGATGTAGAGCTACCGCGCTACAATGGTTCGTACGAGGCGCAGAGCTTCTTCACCAACTACGACGCCCAAGCAGATCGGGCCCAACTACAATACTCTACAAGACTGAGAAAGCCAGCAAACCTCCTGCAAGCACCCCTCCGAGTTACCAACACGCGAGCGTATGTTACTGCTCCCCCGACCATCTCTAAACCACGAGCCCAGCGCAAACAATGAACTCTGACTGTCCCAAGAATCCTCCAACCACGGCACAAGACCAGGACTGTCCCGAAATACAAGACAGCACAACAGTAGGTTCCTCCATACATAACTTTTGCTGAACAATTGCTCGTTCGAGCTGAACTATCCAATAATGTACCTCTACCAACTACCTTGTACAAATTCACCTAGTGCAAGCAACACGTGTTTCATGGACAGGTTAATACAACCGTCCCAGTTACTAAATTTTCTTTTTCTGTAACGGGTTGCTCACACGTGGTGAACACCAACGCTCTTATTTGGTCTTATTGTAATGTTCCTAATCCCATTTTCAACGCCCCTATGTCCTTTTCTTTCGTATCTTTGGACAGAAGTAACTTAAGTCACAGCCTTCCAAAACTATTCCAATCGTTAAATTACAACATAGCTACACTCCCTTGTACCTTCCTTTTACATGCACATTTAATCATCGACAAATCTCTCTAAACAAAATAAACAACACCCTCTCACCTCACTTTTTCCAATTGACAACAATTTTAATGCGCGACTTAACACCCAAATCCAATTTCGAGCCACACAAGCTTTATAACGTCGCCACACTAAACACACACACAAAAAAAAAATTCACATTAAACGTGCCATATCCACTAATAATATACAAATTCTCGATATGTTCGTACAACCAGCACCCATGACTTTAGTAAATTTGTTATTCATAGTAAAACAGGTTAAATTTTGTACAAAACAAAGACTTCACGTGACACCTTTTCATTTACAATTTTTTCGCTTCGTGTCACAAAGCTACACCACAAAACTCTTTAACTTTTCAGGCCAAAGACGCCTTCATCACGCCTGTGACACATTTAACCACACATTGTCCACGTAGATAGTCGCAATTTCATTCAATTCTAACCCGATATCAATGAATAACATTTTTACTAAGTCCGCAAAACCTCGAAACGCCAAAAACCATTCGATTTAATATCAACAGATACAATATCCGAATTTTCGAAATACAAACTCAAATCGAACAAATGCTTGAACACACAGGATAATTACAACCTCTGTATCTCCCTATGTCAATCCCATAACGCTTGTCACCAAACGTGACAAATCAAAACGCTTTTGCGTTTACAATTATAGAAATAATATCTCCGAACGTAGTTCGAATTAACAAATCCAATAAGTTGGAAGAAGCAAGCAGCCTCGCAAAGGCCCCCTGACCTAAATCCGGAATCGCATTAAAAATAGCTTCGCTCCCTCCTCTTCCGCTGGAGATGGACAAACAAACAGCCGACATCTTGTTACGGCCCGTCGCCACCCCGTGTCCTCTAATGAACTTTCACCAGCTATGAAATTAAATATTAGTGCGTACCTTTTACTATATATCGCTCTAATCCCTAACCCATTATTCTACTCCGATATCCCGTTTAGCTACTAATAACTTGCTTAACACGTTATTTTACATTTACTAACAAATCAGTCCACTAACAGAATAAATGCCGCTTTAGGAAGAATCACGTTTTCACCTAAACGTGGCGCAGGGAACAAAAAATCGACAACATTAGGACTCAGTAAGTTTCACAGTTGGAAACAATGCGATCCACGAGTCGCGTCAAACATAAAACAAATTCGATAAGTTAGAACAACTTAGGCCAACAAGACCAAAGATATCGCGATCGAGGACCATTTAAAGCTCTCTCTACCCATCCTAAAAAACAGGAACATTACGTTTGGCCTACAATTTCCATTCTTTCACGATATATAATTTCTATGTATAATCTTACTTGCTCTTCTTTCTCGATGAACATTTTTTTTTTTAATATCTTGTATATAATCATTATATAGCTCTTATAATTGTTTTTTTTTATTTCCGTCAACCAATCAGTTTAGATTATTGTCGTTTTATTTTATTTTTCTTTACCAAAACTTATTTACTTTTGCTTTATGACTCTATTCTATAATCAACTTTATATTTTATCTTTCATATCTAATAATCTCAAGTTTATATTTCATGCTTATATGACTAATTTGCATTTTGTCATTTTATATTTTCTCTCACTTTATAAATTAGATGTTATTTACATTGTTTCATCTTCCGCTACCATGTTCAATGCTATCGAGTATATTACTGCTTTTTTTTTTCATTTAATATTTTCACTTTCTATTACCCCTTATATACTGCTGTAGTGTGTTAATCTTTGTATCATATCATCACTATTTTTACTTTTTTTAAAGATTACTTTGCATTTAACTTCGCAATTCTATTTTCGATTTTTTAAATCCTTTAACGCCATATGCAAAGCCTTAATTTCGCAATTTCATATCTCAATGATATATTCTTTTATAATCAAACTAAAAATCATGATCTAAAAACAGGGCAATCTTCAATAACCTCTTAAACAACCACTTTAAAGGTTACTTCTTAATAAATACTAACATTCCTTTTACGCAGGAACTTTTAACTCCTTCGCAGGCTAGACTTGACCTACTTTGATTTCGTAATTAACAATATTGACACACCGTCCCCCAGATTTACCTATCCCAACTTCTGGCTTGGATACGTGCAAATTGTATTTTTTTAAAAATATATTCCAGGGCACTCTCATGCCACACGCTGGCACATTTTTTTTTTATTTTTTATTTTACTCTTTTTCTCGCTAAGCCCCTGACGACTCCAATTAAAACTTTGATTTCTGGTCACTGATCTTCGCCCTCATTTATCCTGCATGCGTACGTCTTAACGACTAATTACTAAAACCCATAACAATCCCCCTTATCTTACTTTTCGATTGTGGTACTGTAACTTTATTAGGTCCTTAAATTTACATGTGAAACATGGCCTAGGTTCTCCGCGCCGTGCACATTAAATGGTTTGGGACTTGAGTCAAAGTGACATTGCCTCAACCAAGTAATAACTAACCCCTCAACCCTTTCTAACGCCCATCACGAAGAGATCATGATTTTCCCATCCAATCGTTTTTATTTTTACCTATCATCATTATATGCTCTCTATTAATTCTTTTATTCCTATTTTTGTTTTACTTGTATGTTTAGTATTAGTTGTTTATGCTTTATTATCTCTTATGGATATACAGAAATCAACCCCATGTTATATACCAACTCACTTTAATTAATTTTTAAAAAATTACTTCCTTAATAACAGTCTTCCTATTCCGCTCTCTTAAATCCCTCCATATGAACCCTCTCACATCCGGGGCCATCTGTGATGATTTAAGACCATGGAATTGTTGTAAATAGTCTAGATATCTACTACCACATGTTCCACCCCATGACTGTATATAACTTCTTATGTACTGCACATAGAAAACCTCAACTAACATCAATCTGTACCGCGTAAGAATCTAATAAAGTATAGCAACTGTACAGATAGAAGGAATGGAGACTAACAGGAGAAAATTAAGGTTAAAACTAATCAGGCTTAGGTGAGAGTAGAAGTAAGACCTAGGAAGTAGATCTAGAAGAGAACATAATTATTAATAAAGTCACAGTTAACCTTCTGACCCCGGAAACCCTGCGAGCTAAGTTTAAGCCAATATTTCCTGGGCAAGGCCGGACGTATCTTATGACCGCGGAAATCCTAAAAGTCGAGTAACGCCCAGTATTTCCGGAGCAAGGCCGGACATATCTTAATTCAAGGAAGTCAGTAAGGGCCAATTAGAAGACAATACCTAAGTAGGTCAACCAATAGCCAACGGCCATGTGACATATTCCTACCAATTAGGAAAGAATCACCTAAATAGGTCAACCAATAGAAAACGGTCATGTGACAGCTTCCTACCAATTAGAAAGAAGAAAGGTCTTGGTGTTAAATCGAGAACCTAGGTTAGGCAGTCTGCGCTTGGATCCCCGAGGTAACACTTGCTCTAAAGATCTCTCTCTCCTCGTCCCATTCCTTCTTGACGTCAGACGCTTCTTAGTGGAATCTCTGTTTGTTTATTTCACCTTTGGCCCAGCTGTGTCGCCTTCCACCACGACTGCACGGTAGAGTTGACATCGAGGTTCGTCTAGCATCAGGTAACACTGGTCCCAGAGGTCCCAAGATATCACATATATTCAAATTATTCTACTTAGATCACGAACAGCGCCCTCTATCAAAGATTAGATTAAATTATGCTGATGCAAACAAATAGATAATGCTAATAACAAACAATTATAAAAAAAATCTTATCTAAATATATATCACTCGGGTAGATATGCACACGGGTCAATCCCGGGGCGAAGCCCGGGTCACCCGTCTAGTACCTTATAATAATATTATAATATACTCTGTTTAATTAATTTATTTTTAAATATATGGATTTGGCAGCACTGGAATTGTTGTTGTCGATATGAATATATTCAAAAGTATATATATATATAACATTAGAAAGATATATAATTAAAATTTGTTTCTTAATTTGGTAAAGCATATTTATATATTTAATCGAAGGAACATTACAATTGTCAAATTCAGCCGCCTTGATTTTATCAAGAAGTATATTCAAGATAAAAAAACCTCTATGAGATTATTCATATAAATATAATTTATAGAGATTTTTTTATTGCTTCATATTGCTTGAAAATTTCCGCCTAAAAAATCTGAATTGTGCCAATTCTCTAAATTTCCCAATTTCTTTAAATACTAAATTCGATTTTTTTTTTACCTTTTCATTGAGAAAAACGGTTTTAACCGAAAGAAAAAGCGCATTTCTCTTCTTTTTTTTTCATACAAACAATATAGAAAACATATTATATGTTAAAGCACTTGTATGTATAAAAAAGAAACTTTAATGATTAATTCATAACTATGAATGATAACATAAATGTATTCGTTATTTTAAATTATTAAAAAATCTGTGTAGTAAAGATAATGACACCTAAAAATTAAATGGTAATAAGACAAAAAGGAAAACTATAGGTACAGTTTGATAAGAGCCAAACGACTGAAAAATAATAATAGATGTCATTATTAAAATCAAACGATGATGCCATACCAGAACTTACCTGCCAGATCAACAGACGACACCTGGTGTAGCTTTCAGTACCGGACGACACCGGCGTTGCTAGGATACCAGGAAAATCCATTTCCACCTCAAGATTGTAAAGTTTTTCAAGTTACTTGTTTTTTGCAAATATATCTTATTATATAAACGATTATTTAAAAAAGCCACGAGTGTTATATATAACTCTTTATATTTATATTAAAAAATAAAATTTAAGGAAATATAAAATTATCTAAGAGTATTTTGGTATTTATATTTATGAAAAACTCTCTAAAGGTATTTTAATTTTGTATATGATTATATATGTATATGAAAACTGTTCATAATATTTATAGATTTTTCTTTTTATAAAAATATAAAATTCATTATAAAAATGACTATTTATTACTATTTATTTTAATTTTTTTTATAATCTTCCATGGGGGCGACAAAATACGTAAAACATAATTTACCTTCATTTTCAAATATATTGGAAACGAGAGTTCCTAAAGCTTTAAATAAGTAATGACATAATGTATCGTGTGTATTTCTCTCTCTCTCTATTTTTAGTATTTTATTTTACAAAAAAATATATTAATATTTCTTCTGCACATTGATAGAAGCGATGTTAATATTAAACATTTGTATATTATTTTATAAGATCGATAATAATTCCCCTAACTTTTCAAACTTTATAGTTTGATCCATAATAAATAATTTGATTTTTAAAATAAATAACAATAAAGTAATAAGAAGCATATTTAAATTAAGACAGTTCAATTAAAAAATCAGCAATAACTGTAAACCCCAAGAAGCTGGTCTTTAAAAAAAGATCCTAGTTCTTTAAATACAAATACATGTATTTTAAAAAAATATTTTTAAAAATAGGATTGATATTATTTATTTAAAGTAACAAATACTAATCTCTATTTGCTGAAAATGAACAACACCATAATTTATCGAAATTTATATATAGGTTTTGTTGAAAAAAAAAGAAGAAGAATAGTAAATCAATGATCTTGAAATACTTTTAGACTGACAACACTGTAATATAAAATCGAGAACAAAGGAGTGTTGGTTTTGTTTACAAAATTAGTAATTGTAATGTAAATTGTTAAATGTTCTTTTCTCTCTCTCTTTGAAAATAATAAATTTAAAATACTTTCTTAAAAGGTAAAATTGCCTAATTCTTTAAAACCACTTCAGCTGTAAGTAAACTTGTTATTTGTTGTTTCATTGTCTGAACCATAAGAGATTCCCAACATGGTAGCAGAGCGTGGTTTTTGAATCGGGGTAAAATATATATAAAATATAGGATAAAATATAAATAAAAACAAAAATGGCTGTCAGCGAAGATATCGCAAATATTGTGAGACTTAAAAATCCTGAAAATATTGATTTATGGAATTTTCAGATAACAATTATTTTAAAAGCAAATGGCCTTCTAGATATTGTAAATGGAAAATCGTTGTTTGAAGACTTGAAATATGAAACTGGAAAAGAGAAATGGAGCCTAAAAGACGCCAAAGCACAAAAATACATAATGTTAACCATTGAAAAGAATGTTTTAACACATATTCTAAATTGCAAAACTTCAAAAGAAATGTATGAAAAACTAGTAGCCATTTATCAAAGAGAAGATGAGCAATTAAAATGCAAATTACTACAAGAATTTCATGGATTCAAATTTGATAAAAATACAGATATGGCAACAAATATAAGCAGAATGCAAAATTTAGTATTCAAACTAAATAATGTAAAACAAGAAATTGAGGAAAGCTTTGTAATTTCTAAAATATTGAGCATTTTGCCAGACTACTTTAATTACTTCAGCACAGCATGGGACTCGACACCAAAAAGTGAGAAAACGTTAACAAACTTAATATCAAGACTATCAATTGAAGAAACTAAACAAAAGGTAAAGCCTGAAGAGGGAATAGCCATGAGTGCTACTAAAGTATAGCAGTGCTTTAACTGCAAAAAGAGCGGGCACTTAGCAAAATATTGTAGACTAAATAAAAAATGGTGTACCATCTGGAAAAAGACAAATCATACTCAAGACCAATGCTTCTTTAAGAAACCTCAAAATAAATCCAGGAAAATATTCCTTGCCGAATTTGTAAAAAGACAAATCATAAAGAAAAGGATTGCTTTTTCAGAAACAAAAATGAAGAAAAATTGTCCTTTTTTGCAGGAGAGACTTTAAAATGTAAAAATGAGGAATTGCTAGAATTCATTGTAGACAGTGGCTCAACAAGCCATATGATAAATAGTAAAAGGTTTTTACTAGATGAAGTAGATTGCAACTCAAAAATATCAATAGCAAAAAAGGAAGAAACTCTAATAACAAAATTGTTGAAATTGGTAAACAAATCAATTTAAAATAATCTGTGATGTAAAATATGTTCCTTTTTGACTAAGTTTGTTTTTGTTGATGTTGTAGTAATAGCTTAGAATATAGAAGCTCAATTCTTTCTTCATTTGTTATGTTAATTAATTTGTTTAACCTCTCCTTGTATTTGAATAATAAATTTGTTTAAATTAATAAGCGCAGTTATGCTAAATTAAAATTCAAAATACAACAACTGGTAGCAGAAGCCTGGTTAATTGTTATTGCGTAAGAAGAAAGCGCCGATTTTTGAAAGAAAGGTTGAGTACGATTATATATATTTAAAATGGCAGAATATTTTTCGATGAATAGAATAGAGCAACTGACATCTTCAAATTACCATATATGGGCGCTTAAAATATCAGCAATTTTGAGAAGCAAAAAATTGTTCAAAAAAGTGATCGAATCGCCTAAGCCTAACCGTGGAATGACCGATTCAAAGGAAGAAGAATTTTTCAAAGAATGGGAGGATAAAAATGATGAGGCATTTGGAATAATAATAGTAAATTTGTCACCTGAGCAGGCTGGCATATTTATAGGAGAAACAAATGCTAAAACTGTGTGGGATGAACTGAAGCGTATCCATACTGGAAATATTGAAGATAAAATAATCGACATTGGACTTGAATTGAAAAATATTCAAATGAGAAATAATGAAGGCATTGAAGCCTACATAACAAAGGCCAGAAATATTGCATCCAGAAGTGCTAACTTGGGACAGCCTATTTCACCAAGGGAAATGGTGTATCATGTAGTGAGAGGTTTGTTGCCAAAGTTTGAAAATATAGCAGCGGTTTTACGACCACAACGATCTGCGAGTCTCGAGGAAGTTTTCCAGGCACTTCAAGAGGAAGAAATGAGGCTAAACTCAATGGGATTTCCTAAAGAAGGTCAATATGAAAAAGCTTTTAAAGCTCGAAATGACCGAGGGATACAAAGAACAAGCAAATTTGAAGGGAAATGTCATACATGCGGAAAATTTGGGCACATGTCAAGAAACTGTTGGCATCGTCAAGATAAAGCGAACTTCAATAAACCAAAAGGCAAATATCCACAAAATAATATGCAAACTAAGTCTTCATCATCTGGGAAAAATAACTCAAGGGAACATGCTAATGTAGCGAATGGTTCTGCTAACACTGAACATGCGTTTACTTCAGCGGAAATGATCTACTCTTCTTCACATCTACCTGAGGAGGATGCACACATTTGGAACCTTGATTCAGGATGCACTTCACACATGTCTCCTAGAGAAGATTGGCTTATCAACAAGATTCCTATTGACAGTGAAATTAACCTTGCAGAAGAAGAAAGGTTCATAAAAGCTGAAGCACAAGGTGATGTGAAATTGTCTACATACACAAGTGAAGGTAAGCAAGATATTTGTATTAAGGATGTACTCTATGTGCCTAGACTTAAATCTAATCTTCTTTCTGTCAGATGTCTGGTTAATAATGGAAATAAAGTATATTTTGAGAAAGGAATAGCTAAAATTTATAACTGCAAAGGAAATTTGATAGCTGAGGCTAATGAAGAAGATAGAATGTTTATAATTAAAACTTTACCTAGAAATTTGTTAAGCAATAAAGATAATTGTTTAAAAGCAGAAGATAAATGTTCAGCCAAGACAATGTGGCATAGAAGGCTAGGACACTTGAACGAAGAATATTTGGATAAAATGATGAAGAATAATATGGTAAAAGGACTTAATTTTGATTGTCAACATCTCGAAAAATGTGAACCATGTATCCTTGGTAAACTAACCCAAAGCCCTTTCAAAGCTATAGAGAATAATCATTCTGAAAGGCCATTAGAACTTATACACATGGATCTATGTGGTCCTATGCCAACCAAATCACTGGGTGGTGCAAAATACCTGTACGTTATTGTGGATTCGTATAGTAGACGTATCTTTGTATATTTCTTGAAATCAAAGGAAGATGCATTTAATTTTTTTGTAGAATTTAAAAATCATCGAGAAAATGAAACTAATGTTAAAATCAAAAATGTTAGATCGGACAACGGAACTGAATTTGCAAATAAAAAATTTAATGAGTTTTTCAGAAATGAAGGAATACACCATCAAAGAACAGTTCCATATTCACCACAAAGCAACGGAATTGCAGAACGAACCAATCGCACCCTTCTAGATTGGGCTAGAACTATGTTATTTGATGCTAAGTTACCAACTGAGTTTTGGGCGGAAGCCATTGCAACAGCCGCTTATTTGAAGAATTGCACACCGACCAAGAATGATAACATGAAAACTCCCATAGAGAAATGGACTGGACACAAACCATCAGTAGCGCATTTAAAAATCTTCGGAAGTCTTGCCTACTATTACATTCCTAAAAATCAAAGAAATAAATTTGACTCTAGAGCAAGAAAAGGAATATTCACCGGTTACTCCAGACAAAGAAAAGCTTATAGAATATATGATCCACAAGATGGAAAAATACACGAAGTTCAAACTGTCAAATTTGATGAAAATTCAAAAGGCTCTGATCTCTTGACTTCTAATGTTTTTGACCAACATGTCCAAGATCATATTATCTATAGAAATGAACAACATGAATCAGATTTCTTTCAAATTACACATACCATGGGCTCTACTCCAGAAGAACTAAATACTCCAGACAACCCTGAACCAATACCTGAATCATTAGGATTACCCCGAAAACCCGGACGTATTGCAGGAAGAACTAATGAAGATATTCAGGCAAAGCATCTCATCAATCTACAAGAGCAGGAAGAGAGGCTGAGAGCAAGTGGTGTAAGACGATCTGAAAGAATAAAAGAAAGAAACGCAGCCAATGTAACCGAACTATCTTCAACTTCCATGAACATACCTAAAACATATCGAGAAGCCATGAACACCCCATTTTCAGACCAATGGAAAGAAGCAATGGAAGATGAATTCCATTCCCTAACTTCACATAATGTTTGGACCCTTGTACCCAAACCAGAAAATGAAAACCTGATAAAAGGAAAATGGATTTTTAATATAAAAATGAATCCAGATGGAAGCATTGACAAAAGAAAGGCTAGATTTGTTGCAATGGGGCATAATCAAAAACTTGGCGTTGACTATGAAGAATCTTTTGCTCCTGTGATGAAGATGGACTCTTTAAGAACATTGATTGCCATTGCATCACAACAAAACATGAAAATTGAACAATATGATGTTAAAACTGCCTATCTCAATGCGGAACTAAAAGACGATGTGTACCTGGAACAACCTGAAGGATTTGTTCAAGCAGGACAGGAAAATAAAGTGTGTAAACTAAACAGAAGTTTATATGGTTTACCACAATCCGGAAGATGCTGGAATGAAAAAATTAACCAAATTTTTAATGATATTGGACTCAGACGTTTAGAAAGTGAACCATGTGCATACATCCTTCAAGAAGAGGAGAAAACTCTAATAATTGGGATTTATGTAGATGATTTTCTCATTATTGGATCGGATAGTACCATAATTAACAGAATAGTTAAGCAATTGGATAAGCAAATTGTCATTGTTCGAAAAGAAAAGCCTATATTTTTTCTTGGAATCAAAATTGAGGAAAAAGAAAATTGTTTCGAACTTTCACAAGAAGCCTATGTAGAAAAGATTTTGAAGAAATTTAACCTTGAAGAATGTAATCCAGTGAAAACCCCTGGTGATCTCAATCAAGATCTGGATAATCACCCAGATTCTTCTCCTGTGGACCCTAAACTTTACCAAGAAATGATAGGTTCCTTGATGTATTTATCAGTGGGAACAAGGCCCGATATAACATTTTATGTTAGTCAACTCTCCCAATACAACAAGGATCCCAAAGTCATTCACCTTACTGCACTTAAAAGAATATATAGATACTTGAAGGGAACAAAAAGCTACAAGTTATGCTTTGACAGAATAAGAGGGAAAATTGAAGTTTTTACAGATGCTAGTTGGTCCTCAACTAAAGACTCAAAATCCTTTTCAGGATATTTAACTAAATTAGGATCTTCACTACTTAGTTGGAAATCTCAAAAACAACCACTGTAAGCCCTGTCAACATGCAAAGCGGAATTAATGGCTATCTGTGAGGGCACTAAAGAGTTAAAATGGTTTATGAACTTTCTTTCTGAAATAGGTCATCAATCATGTGTTGAAATACCACTTGTTCTGAAGACAGACAGTAAATCAGCAATAGACTGGATTAAAGGAACATCTCATCATTGTAGAACCAAGCACATTAACAGAAAATATTTCTTCGTGAAAGATGAAGTCTCAAAGGGAAATTTGAGGATCTCCTTCGTGAACTCAGAAGCTCAAGAAGCGGATCTTCTCACCAAGAGGCTGCCGGGAGACAGAATTCAGAGACTTCTTGTAAATATGGGACTTCTTTTGGGACCTAATTTTGATTTGCTCACCAAAGAGGGGAGTTGTTGAAATTGGTAAACAAATCAATTTAAAATAATCTGTGATGTAAAATATGTTCCTTTTTGACTAAGTTTGTTTTTGTTGATGTTGTAGTAATAGCTTAGAATATAGAAGCTCAATTCTTTCTTCATTTGTTATGTTAATTAATTTGTTTAACCTCTCCTTGTATTTGAATAATAAATTTGTTTAAATTAATAAGCGCAGTTATGCTAAATTAAAATTCAAAATACAACAAAAATCAGTCGGAAAAATTCAAGGGAAGAAATGTGATCTCAAGGAGGTGATGTTTGTACCAAACTTGACAAATAATTTACTATCGGTAAGTGCCATTACCAGAAATAAAGGCAAAGTCGCGTCTTTGAAGATGAAAAGGTATTTGTCGTAAAAAATGGAATAAAAGTTTTAGAAGGAGAAAAACAGGAAAATGGACTCTATACAATAAATATAGAAACAGAAAATCCCGAAATTGAAGAATCTCACCTAACAGCTACCCAAAATGAAGAAATGCTCAAATGGCACAGAAAAATGGGTCACATAAGTTTTTCAAGCTTAAAACAATTAAAATCTATGGTTAATGGAATAAACATAGAAAAAATAAGTCATGATGAAATTTGTGAAACATGCATTAAAGCTAAACAGGTAAGAAAGCCATTCAATTCCATTAGAACAAAATCAAAAAGGCCTTTAGAAATAATCCATACAGATGTATGTGGACCTTTAGATCCCACTACCCATGACAACAAAAACTATTTTCTAACATTTCTTGATGACTACACACATTTTTGTCATGTGTATTTGTTGCAAAATAAATATGAAGTAAAAGGATATCTAAAATAATTTATTACAGAAGCAGAAAACCAAATGAATCTAAAAGTTTCAAAAATAAGATGTGACAATGGCGGAGAATATGTAAATGAAGATATAAAATCCTGGTGCAGAACTAAAGGAATCATTATGGATCTCACTATACCTCACTCACCTCAGCTAAACAGCAAAGCCGAAAGATTAAATAGAACCCTGATGGAGAAAACTAGAGCTCTTTTGATTGATTCTGGTGTAGAAAAATACATGTGGGGAGAAGCTGTGAGGGTTTCAGCCTATTTGCTGAACCGAAGCCCTACTCAAGAATTAGAGAAAACCCCTGCAGAACTTTGGTTCAACAAAAGACCAAATTTGTCAAACTTACAACTTTTTGGTTGTGAAGCTTATGTCAAAACCCTAAAACACATTAAGAAATTGGAAGACAGAAGTAAAAAATATACCTTTATAGGTTATGCACCAAATGGTTATCGCCTTTGGGATGAACAAAGCAAACAAATCTTTACAGCTAGAGATGTAATTTTTTTAGATAAAGAATGCATAAATAAAGAAGAAAAAATACCTATTGTGGAACCAGAAGAAAAATCTGAAGACCAACTAGAATTAAATGAAGAACCAAGTCTACCAGAAGTCTCTGAAGACAAAGAAGATATGATGTACTAGAGCGCCATCTGTTATCAAATTATAAAACTATTTTAGTGGCGTATTATTCTTTTTAAAATAAAACAATTTCTACTGTCCTTACTGCGATGCCCTCCCTTTAATTTTTTCATCGCAGTAAGGACAGTAGAAATTGTTTTATTTTAAAAAGAATAATACGCCACTAAAATAGTTTTATAATTTGACAAAGAAGATATCCCTACAAAACCAAGTACTTCAAAATATAATCTTAGACCAAGAAGTAGTTTACAAACACCATCAAGATATGAAGACTTCTATTTAGAGCGGGATGGAACAACAGAATCAGCTCTTCTAACTTACTCGGAAGCTATATCTGGTCCAAATCAAGAAAAATGGAAAAGGCAATAAAAGAAGAAAAAGAGTCTCTTGCCAAAAATGAAGTTTGGGAAATAGTAAAAGAAAATGAAGCGTCAAACAAGAAGATTCTGACCTCTAAATGGCTCTTCAAAGTGAAAGAAGATGACCGCTACAAAGCAAGACTAGTTGTAAGAGGCTTTGAACAAGAAGCAGGCATTGATTATGATGAGACATTCAGTCCAGTTATAAGCACTGTCTCTTTAAGGATATACTTTGCTCTAATGGCTAAGAAAAGGTTTGTTTTTAAAACATTTGACATAAAAACAGCTTTTCTATATGGGTTTTTGGATGAAGAAATATATGTTCAATTGCCAGAAGGTTATAAAGGGAATATATGTAGGTTAAGAAAGGCATTGTATGGTTTAAAGCAAGCCCCATTAAAATGGAATGAAAGATTTAAACCTTCCTCAAATCCCAAGATTTCATACAACTAAAATCAAAGCCATGTCTTTTTAAAACCAACAAAGGAAATATGTACCTTGCAATATATGTAGATGATGGTATCTTAATGGGAGATAATGAAGAAGAATTAAATAATATTTTAGAAAAACTATCCCAAGAGTTTGAAGTTAAAATAAACAATGATCCAAGAACTTTTTTGGGAATAAATTTGTGTTTTGAGGAAAAAAATAAAATTTTACTTTCACAAGAAAATTATGCAAAATCAGTTCTTGAAAGATATAATATGCAAAACTCAAAACCAGTACCCACTCCCATTACAGATGTAGTAAAAGAATTAGACAAAAACTTAGAAATATCAAATGATAACAAATTTCCCTACAGACAAGCAATTGGAAGCCTTTTATATTTGACAAACAAAACTAGACCAGACATGACCTTTGCCACAAATTTTGAAAGCAGGTCAATGCATGATCCTATAACTCAAGATAATATAAACATCAAAAGAACCCTAAAATATTTAAATCACACCACCAATTTAGGCATATCATATGATGGAGAGATGCCATTTGAATTAAATGTGTATTGTGATTCTGACTTTGCTGGAGATATCAAAAACTAGAAAAAGTACCACAGGATATGTAGTTTACTTATGTGGAGGTCCCATAAGATGGTGCTCCAGAAAGCAACCTGTAATTGCCCTTTCCAGCACTGAAGCAGAGTTCATTGCTGCAGCAGATGCATGCAAAGAAGTTTCATACATAAGATCCCTATTAGAAGAATTAATTCCAGATAATTTTGATATAAATCTCTATGTTGATAACCAAAGCACTATAAAAATTATAAAATCAGGCCAATTCACCACTAAAACTAAACATATTGATGTCAAATATCATTTTGTGAAAGATAAAGCTCAAAAGTTTAACCTGATATATTGTCCAACAGAACACCAAATTGCAGACATCCTAACAAAACCTCTAGCCAGACCAAAGTTTGACAAATTCAAATCCCTTCTTATGACAACCATTTAAAACATAAGTCAAGTGAAGAAACTGTTGAATGTGATAAGATCACTGATTTAAGAGGGAATGTTGGAAAAAAAGAAGAATAGTAAATCAATGATCTTGAAATACTTTTAGACTGACAACACTGTAATATAAAAACGAGAACAAAGGAGTGTTGGTTTTGTTTACAAAATTAGTAATTGTAAATTAAAATGAAAAATGTCTAAATATAAATTAAAAATTGTCTAATTAAAAGTTAAAAACCTATATATGAGGTATATATAAAATGTAGTTACTAAAGTGCAAAATGTTGTCTTAAGAGTGTAAAACCTAGAGGGACGCTCATGGAGGTTCTATTGTATTATTAAATATTGAAAGAATTACTATTACAGTCCAAAATTTTGATGATATACCATATAAAATATGTCGGTATTATATTCTAAATCATTGTGTTAAATATGTGAACCCCTATATATATGCACACAAAAATATATTTATTAAGAATCAAAAATGACCTTAATGAAGTCAAAAATGTCCTTATTGAATTTAAAAAATGGCCATATAAAATAAAAATAAATAAATATATATATATTTAACTTTTAATTAGACAATTTTAATTTATATTTAGACATTTTTCATTTTAATTTAGACACTTTCATTTTATTCAGATATTTTCAATTTTAATTTAGACATTTTTCATTTTAATTTAGACACATGGACTTTTATTGAAAAGTCAATGTGTCTAAATTAAAATGAAAAATGTCTAAATTGATATGAAAAATGTCTAAATTAAAATAAAAAGTGTCTAAATTAAAATTGAAAATGTCTAAATAAAAATGAAAGTGTCCAAATTAAAATGAAAAATGTCTAAATATAAATTGAAATTGTCTAATTAAAAGTTAAGAACCTATAAAATAATAAAAAATATATATATATTTGATTTGAAGTAAAATTAGAGTTCATTTATAAATGAAAACTATATAAAAATATAAGGACTATATAACATCTATTTTTTAGTAAAAATTTTAATATTTTTCCCTTTTATAAAAAATATCTGATAATATATTTTTATTTTTTTGAAAATAGAGCAATCCATATTTAATTCATTAGATAATAAAAAGGCATATATTGGATTTAATAAAATATTTATTTTGCCAATATTTCGGCTGGCTGAACGCCAACCTTTATCGAGGCATTACATTTTTGTATACACAAACTCAGCGCCGCATAGTGTTGCTATGCGGCGCTGAGTTTGTGTATACAAAAATGTAATGCCTCGATAAAGGTTGGCGTTCAGCCAGCCGAAATATTGGCAAAATAAATATTTTATTAAATCCAATATATGCCTTTTTATTATCTAATATATTTTTATATAGCTACAATTTTTTCTCTTTTTTCCATCTTCTCTCTTTCAAAATAAAATTTTCTGAGATGAAAAATAAATAAATAATAATTCTACGAAAGAGATATGCACCCGTAATTAAAATAATTCTAGCCCACTAAAATTATAGTTCAATAATTCTAAAGTGTTAAAATAAATTATACCAAGAAATACCATCAGACGAATTCCGTGTTATTTTCCTCGACCTGTTGTATTTATCCCCCCCCCCCCTATTTTAATAATTAACTTGCCCACTAATGAATTGCATTGTAAATATTGAATGAGGGCAGTGACCCCAACTTTCCCAATCTTCCAACTTTCATTTTTGAGGGCGTCGTCGTGCGCCCTGATTGTTTCCGTCTGTTTGCTCTGTTCGGCTTCTTCTAAATTTGCTGGCGCCATTTTTCAGGAAAACTTTTTTGTTTTAGTTTAGTGTTCCAAGACTTAATTTGGTTGGTTTCTCTGGTAATAATGTGAACTTCCGTTCTTGATTTAGATGTATAGGAAGAAAGTGAAATTATTTTTAGAGAAAGAAAAAATGTCTTTAAAAAAAATATTAAAATAATTTTGCGGTTTTTTTCCCTTGAAAACTACTCTTAGTAGAAATATATTTTTAAAGATTTAAGTACCTGTTTTTCAAGTTGAATTTTTTATCAAGTTGATTTTTTGTATCATTTTTATCCATCACTTTCATAAATTACTTTTATATATTTATATACATTTTGAAAAAAAAAATCTTTAGTTTTGAAGCGACAAAAGGGTTTACTTATACATATTTATATACCTCTTTTTTATATAAACAAAGAACAATTATTACATGTACATTAATAAATCTCAAAGTGTCTTTTGTGATATAACTATTTTAATTTTTAAAATTTATTAATAAGCAAAAAGTCACATTTTTCTTTAAATTAATTAATTAAAACAATGAATCTGTTAACAAATAGGCGAAGATTGAAAGCTCAACGATTCACAGATTAATAATATTTAAAGCGTTATATGTATTTACTATATAATGTGTATATCTATTAAATACTTATACGAAGAATAATCTGTTCCCTCACCTTGAAAAAATCAAACCTCCCAAGTTTCTAACACTTTTTGTCTGAGGGGTTTCAGATGGTTTTTTTGCCTTTCCCTGCATCCTAAGGTAGTCATCCTTTTCTTAGAACAAACATTTGTTTACATAGATTAGGAGGAAAGAATTTTGTATAATAATAAAAAAAATCGCTAAGAAAAGTTCTAATTATGTAAATATTTACCTGTATATAAATATTATCTTCTAGTTTCTTGGAAAGTGTGTGTAGCCTGTTGAAGGACGTCAAAGTCCGAAAGCTTGCCGAATTTACAGCACTAATAAAAGAAACTCGTCACCGTTAACTTTTGATCCTTCTTCAAATGATGTCAGGCGATTCCTTCTCTTGTCAATACTTATATATTAAAAGTAATTATTTTGTTGAGATGAGAACATCTCTCTACAGAACGTACATTTTCCAAGTCAAAGAATATGGCACAACAAAGGAAGAGATTTCTTTATTATTATTATTGTTTTGTTTATGAATATCATATCCTTTTAAACTTTTTCAATGTGTGGCGCATCCACGTGAAAATCAAGGGGCGTAAATACATTATATTGTTTTCTATATGAGATTAAAACATTTTTTTTTTTACTTGCGTTAATGCTTATTTTCATCAATTTATGCAAAGTCCTTAAATTTAGTGTTTTCAAATATTTTTATAATTTTGGGTTTTACAAATACAAAAGTTATAGTTATAGTCAAAAGCATAGTTATAGCTTTAAAATTAAAACATACAATAACAATAGTCACCCAAAACACACACACATCCATTGTCTTACAATTTCACTTTTTCATTTTTGGTCAAAAACTTTTATTTACATTTTTCAGTGAATTTTAGTATTTGTAACAAATAGGTAACCAAGACTCCTGGAGCGTATCCATAGATCGTCAACTACTCAGGCTTGATTTTTTTTGTTCCTAAACTTATATATGTGGTAGGCAGATACTGACAGTCATGGGGCCCGTGGTTTCAGGAGTCAATGGGTAACACAAAGGACGAAGGATGTTGGATGTCACCTGAGAGAAATGCCAGCGCTGAAGATACAGACAAAGTCCAGGAGGGTGTGAACTACATGAGAGGGAGAGATGAACCGATGCTATCCGCCGTTTGTTGGTAAGGGGGCGGAAATAAAACAAACTAACGACTTCTGTAATCGAACCCCGTCCTGTCTTAGGTGCGGCGGACTCTCAATAAAACTTTATTATCTTATTTTGTATTATATGATAACCAAACTAACGCATTAAATTAAATATACATTTTGAGACTGTTAAAATTTTATAATTATATTACATATGCAAATCTAATGTATAGCGACATATATTACTATATGTGGAAAAAACAATAAAAATAAATAAATAAATAATAATATATATTATGATGCATTAGCGCGCCATCTGTTATCAAAATTTGAAACTATTATAGATGCGTATGATTCTTTTTAAAAATAAACAATTTCTACTGCCCTTACTTACATTAATTATTCCATTGCAGTAAGGACAGTAGAAATTGTTTATTTTTAAAAAGAATCATACGCATCTATAATAGTTTCCAATTTTGATATATATAATAATATATATATATAATAATAAATATAATAATAATTGGGTTGGCCAAATATCACGGAACAAGTTAAATAAACGTTTAGTTTATTTTTGTTCCACTAGATGGCGCTCTGCCATCTAGAAATGCGCATGTGAGCCTGGTCAGGATATGCCTTTTTTTGTTTTAAATATTACTAAATATATTTATCCGGGTATTTGAGGCGTTCTGCGTTTTATTATTATTAAAATGGCTTATCATTAAATATAGTATGAAGAATGAATTCCTAACCTTTTAATTATGCATATTATTTATTATTAATAGCAAGGATAGAAAAAAAACTTAGTAAATGTGGAAGGAGGAGGAAATATCTTTATTTACGAGTCTGCTAACCAAAAAAAAAAATGAATTTTGAGCCCCAATGGCCGCGTAAAGCGTAATATATAAAACCACTATGACCAGGCTGGGGAGGCTAGGGACAGTATCTCCGTTAGGGAAGAGGCAGGTTAGGCCGGATTGTGTCCGCGGAGGTCAGGATGCAGGAAGAAGACGGGAGGACTAGAACTTCACAGCTCTAGCTCTGGCAGTTGGGCAAGACATTGATCTTGCCTCGTGGTCGGCAGAGAAGCCCTTGGCTGAGCAGTTGGCGCACTTGGCCGTGCGAGGGTTGGCAAGAGTTGAACACCTTCAGCCTTGGTGGTCAATGTGTAAATGTGGAACAAAGACCAAAAATTAAAATATATACAAGAGATCATTTTCAAACACGAGAGCTCATTTAATAATCTTTGCTACTCTGTTTAATATTTCAACACAGCGTTCCAGGAACCTGAGTTTCAAATATCATAATCAATCTATATACGCACGCACACAGATACAAAACCTTTATTACGACAATTATTTGCGTGCATATATTTGTTATGGGATTAAACTAAGTAAGAAGGATTAATCCGTAACCAATTTATCTTTACATATTATTTATTATTAATAGCAATTATACAAAACAAACTTGGCATATGTTTTACATGAAAACAACAAAAACAATAATTATTATATACATACAAGTTCCTTTTCAAAGACATCTATAGCCAATGTTACTCTGTGTAATATTCCAACAATATTCACATGAAAGTCCAAAGGGAAAAGAAGAAGAGAAATAAAACAAAATAATATATCTATACTTTACAAAATTACGAAGTATATTTGTTTGTAAATAAGAAATATTCATTTACTAAAATTATTTATGTTTATAAATATTACAAAAATAGTTCTTTAGGTGTTAAATTATGATAAGTTTCCAAAAGATAGCGAATAGCTAGAGTTCACCTATAAACAAAATAAACTATATATTTTTAAATTTTTAATATAAAATTATACCTTTGGAAGGAATAAATATGAGCCCTCACAGATTAATTTGCTTAAATTTGTTAACATCATGGACACAGCAGGCCTAAAACTTTTACATAAAATATGAACAATTTAATTTGGGGATCGCTTTTCTCATGACATTTCCCCTAAATATCTTATATTTTTAAACATCTTTTGATACATAAGTATGGTAAGTTTAGTTAAAGAGCGCATTTCTTTCTTTTTTTTTTTTTTTTTAGGAAAGAAAATCTAATTCGATAAAATATAATCCCTTGAATTATTAAATAATTATTAAATTAATAAAAATCTAAATTAGTATGATACTATAACATACTTTAAATACAAACTCGAGACGCAATTGCTCAAGCGACGGTGGTATAATGGTTAGCATAGCTGCCTTCCAAGCAGTTGACCCGGGTTCGATTCCCGGCCGTCGCATTTTTTTTTTTTTCTATAGTATTTTTTTTTAAATTAAGTCTAAAGATATATATTCTAGGATTATTTTTATTTTTATGAATATTAAAAAATATATGCTAATTTAAAATCAAATTATAACAACTCCAAATATATAAGCTACACGTGGCGGTCCACTATAATACAAAATTATCCTTAGAACCTTCCTTCAAAACTACCCTAAATCGTAGATATTCCCTTGGAGTTGGTATTTCATTAGAGATTGGATTAAAACTATTCAATTTATTTTTTAGATTTTACAACAAAAAAAAAGATTGTTTTTAAATGTATTTGTTGATCAAATGTGGTTCGTTATTGGCAGGTTTTTCTGTATTAATTGCTTTCAAAATTAAAGCAATGGTCACCATCTGTTTAGTCTTTGTGTATTAGAACTGAGAATGACTAACAGTCATTGAGATCCCGGAGAATAATTAGGCTTGACCTTTTCAATAATATTAAACTTTATTGCTTAATATGTTAATCCGAGAATATCATAAGGCTTATTTACATATGTACAACTCTATCTTCCTTATTTCCAATTCTTTAGAATTCACTTTATCAGGTTTTACTTCCGCTTCCTTTGCTTTGTCTTTTAACTTGATCTTCTTTGATTTCTTGTACTTGCCGCTACTTCTTCCTTCCACCTTACTTGCCGCTACTTCCTTCCACCTTACTTGCCGCTACTTCCTTCTACCTTACTTGCCGCTACTTCCTTCTACCTTACTTGCCGCTTCTTCCTTCTACCTTACTTGCCGCTTCTTCCTTCTACCTTACTTGCCGCTTCTTCCTTCTACCTTACTTGCCGCTACTTCCTTCTACCTTACTTGCCGCTACTTCCTTCTACCTTACTTGCCGCTACTTCCTTCTACCTTACTTGCCGCTACTTCCTTCTACCTTACTTGCCGCTTCTTCCTTCTACCTTACTTGCCGCTTCTTCCTTCTACCTTACTTGCCGCTACTTCCTTCTACCTTACTTGCCGCTACTTCCTTCTACCTTACTTGCCGCTTCTTCCTTCTACCTTACTTGCCGCTTCTTCCTTCTACCTTACTTGCCGTTACTTCCTTCTACCTTACTTGCCGCTACTTCCTTCTACCTTACTTGCCGCTACTTCCTTCTACCTTACTTGCCGCTACTTCCTTCTACCTTACTTGCCGCTACTTCCTTCTACCTTACTTGCCGCTACTTCCTTCTACCTTACTTGCCGCTACTTCCTTCTACCTTACTTGCCGCTACTTCCTTCTACCTTACTTGCCGCTACTTCCTTCTACCTTACTTGCCGCTACTTCCTTCTACCTTACTTGCCGCTACTTCCTTCTACCTTACTTGCCGCTACTTCCTTCTACCTTACTTGCCGCTACTTCCTTCTACCTTACTTGCCGCTACTTCCTTCTACCTTACTTGCCGCTACTTCCTTCTACCTTACTTGCCGCTACTTCCTTCTACCTTACTTGCCGCTTCTTCCTTCTACCTTACTTGCCGCTACTTCCTTCTACCTTACTTGCCGCTACTTCCTTCTACCTTACTTGCCGCTACTTCCTTCTACCTTACTTGCCGCTACTTCCTTCTACCTTACTTGCCGCTTCTTCCTTCTACCTTACTTGCCGCTTCTTCCTTCTACCTTACTTGCCGCTACTTCCTTCTACCTTACTTGCCGCTACTTCCTTCTACCTTACTTGCCGCTACTTCCTTCTACCTTACTTGCCGCTACTTCCTTCTACCTTACTTGCCGCTACTTCCTTCTACCTTACTTGCCGCTACTTCCTTCTACCTTACTTGCCGCTTCTTCCTTCTACCTTACTTGCCGCTTCTTCCTTCTACCTTACTTGCCGCTACTTCCTTCTACCTTACTTGCCGCTACTTCCTTCTACCTTACTTGCCGCTACTTCCTTCTACCTTACTTGCCGCTACTTCCTTCTACCTTACTTGCCGCTACTTCCTTCTACCTTACTTGCCGCTACTTCCTTCTACCTTACTTGCCGCTACTTCCTTCTACCTTACTTGCCGCTTCTTCCTTCTACCTTACTTGCCGCTACTTCCTTCTACCTTACTTGCCGCTACTTCCTTCTACCTTACTTGCCGCTACTTCCTTCTACCTTACTTGCCGCTTCTTCCTTCTACCTTACTTGCCGCTTCTTCCTTCTACCTTACTTGCCGCTTCTTCCTTCTACCTTACTTGCCACTACTTCTTCCTTGGACTTCTGCCTCTGGTGCACCTTCTTTCACTTCGGAACTACTTGCCGTCTACTTCCTTCCACCTTACACACACACACACACACACTCACTCTCCCACCGCTCACTCCACACCTTCTTTTATACGTTTGAAAACAGTCACGTGGGCGTACTCTGTGGCGCATTCTCCGGCGCACGCCATCTTGCGTCGCTCTTCCTAACCATTCTTAACATACCCCCACCCTCTTTGTGTTAGCACAAAGAGCCATATCCTCTTCTGAGGTCACTTCTAAGGGGTCAATCTTTTGTATCGGTCTCTACAATATACCCCGCTTTGTTTTTACCCTCGCGACTTTGATTTTTCCATCCCTGCCCGGAATCAATTCTTCTATCTTTGCCATTGGCCAGTCTATTCTCTTTTGATCCTCATTTCCAATAAGAACTATCTCTCCGATTCTAAGAGTAAACTCCGATCCCTCTTTTCCCTTTTGTACCAACAACCCAAGATATTCCTTTCTAAATCTCTGTCGCAATTCCCTCTTCATTTGTTGTAGCCCTCTCTGTTTCCTTCTGAATGTATCGGCTGTAATTTTTTCTATCTCTGGAAAATGGGTCGTCCTGTCCTGCAGAAACATAGCTGGTGTTAATGGGATTAGATCATCGCTATTTTCTGTGATGTACGTCAGTGGTCGCTTATTAATGGTGGATTCTACTTCGATCAAACACGTTTCCAATTGTTCATAATTTAGTTTTCTATGACCTAATATTTTCCTTAAGAGGTTTTTGATCATTCTAATCATTCGTTCCCAGAATCCTCCCCACCATGCCGCTGTAGGTGGATTTAACTTCCAGCTTATTCTTTGTTCTTGTGTTTCTTTTACGATTTTATCCCACTTTAAACGGGCAAACAAATTCCTTGTTCCCACCAGATTAGTACCGTTGTCACTATAAATAGTACTAGGCCTTCCTCGCCTTCCTATAAATCGACTTAATGCCAATATAAAGGAGTCAGTCTCTAAACTTGAGACCATTTCAAGATGAATTGCTCGGTAAACGGCACAAGTGAACAAAACCATCCACACCTTGGATCCGTCCTTCAAATACAGGGGGCCAGCTAGGTCAATACCCACCACCTTAAAAATTCCAAGGGGTTCCGTTCTGTCATTAGGAAGTGGTGCACAAGAGATTTTGATAGGTCTTTGATCAAATCTTCGACATTTCACACATCCCCTCACAATCCTTCCAATGGTTTTCCTTGATTTTATAATCCAAAATTTCTCTCTCATTATTGACATCAAGATATGTGTTCCCGCGTGATTGTTGCGCAGGTGCTCTTCCCGGATCATTAGATCGACCAGAGGATGTTTATGTGGCAACAAAAATGGTCTTCGAAAGTGTTCACTTTCTTCACTGTATAGTAGTTTGCTCTCCACATAAAGCAGTCCGTCAGAGAAGACTCCCACTCTCAGATTCTTACCATAAGTCCTCCCAGGTTCGAATGCTTCTCTCTGTATAATTCCTACCATAGTTCTTTCAGCTTGTTCGATTTCTTCAGCTGATAATGAACCTGCACATATTCCTCTCTTGCAGCTTCTTGATGAAAATCTTTTAATCCACCCAATCACTCTAAGGTTACTGGAATAGGAAGAAAATTTGGTGGAAAACCACCTCCTTTCCAGTGCAACCTCTGCTAGTACACATTCCTTACTTTCCATATTTACTTCCTCTTTGTTCACCATCAATTCGGTTTTCGGCCAATCGCCTGGATCCTCATACAACCAGTGGGGTCCCTTCCACCACTCAGTCTTAAGATAGCGAGCAGCAGAACAACCTCTTGAAGGAAGATCAGCTGGATTCTCATCTCCTGATATGTGTGCCCAGCTCTTTACGTCGGTTAAATTCCGAATTTCGGTAACACGGTTTTTTACAAATGTGTTCCAGGTTTGGGCTCTCGTTATCCATGTTATTGCTGTAGAAGAATCACTCCACATGTACGTTGGGTAATCCACTCCCAGAGCATTTCCTATTGCGTTCAACAGCCTTGCTCCCAAGACACAGGCCATAAGCTCGAGCCGCGGTATACTTATCTTCTTCAGAGGAGCAACTCTAGCTTTGGCCCACAGAAGAACTACTCTGATTGTATCTTGTACCACAGATCTAGCAAAGACAACAGAGGCGTAAGCTTCACAACTAGCGTCGCAGAAGACATGCAACTGTACGTCTCCCTCAGAGTCCAGGTACAGGCATCTAGGTATCACCACTTGATCTAATGACGCGATTTCATACAACCAGCTTCGAAATTCCTTCTCTATCTCGGTCGGTAATTGCGCATCCCATTCCAACTTAAGATTCCACGTTTTCTGTAATAGAACCTTGGGGCTTATCAATACAGGACTCAAAAATCCCAACGGATCAAAGAACCCTTGTATGCAGGACAGTACAGTCCTTTTCGTCAAACTGTTCGGGACCTGGAATGGTCTGGTCACATTGCACTTCAATATGTCCTCCTTGTTATCCCATAAAAGTCCCAAAACAGAGACATCACTATCCGCCTGTGCAAAGACCCCCCGTAATTGCCCACTGGTTCAATTCCATCTTGGCTTCTGTCATCAACTGTATAGAAATTTCCATGAAATCTTCTACCTCCTCTTCTTTCAGAGATGTTACGCAATTGTCTACGTAAAACGATTTCAGTAATTTCGCCGCTACAAACTTTCTTTCATCTCTAATGGATTCTAGGTGATATTCTATTACCGCAGCCAATAAAAAGGGGCTACATCTCAGACCAAAAACAACTCGTTTGTGTCTTAAACCTTTTGTCTCGTTTGTTCCCGTTTTCCACCATAAAAATCTCAGACAATCCCTGTCCGTTTCCTGTACGGAAATAGTCTGAAATGCCTTCTTGATATCAGCTACAATTCCAACTTTTCCCCGTCTAAAGCGTAGAAGCGTCTCTGGTAAAATCTCCAACAGATTGGGCCCTGTCTCTAAACAGTCGTTTATAGCTAAGCCATTCGCACCTTTGCAGGATGCATCGAAAACTGGTCTGACTGGGGTCGTTAAAACTTCCTGGCTTATACACAGGCCGATGTGGCAGATAATGTATCTTGGAATCATTTATTCCCATCGGTATTTCCTCAATAAAGTCTTCCCTAATCCAGTCTCGCAACACGCCATCATATTCTTCAAATTTTCTCGTATTATATAATTGTTTAGTTCTCGCTACTAATCTTCCATAAGCTATCGCCTGATTGTCATTTAGTTCTTCCTTATTTTCCCGCCAAGGTAAGGCGACTATATAACGTCCATTTTTTTCTCTTTTCACAGTTTTCTTAAACTCTGCTCTTACCCGTTCATCGTGTTCTTTTCTATTTTTGTCTGAGCCTGCGTCCTTTATCCCCAAGACTTCCAAGTCCCATAACTTCTCTATTCTGGCCTGATTCAATAGAGCTGTGATCATGGTCGTAACTAGGCCTTCTCCCTGGTATAATGGGCGTCCACACAAGATCCAGCCAAAAATAGTCTCTATGGCTGTTGGCCCTGATTTCAATTTTAATGTTCTACCTGTTAGGCACTCACCGAAATAATCACTCCCTATTAAGATATCAATCTCTTTGTTTTGAAAGTCTTCGCTATTAAGTTCCACGTGGTGAGAAATAAGTTCCTCCACCCACTGACCCATGGGAATAGAGGTGGTCCTATTGCAAATGGTTTTTTCTTCCAGGACATCAATACCGATCTTATTTCCCTTCCTGATGTTTTCCAGTTGGATTCTATAGATGCCGTGTTTCTCTACTCCGGTCATCCCTCCTCCAAATAACGCCTTCTGTATTTGTCCCTGACCAATCTTTTCTAGGTTTAACTGTCCAATCAATGCTCTTCTGATATAGCTTCTCTGGCTTCCGGAATCGAATAAAATCCGTACTATTCTTTGTCCTCTTGGACTCGTTACCCTAGCGCTGGCGATCATCAGCAGTACTTCACTGGAGCATGTTTGGTTAGCCATTGATGTTGAAGGAGACTCCAGGTTGTCCTCTTTTACCTCTGTTTTCTTCTCGTGTACCTCTCCTCTTCCTCTTGAGCACATCAGTTCGACGTGTCTGCCTTTACATGCAAAACACTTAAATTCACTTTTGCAATCCCTTGCCATATGTCTCCTCCCTAGGCACCGGAAGCAGACCTTTGCCCTGGTAGCCTTTTGTCTGCGTTGCTCCAGCGTCATCCGTTTGGCTCTGTTACAATTCCTCGACTTATGGCCAGTCATATCGCAAAAGACACAACTCTCGCTGTCACTTTGGTTCAAGAGATGTGCCGCTGTCGGAGATGTTCTTCTCTGGATCTCCTTTTCTGGCATCTTTTCTGCTCTTTTGAAGCCAGCTCGCACAAATTCCAGCCGCTCAGCTCCTCTAATTTCTTCTTTTATAAATTTTAAAAGATTATTCAATCTCTGTGAGCTGCCAGGTTCTCCGGTGTTATCCCCCGACTGGTATCCTGCCTCTGGTCTTCGTTGCCATATCTGCAGCACATAATCAGGCAGACTGGACTCTACCATTGGGTATAGGAACACGGCATTCCGATCGGCAGTCACCCCCAATGACTCCAACGATCTTAATGAAGCCATAAGTGGGTCATACAAATCCGCCAATGTTCTCCTTTGAGAACTTGCTTTCTCTACAATCAACTCAAGTAATTGTCTGACGTACATCTCTGTCAGCAATACACGGTCGCCGAATTTCTCCTGTAGAGCCTCTATGGCCTTTGTGTAATTGGCCTCGGTGACAGTATACCCTTCTAGAAATTTTTGGGCTCTTGAACCCTTGGTCACTGCTTGGTGGAGGTAATGGAACTTGTCCACATCGCTCAAGGTGTCGTCCTTATGAATCCTCTCGAACTGCCCCCACCATGGCAACCATTCCTTCAAGGTTCCGCTGAACTTCAAGAGTTCCAACTTCGGCAATTTGCATATCCTCTTCTCCGTCAATGCAGAAGTAGAGCCATCTCTTTCCCGCTGAATCGTTGCGATGGATTCCAACGCGTCTTGTACCTCCACTTCCATTCTGGTCAGCATACGCTCATACACATCGCAGCCTTCCAATTCTGCCGCGCATAGATCTTCCGAAGTCTCTTCTTCTAAAAGTAAAGTCTCGATCTTTCCATTCAAAGCCTTTGCTCTCTGTTTCAAATCTATTAGTTGCTGGTGTAAAGCTAATATCTCCTTTCTATTCAAAGGATCATCCTCTATTATCCTTTTAATCTCGGCTACCTTCTTTGTCATCAATCCTCTAAGAGGAGATCTCATTTTCTTTAAAGCCTCCATTCTCTCCAGGATCACGTCCGGCTCACCAATATGTTTAGTCTTTGTGTATTAGAACTGAGAATGACTAACAGTCATTGAGATCCCGGAGAATAATTAGGCTTGACCTTTTCAATAATATTAAACTTTATTGCTTAATATGTTAATCCGAGAATATCATAAGGCTTATTTACATATGTACAACTCTATCTTCCTTATTTCCAATTCTTTAGAATTCACTTTATCAGGTTTTACTTCCGCTTCCTTTGCTTTGTCTTTTAACTTGATCTTCTTTGATTTCTTGTACTTGCCGCTACTTCTTCCTTCCAACTTACTTGCCGCTACTTCCTTCTACCTTACTTGCCGCTACTTCCTTCTACCTTACTTGCCACTACTTCTTCCTTGGACTTCTGCCTCTGTTGCACCTTCTTTCACTTCGGAACTACTTGCTTCTACTTCCTTCTACCTTACTTGCCGCTACTTCCTTCTACCTTACTTGCCGCTACTTCCTTCTACCTTACTTGCCGCTACTTCCTTCTACCTTACTTGCCGCTTCTTCCTTCTACCTTACTTGCCGCTACTTCCTTCTACCTTACTTGCCGCTTCTTCCTTCTACCTTACTTGCCGCTTCTTCCTTACTTGCCGCTACTTCCTTCTACCTTACTTGCCGCTTCTTCCTTCTACCTTACTTGCCGCTACTTCCTTCTACCTTACTTGCCGCTACTTCCTTCTACCTTACTTGCCGCTTCTTCCTTCTACCTTACTTGCCGCTTCTTCCTTCTACCTTACTTGCCACTACTTCTTCCTTGGACTTCTGCCTCTGGTGCACCTTCTTTCACTTCGGAACTACTTGCCGTCTACTTCCTTCCACCTTACACACACACACACACACTCACTCTCCCACCGCTCACTCCACACCTTCTTTTATACGTTTGAAAACAGTCACGTGGGCGTACTCTGTGGCGCATTCTCCGGCGCACGCCATCTTGCGTCGCTCTTCCTAACCATTCTTAACACCATCAATGCAATATGGGGGATTTTGTTTAGATCAATCTTCTATCTTATTTCCACACTGGGTGAAAGTAGAATGCGTCTGTCTTTGTCATTAAGACTGGGAGCACTACTCAGTGGCAGGCCGACTTAGCTCCAAAAGAAATGGCCGCCTCTGACATGAGGAACAGATGCCATGTGCAGCCGCTCCTAATATGGAGTACAAATGCTGCTCATCCTGTATCCCTGGATTAGGAGCCTTTACAGGGTACTATCAGCCGGTCCAGCTGAGCCCAAGTTTTTTAGCGAGCTTGTTACTGCTTCCCCTCCTCCTTTTTTATCCGGGCTTGGGACCGGCAAAGGCGGAGTTTTTCTGTATTAATTGCTTTCAAAATTAAAGCAATGGTCACCATCAATGCAATATAGGGGATTTTGTTTAGATCAATGATGTAATCAAGTCAAATCTGCCATAAAACTATTGAATTCAATAGCACTTTCTACACTTATATTCAATGCTAATCTTGGTAAGATAACCAGTTGAAAACGGTCTTCCAAATTTCTGAATAGCTTTCTGCACCCGACTTCTAAACTTATCCAAATTTAGACTCATTTTGTTCCAATAAATTAACCCCTTGTACAATTATTAAGGTAAAAAACATTAGAATAAAGAGAAAGGAAATTCCTGTTCGTTCAACTAAAAGTTTCTAAAAGACTAGCTTTTTTTGGTCGCTGAGATACAGCTTGCACCTCGCTGTTGAGGACCAACAGCCCGAAACGCGTACGTGGTTAGTTTTTCTTGATTAATCAACAACAACAACAACAAAAAGCCTTTATTGAAGACCTCTCGTCCTATATAGGATTCGCCAGTTTACAGAGTAATTGAAGAGAAGAGAACTAAGAATACACAGAGAAACCTATTTTCTTGATTAATCAAGAATGGGTATTTAGCCAATTCTGGAATAATTAAAAATCAACGATTAGTTGATATTTATTCCGATAGATGGCGCAAGCCATCAGAAGATGTCCTCTTAATTTATCAACCTGATCCCAGTACATTTTCGCTTATGTACTATTTGTTTCATATTATCTCTCACAAGGCAATGGAGAGGAATTTAAAAATGCTATATAATCTCTTTCTCTCCATTCCCTTGTTTATACGTTTTAGTTAGTTGAAGAAGGGCATTACCGAAAGCTTCCTTTAATTAATATAAATAAGAGATTTAAAAGCACGAATGTTTCCTTTATACATAATACAAACTTCTACTGTCCTTACTGCGATGAAAAATTATATTGGGAGGGCTTGGCTCATCAGTGGTGAATCCTTCCAGCGGTTTCGTCAATTTAATCCACCAGACCGCTTCTCGGAGCTCTAATACTGTATTGGACGATTCTGCTTATATAGGCAGCACTGAAGGGTGGAATCTCAGAAATGGTTTTCAAGAAAACTATGAACATAAGCTTATAGGAGAGTAGAATTGCATTCAAATACTGTCCTATAAGCTTATGTCCATAGTTTTCTTGAAAACCATTTCTGAGATTCCACCCTTCAGTGCTGCCTATATAAGCAGAATCGTCCAATACAGTATTAGAGCGCCGAGAAGCGGTCTGGTGGATTAAATTGACGAAACCGCTGGAAGGATTCACCACTGATGAGCCAAGCCCTCCCAATATATTTTTCATCGCAGTAAGGACAGTAGAAGTTTGCATTATGTATAAAAGAAACATTCGTGCTTTTAAATCCTTTCATTTTATATGTATAAATAAATAGAGCGTCTTATAATTGTTTGTAATTTGTCGAAATCAGAAATCCTGGAATAATTAATTACGTTACAATATCAACGGATTTGTATCTTCATTAACAAATAGGGGGTCGGTAGAAGGATGGTCTAAACAATTGGTTTTCGACCGCTACGACCCGGGATCAAATCCCGCATTGGGCCCTTTTTTTTCTAATAAAAAAAAAATGCTCCAATGGCCCCCGATTCTTGCAAAAGTCCAACCCCCACCAGCGAGTGCAAGTAACCAAACGGGGGCTCTGTCATATTTGTAAGTGTAAAAGTCGAACTGCTTTTCACATGTGTAGACATGTGGTGCACTTACTGTTAAAAAGAAGTTTCCAACTTCTACCCACCATGATTATCATGGCTTGTACAACGAGTACTAGATATACTAATAATAAAATTAATATCAATTTATTTCAATTTAAAACGCTATATCCCCCTAGGGACACTTGTACTGACATATGTGTCTACAGTTGTCTATAAATATTTACAATAATTTTAGGACGTATAGTCATAAGAACTACCCACCATAATTATCATGGCTTGTACCACGAGTACTAGAAATACTAATAATAAAATTAATATCAATTTATTTCAATTTAAAGCGCTACTGTGTACCCATAGGGATACTTGTGCTGTCATATGTGTCTACATTTGTCTATATAGATGTTTATAATAATTTAAAGCCGTTAAGAGTAGTCATAAGAACTATCCACCATGATTATCATGGCCTTTACCACGTGTACTAGGGATAATAAAAAACAATTAAAAATAATACTGCCGTTAATAATACATTTTTTTGTTGAAAAAACATTGATTATGCTCAAATATTCACTCAGCAGGCGAAGCCGTGTCATTTAGGGAGATTAAGAGATTCTTGACCGAATCTGATACTTGGATCCTCATTGGTCGTGACGTCACAGTAAAATGCCTCGATCGTGAATCATGAAATATTTTCACACCACTTTTCAAATGTTGCATTTTTTGTAATTAAATTTTTAAAAATATGCAAAGTTTTTAATAATATAAAATTTTATTACATATATAAAATTTTAATTGAAAAAAAATTATTTATGAATTAATTTTAGTGTTGAAACTTAAAAAATATATAATAATAAATTTTCACAAATCTAATGCCACGTGTGTTAAGTAGGTTAGCTTTTCAGATGGGTTATATTAGGTTAGTTGTCAAATAAGGTAACTGTGGACCATCAAAACCTTATGTCTGCTGGAATGGAAATCTAACGCTGCACGTGATTGGTACAGAGCAGGAGGAACAAGCACCGGTTCTGTCCTCCCAAGAGAACAACAGTCTTTGATTTCCAGACTTAGGTCTTGTTATCTATGGACAATGACTTTCCAGAATGGTTGCAAGGTTTTACCACTATGTACTAAGTGTCAACCTGCAACCACAAAACACATTATTGACTGTATTGACTCATCCATTGATGAACTCTACTCATCCCCAGCACAGACACCATCTACAAGCTCTACAAGCTTGACACCCTGATATGATTGATGGAGATAAGAAAGAAGAGGCAACTGTGACCAATAGCTGAACAGAATGAAGAGAATTGGGTCATCGTCTAAAAATAGCAGAAGACTAAAAAGAATAACATTGTCTTCCATTTTGTTTGCCCTACATTTTTCTCAAAAAGAAACATAAGAAATGCGTCATTGTGAGAATATTTTTTTTTTTCCCAAAGAGTTAATTTCAACTTGTGAATTTTTAATGAAATAGTTTTAAAAAAAAAACATTATTTCACACGCTAGTGTTATTTTCAGGTAATTAATATGCATAGAAGAAGTTTTAATAGTTGCATTTGGCATATTTCCAAAAGACATTTGTAGGATTCATAATAAGAATGTCGAAAAATAAAAAGATTCCGAAAGATGGTCAAAATTAAATATTGATATATTTGTATGAATATTCATATAATTTTACCACTCTCTGTGCAATATAATTTAAATTGAAATAGAATAATTAAAAAAACAATTCGACTCCTGTACACTCCAGGAAACTGGGTTAACCAAATAAATAATATATTGCCACGTGAAAAATTAGGGAAGACCAACTTTTTTATTTATCTTTTTCGTCTCAATTTACAGGTGTTACATTCGAGTCACCTTGTCCTGGCTATTTACACATGGCGAGTTAGTGGAGTAGAGGTGGTCCCCCCGGACCTTGCAGGAGGGCAGCTGTTGGGCGATGAGCTCTTAACTAAGCATCAGGGCCGGGTCGTCGGAATCGGGGATTGATATCTCCTTTATTCTGTAGAATATCTTGTATGGTTGGATTATTTGAATTTTGCATTTGAAGGTATAATTTCTTAACGGAAGTTAAGACCAACTTAGGGATGAGACAACAATTTATTTCAGGCAAGAACAAACTATGTGTGATAAACAAAAGATAAGCAAAAGAGGGAAGTGTATAGCAAAATATAAACATAAAAAATAATACTCTGCTAATAAAATAATAAATACTTTGTTACAATATATATTTTAAAAAATCAGTTTAAAAGGAACAAATATTTGATCATAGTCATCATATTTATTTTTGACTCGTGCTTTAAATGTTGTACTAAATTTGAAAAATCGCGTGAGAACATACTTGCAACCTCATAACTCTGAGAGTTATTTTCTGAATCCCGATATATATATGCTATAAGGTACAACTTCCTTAAGTTTTGTCTATCAGTGTTATCGCTTGAAAGCTAGCGTTTTGTAATAAAAAGAAACTCATTGTGAGAAAATATTTGTAATTTTAAAACATAATAAAGATTTGATTTATTATTTATATCAATTATTAAAATATATATATTATAATTTTGATGACAAAAAAAAAAGGTATATGTAGGGAAGATGTAGGGAAGTGGGTAAATAAAAAAGCTCTGTGGTCCATATGTTTGTGGGTGTCTTATGTGCGACAAGGAAATTGGAGTGTTGTGTTGTGTGTTTTTTGGTGTGTTATATTGTGTGTTGCGTTAACATAAGTAATTCTTTAAATAAAAAGGCATACATTGGATCAAAATATCATTTATTTTACCAATATTTCAGTTGGCGTTCATTTTCATGTGTGTTTACAAGTTGTAAACACACATTAATATTGTAGCGTAGAAATCAAGCCTTGAAATATCCTAAGATGTAAAAGTATTTATTGATGACGTCACAGCGACGAGTCGACAATTATTAACAAGTCAGCAAAACTATCTACCGCTAGGGAATCTTAAGCAAGCAAGCAAATAAATATTTTAAAGATGATTTCACAAATACAGAGTAATATATATTTTTATAATCTGATGAATATTTTCATTGAATAATATTAAATTAAATAATAAAATATTTCTTCGCCACAATATGTTATAATACCTTGATAAAGGTTGGCGTTCAGCCAACTGAAATATTGGTAAAATAAATGATTTTTTGATCTAATATATGCCTTTTTATTTAAAGAATTACTTATGGATTGCTCTATTTTCAAAACGATAAGTAATTCTTAAAAAATTTGTAACATATAAATTTACTGGCAATGTGTTTTTTTTTTATAATATTATCTCTACAGATCTTACTGCAATGATATAAGTTATTGAATGAGAGGGCTTGGCTCATCAGTAGTGAACCCTCTCAGCGGTTTCTCCAAATTAATCTCCAGACCGCTCTACTATTGTATTGGATTGGTTTGGGATATACCCTGTATTTTCTATGGAAGGCAGCTTAGGGGTGTTTAGTGAACCTATGGACATAGTTCACTAGAGATTAATTTGGCGAAACCGCTGAGAGGATTCACTACTGATGAACCAAGCCCTCTCATTCAATAACTTATATCATTGCAGTAAGGTCTGTAGAGTTAATATTATTGAAAAATGTTGTATATATATTAAATAATAGCTACCACAGAGTGTGTGTAAGCGCACAGGTAAATAGGCGCTAACCGAGGAGAAAAAAAGTTCCTTTGTTCAATATTAGTTTCCCTTTTATATTTTGTTCTCTCTCTTGTAAATCAATAATGTTTAATTAATAATTATTGGAATCAGTTTCATTAAAAATTCTAAGCAAAGTCAACACAAAGAAACACATTGCCAGTAAATTTATATGTTATTATTTTTATTTAACAGTTGGGAGAGACACGCCATATCCACAATTAGGATAATTGCGTGTATATCTCAAATTATATACAATTAACACAATTGAACATTAGGAATCATGAAAATTAAACGTTCGATGTCAAATTTTGCATATAGAAATTAGAAATAGTAGCTTGAAATATGTACAGTCAACACTTTCGCCTTGAAATATACATCCTGCAGAATCTATTAAACTTAATGTATTGGTCTTTATTGCAAGCAACTTGTTTTGTATTAGTCAGGTAAAGTTGGTTTTCTTCCCTTAGATCAGAAGTTAATGGACAGTTCATCAGAAGGTGTTCAGGGGTTTGTCTTTCGTTTCCACAAGTGCATGCAGGTGAACCAATTTTGCTAATTCTAAACAAATATGTGTTGAAGTCACCATGTCCAGTAAAAAATAGAAGTTGGGTTGAACATAGTTACAATGTTACAAATTTTAACGATAGATGGAAATTATATTTATAAATAAGTAATTCTATAAAGTTTCGGAAGGAGTATATTCATTTATTTAAAGAGTTATCTCTTTCTTTTCAATATTATACAGGTATATAGGTTTGCTTTTTGTCCGATTTGGCCAAAAACTGATGTTCTGGCTCATTCTTCATTACCACTATTAAAGTTTTTTTTTTTATCTAAGGTGATGAACATAAAGCTTATGTCCATAGTTTTCTTGAAAACCATTTCTGATATTCCACCCTTCAGTGCTGCGTATATAAGCAGAATCGTCCAATACAGTATTAGAGCTCTGAGAAGCGGTCTGGTGGATTAAATTGGCCAAACCGCTGGAAGGGTTTACCACTGATGAGCCAAGCCCTCCCAATATATTTTTTCATCGCAGTAAGGGCAGTAGAAGTTTGTATTATGTATAAAAGAAACATGCGTGCTTTTAAATCCTTTCATTTTATACGATGCTTTTTTCATGATAAAATTGTGAAAAAAGTATTAAAATTACAATTATATTCTCACAATGAGTTTCATTTTTATAATTAAATAAAAAAATTAAGCTTTCAATAATATCTATTCACATTTATTAATCGATAAAAGAAAAATATTGACAAGACGAGGTGGCCGAGAGGTTAAGGCGATGGACTGCTAATCCATTGGGCTCTGCCCGCGTGGGTTCGAATCCCATCCTCGTCGTCTTTTTTTTTAAATTTTTCTTATGAAAAATTTTTGAAATCAAAAATGGTACATGAATACATTACATAGAACAATATTATAATTAACACAATAAAGTAACCCGAAAATGTATTTATAAATGATACAAATGCTTGGAATTTTTATAAGAACATCCCTCTATTCACCCCATAACGACCGAGCGAGTAGAATAAGGAAGTTTGGAATTTTCCCCATTTCCTTAAAAATAGGGCCATTCACCGGCCATTATCATTCGTTATTTCCCCCTTATTTTGAACACAAATTCTACCATTCTATTCTTATAGATGAAAAGCGAGTTACAGTTGAAAAAATTACGTTATTAGGTATACCACTCAAAAAGAGCAACCTAGTTTATAATATTTACATATGTACAGGTGCTCTTTTTTAAAATTATTATTATCCCTTGTATTCTTCTTATTTCTTATCTCTACTCAATCATATAAGGGTATCAAGCTTGTAGAGCTTGTTGATGGTGTAGGTGAAGTAGAATGTGTCAACCTTTGTCATTATGACTGGGAGCACTACTCAGTAGCAGGCCGACTTAGCTCCAATATGAAATGGCCGCCTCTGACATGAGGAACAGACGCCATGTGCAGCCGCTCCTAACATGGAGTACAAACGCTTCTCATCTTGTATCCCTATATCAGGAGCCCTTACAGGGTACTATCAGCCAGGCCAGCTAAACCCAGGTTTTTTAGTGAGCTTGTTACTGCTCCCCCCTCCTCCTTTTTCATCTGGGCTTGGGACCGGCAAAGGAGGAGTTATTATCCCTTGTGTCATTACAAAATGTCATGGAGACACATGTATCTTGTTTAGGATTAGTTGTGGTACAAGTTGATGACTCCCATACATGAGAGTTGAAGGTCTGGGGTTGTCTCCTCCTATTTACAACGGTTCATCTGTGAAACATACCGTTTTATTGAACACATTTATTAAGAATGGAACTCAATTTCTATCATTGAGTCAGAAATTTCAAATAATACCTCAAATCGATTATTGAAAGAGGGTAGAAATGGCCAAAAATGGATTAAATAATTTCAAAACTGATTAAGATCTTTAAAAAAAAGTATCTAAAATCGGTTGAACTTATAGTGAATCAAGATTTGCCCAAAAATTAAGAACCTAGTTCAAACCCTTTATCTCTTTATGTAAATGTGTGTGTGACATATTTAAATATAGATCGAACTTTTACTAAAGAAAAACAATTTTAAAAAAGCAAAGGCTAACCATCTCTTTAGTCAAAATATATTTAAAAGACATGATCAGAGATATCGTCTATGCAATATAAAACATCAGGATTAATCCACTTGCTACAACACTAAATTTTGTAAATTCGGAAATTCCACCAAAAGATCGTGTTTTCGATTTATGATCCTCTTCAGTATAGGAAACTTTCGATTTCAACAGGTCTTAATGGAACACTTGGAAATATCCGGGGAAGAAATGTTTCAACTATTGGCCAATTCTCTACCTAAAAAAAAATCGATCAACTTTTTTTTTTTTGCTGAGGAAAAATTAGTTTTTTTAAAGCGACCTTGTACAATGGAAAGTTCATCGTATTTTATTTTATTTCATTTCGACTTAGACACCATACCCATCCTGAGAACAAACCTAACCTAAAATAACTTAACCTATCTGAACCTAACCTAGCATATAGATATACTCCGCGGAACCATGCCACCAGTGGCCCACAGAAATGAGTATTTCCCCACGAAAATTGATACAAAGAAGAAAGTGAATTTGGGCCTGGATCAAAATCCAGACAGCCGAAATCCCTACAGACCAAAATCCCGACGGGAGCGTAATCCCTACAAACCAAAATCCTGACGGGAGCGAAATCACTACAAACCAAAATCCCGACGGGAGCGAAATCCCTAGGCACCAAAATTCCGACGGGAGCGAAATCCCTACAGACCAAAATTCCGACGGGAGCGTAATCCCTACAGACCAAAATCCCGACATGAGTGAAATCCCTAGACACCAAAATTCCGACGGGAGCGTAATCCCTAGAGACCAAAATTCCGACGATAGCGAAATCTCTAGACACCAAAATTCCGACGGGAGCGTAATCCTTAGAGACCAAAATTCCGACGGGAGCGAAATATCTAGACACCAAAATTCCGACAGGAGCGAAATCCCTAGACACCAAAATTCCGACGGGAGCGTAATCCCTAGAGACCAAAATTCCGACGGGAGCGAAATCCCTAGACACCAAAATCCCGACGAGAGCGAAATCCCGACAAATCAAAATCCCGACGGGAGAAAAATCTCTAGAGACCAAAATCCCGACGGGAACGAAATCCCAAAAGACCAAAATTCCGACGGGAACGAAATCCTACAAACCAAAATCCCGACGAGAACGAAATCTCTAGATACCAAAATCCCAACGGGAGCGAAATCCATACAAACCAAAATCCCGACGGGAGCGAAATCCCGACAAACCAAAATCCCGACGGGAGCGAAATCTCTAGAGACCAAAATCCCAACGGGAGCGAAATCCCTACAAACCAAAATCCCGACGGAGCGAAATCTCTAGAGACCAAAATCCCAACGGAAGCGAAATTCCTACAAACCAAAATTCCGACGGGAGCGATATCCCTACAGACCAAAATCCCGACGGGAGCGAAATCCCTACAGACTAAAATCCCAACGGGAGCGAAATTGCTACAGACCAATATCCCAACGGGAGCCAAATCCCTACAGACCAAAATCCCAACGGGAGCGAAATCACTACAGACTAAAATTCCGACAGGGTCAAAATTTAACAAAAATCTAAACAAGTTTCCGAATTTGAGTAAATTATTTTCTCTATTCTTAGGAGAGAATTTTAATATATAAAATATTTTACATTAATGAAATAAATGTCTTTATTTTCTCATTAATTTAGTTTGTCGGGAGTATGTCCGGAGCCCAAATAATTTACACCCTAGTTGTTGTGGTGGATTGAATAATGCGTTTGAATAAGGGTCAGAAGATTGCAGGTTCAAATCCTAACAGGCTCATTTGTTGTTTTTTTTTCTGTGACACATGATGACTTAACAAGCTTTTGGAAATTAGTCATCGCATAGTCATGACCCATTGATAAAAAAAAATAATAATAATAAAAAAATCTGAACATGTATCTGAATGGATTATGCCATTTATCGGAATAAATATCAACTTTTTTTAATCCCTAGTACACGTAGTACAGGCCATGATAATCATGGTGGGTAGAAGTAGGCGACTGATTTTACTGTAAGTGCACCACATGTCTATACATGTGAGATGCAGTTCGACGTAAATATCAAAACTAAATGTCTCAACAAAAATTGTTGATACATCAGCAAACCTCTAGGATCTTGTTTGTTTCTTGAGGTACCACGCTGAAGAGGGCCAACACCCTAGAATGTATATGTGATTTGATTTTCTTGAGACATTAACGTGCCATCTACACTTATGGACAAAACTTAAGAAAATGGAAAGTCTTTAATTTCGCCGGTCGTCTTTTTTTTTTTTTTTTTTTTTATGGCAATTTTTTCACACTTGGTCATCTCATGTGTCTTCATTAAAGGTCACTATAATATCTTACAGAGTTATTGTCTGAATCCCAATATACATGCTAAAAGGTACAAATTTCTTAAGTTTTGTGTCAATGAGTATATACATTTTCAATAGAAAGTGAAATAAAAAAAAATACAAAAATACAAAAATATACGCAAATGAAAGGGAAAGAAATAAAATATTCAAAGTGAAAAAAAAAACACGACATGTGTTATTAATTTACAGTAATAATTTCTATAGTTTAAATAATTCTCTCTAACTGTAAAAAAAGGTTTATATTGTTGTGTGTTTTTACAGTAAACAGGAATTTAGAATAATATCGTCTGCACAAGAAATGAGACAATATGCAAAATGGTGAAACCAGATCTGACACTTAGCTCCAGAGATAAACTTCAGAACACAATTTGACAAAGAACCACACTTTCAACCGCCAATAAGAAAGGGGTACAAGAACTTTAAGTCGATAGGCTGTGTATATATATGAACCATAATACTGGCCTGGAACTGGGTTGTAAAATGCGTTTTGGGACAAACTGTACTGTTGTGATTGTAAAACAACACTTGAAAAGAAACTCATGCGGTGTAATTTCAAGTGTTGTTTTATGTATATAGAATTCTATATACAGTTACGAGCGTCATTCTTCATCTCCTAATCAACTCTGTCACCGTTTGCTTTTTTTTTGGAATGGCGCCCTCCTATTGGTTGGCTACGATTACGCCACCTTTGCCCCCCCCCCCCCCCCACCATGCCTCCCCCACTCGCT
>CP092876.1:12929020-12983182 GCA_030710605.1 Cordylochernes scorpioides | reverse complement strand
GATCGATGGAGATAAGAAAGAAGAGGCAACTGTGACCAATAGCTGAACAGAATGAAGAGAATTGTGTCATCATCTAAAAAATAGCAGAAGACTAAAAAGAATAACATTGTCCTCCATTTTGTTTGCCCTACATTTTTCTCAAAAAGAAACATAAGAAATGCGTCATAGTGAGAATTTTTTTTCCCCCAAAAAGAGTTAATTTCAACTTGTGAATTGTTAATGAAATAGTTAAAAAAAAAAAACAATATTTCACACGCTAGTGTTATTTTCAAGTAATTAATATGCATAGAAGAAGTTTTAATATTTGCATTTGGCAGGTTTCCAAAAGACATTTGTAGGATTCATAATAAGAATGTCGAAAAATAAAAAGATTCCGAAAGATGGTCAAAATTAAATATTGATATATTTGTATGAATATTCATATAATTTCACCTCTCTATGTGTAATATAATTTAAATTGAAATAGAATAATTAAAAAAAATCGACTTCTGTACACTCCAGGAAACTGGGTTAACCAAATAAATAATATATTGCGACGTGTAAAATTAGGGAAGACCAACTTCGGGATGAGACAACAATTTATTTCAGGCAAGAACAAACTATGAATGATAAACAAAAGATAAGCAATGAGGGAAGTTTACAGAGTAACAAAATATAAACATAAAAAATAATATAAAATAAAAGGATTTAAAAGCGCGAATGTTTCTTTTATACATAAAACGAACTTCTACTGTCCTTACTGCGATGAAAAAATATATTGGGAGGGCTTGGCTCATCAGTGGTGAACCCTCCCAGCGGTTTCGCCAATTTAATCCACCAGACCGCTTCTCAGAGCTCTAATACTGTATTGGATCATTCTGCTTTTATATGCTACACTGAAGGATGGAATCTTAGAAATGGTTTTCGAGTAAACTATGGACATAAGCTTATAGGACAGTAGAATTACATTAAAATATTATTTGGATATTTGAATGTAATTCTACTGTCCTATAAGCTTATGTCCATAGTTTACTCGAAAACCATTTCTAAGATTCCATCCTTCAGTGTAGCATATAAAAGCAGAATGATCCAATACAGTATTAGAGCTCTGAGAAGCGGTCTGGTGGATTAAATTGGCGAAACCGCTGGGAGGGTTCACCACTGATGAGCCAAGCCCTCCCAATATATTTTTTCATCGCAGTAAGGACAGTAGAAGTTCGTTTTATGTATAAAAGAAACATTCGCGCTTTTAAATCCTTTTATTTTATATGTATAGATGGCGCGTTATTGCTTTGTGTTAATAAAAAATAATACTCTGCTGATAAAATAATAACTACTTTGTTACAATATATATTATTAAAAATCAGTTAAGGTAAATAGGAATAGGTAAATAGGAAAAAGTAAATAATGAAACAGTTATCTTCAGAAGTTGTTTATTTATTTGTTGTCCTCGTAGTTGTCTTCCTCGTGGTCCCCGTCACGTCCGTTGTCTCAGTTCTAACGTCTATCTTCAAAGTGGTGTGAAGTTACAGTGATGTTAAATATACATAATAATAAATACTTTGTCGTAATATAATACAATATATATAAAAAAATATTTCACATTAATTCACCTTCTCACACAATTCTGCCCTTAAATACCGGTTTCATGATTTTTCAAGATGCCTGAATGACCAGTTTTTTTTTTTTTTTTGGTCGTTGTGGTGCAGCTTGCACCACGCTGACGAGGGCCTAACAGCCCGAAACGCGTACGTGGTTAGTTCTCTTGATTAATCAAGAATGGAATATTTAAAAATCAAAGAATAGTTTATATTTATTCCGATAGATGGCGCAAGCCATCAGCAGCTTTCAGTTGCCCGATAAGAAGATGCCTTTTTTAATTTTTTTAATATGTGAACCTTATCCAAATGGAATATCATATATGTACTATTTTTTCACATAATAAAGAGTTGATTTATTATTTATATCAATTATTAAAATATTATAATTTTGATGACAAAAAAGGTATATACATCATGATGTAGGGATATAAAAAATCTCTGTGGTCCATATGTTCTGTGGGTGTCTTATGTGCGACAAGGAAATTGGAGTGTTGTGTTGTGTGTTTTTTGTGTGTTATATTGTGTGTTGCGTTAACATAAGTAATTCTTTAAATAAAAAGGCATACATTGCATCAAAATATCATTTATTTTACCAATATTTCAGTTGGCGTTCATTTTTATGTGTGTTTACAAGTTGTAAACACACATTAATATGTTATAATACCTTGATAAAGGTTGGCGTTCAGCCAACTGAAATATTGGTAAAATAAATGATTTTTTGATCTAATATATGACTTTTTGTTTAAAGAATTACTTATGGATTCCCTATTTTCAAAACGATAAGTAATTCTTCAAAAATTTGTAACATATAAATTTACTGGCAATGTGTTTTTTTTTTTTTTGATAATATTATCTCTACAGATCTTACTGCAATATGATATAAGTTATTGAATGAGAGGGCTTGGCTCATCAGTAGTGGACCCTCTCAGCGGTTTCTCCAAATTAATCTCCAGACCGCTCTACTATTGTATTGGATTGGTTTGGAATATACCTTGTATTTTCTATGGAAGGCAGCTTAGGGGTGTTTAGTGAACTATGGACATAGTTCACTAGAGATTAATTTGGCGAAACTGCTGAGAGGGTTCACTACTGATGAGCCAAGCCCTCTCATTCAATAACTTATATAATTACAGTAAGGTCTGTAGAGTTAATATTATTGAAAAGTGTTGTATATATATTAAATAATAGCTACCACAGAGAGTGTGTAAGCGCACAGGTAAATAGGCGCTAACCGAAAAGAAAAAAAGTTACTTTGTTTCAATATTAGTTTCCCTTTTATATTTTGTTCTCTCTCTTGTAAATCAATAAATATAATGTTTAATTAATAATTCTTGATATCAGTTTCATTAAAAATTCTAAGCAAAGTTAACAAAAAGAAACACATTGCCAGTAAATTTATATGTTATTATTTTTATTTAACAGTTGGGAGAGACACGCCATATCCACAATTAGGATAATTGCGTGTATATCTCAAATTATATACAACTAGCCGAATGACCCGGGCAACGCCCGGGTTTTACCCGATTAAATGTTTTTATTCAAATACTATTCGTTACAATTATAAATTGGCACCGTGGATGTCACTTTTGTGAAACGTCCCGCTCCAAACTTTGTGTTTTAAAATATAAAAATAAATATGTAAATTTTCACAACGATATTTGAAAATTATATTATTTTGATTTTCAAATACTATTCGTTACAATTATAAATTGGCGCCGTGGATGTCACTCTTGTGAAACGTCTCGCTCCAAACTTTGTGTCTGAGAAGCGATATTTTTATAGAAAGATGATCTGGCTTTTGTTTTCTGCTCGAATGAATGTTTTTCTGTTAGAATTTTGTTTCTGCGTACAAAATAATGAACTGGTTTCACCCGTGGTCTCTGCTTTTTGGAATTTTTCCCGATATAATTTTGTATCTGATAATCAAACATGATACAGCAATATCGTCATCATCATTTTCTGACTAAAAATATATATTTTTAATAATTGATTTATATATTTTTTAAAATAGCCTATCGTCTTCTCCGTATTTTTTACCTATGTATGGAAATTTTGGTTTGAATTAGTGAACTACTGCGAATTTGTATACCGGACATACAAACCAACAAACATATTTATATTTTTAATGATACGTTTATTCATATATATAGAAGATTAACACAATTGAACATTAGGAATCATGAAAATTAAACGTTCGATGTCAAATTTTGCATATAGAAATTAGAAATAGTAGCTTGAAATATGTACAGTCAACACTTTCGCCTTGAAATATACATTCTGCAGAATCTATTAAACTTAATGTATTGGTCTTTATTGCGCAAGCAGCTTGTTTTGTATTAGTCAGGTAAAGTTGGTTTTCTTCCCTTAGATCAGAAGTTAATGGACAGTTTATCAGAAGGTGTTCAGGGGTTTTTCTTTCGTTTCCACAAGTGCATGCAGGTGAATCAATTTTACCAATTCTAAACAAATATGTGTTGAAGTCACCATACCCAGTAAAATATTGAACGTTATAGAAGTTGGGTTTAACATAGTTACAATGTTGCAAATTTTAACGATAGATGGAAATTATATTTATAAATTAGTAATTCTATAAAGTTTCGGAAGGAGTATATTCATGTATTTAAAGAGTTATCTTTTCCTTTTCAATATTATACAGGTATATAGGTTTGCTTTATGTCCGATTTGGCCAAAAATTTGTGTTCTAGCTCATTCTTCGTCACCACTATTGAAGTTTTTTTCTAAGGTGATGAACATAAAGCTCATGTCCATAGTTTTCTTGAAAACCATTTCTGAGATTCCACCCTCCAGTGTAGTATATATAAGCAGAATCGTCCAATACAGTATTAGAGCTCTGACAAGCGGTCTGGTGGATTAAATTGGCCAAACCGCTGGAAGGGTTCACCACTGATGAGCCAAGAGCCTTCCCAATATATTTTTTCATCGCAGTAAGGGCAGTAGAATTTTGTATTATGTATAAAAGAAACATTCGTGCTTTTAAATCCTTTCATTTTATACGATGCTTTATTCATGATAAAATTGTCAAAAAGTATTAAAATTACAATTATATTCTCACAATGAGTTTCATTTTTATAATTAAATAAAAAAATTAAGCTTTCAATAATATCTTATTCACATTTATTAATTGATAAAAGAAGAATATTGACAAGACGAGGTGGCCGAGAGGTTAAGGCGATGGACTGCTAATCCATTGGGCTCTGCCCGCGTGGGTTCGAATCCCATCCTCGTCGTCTTTTTTTTATTTTTCTTATGAAAAATTTTTGAAATCAAAATGGTACATAAATACATCACATAGAACAATATTATAATTAACACAATAAAGTAACCCGAAAATGTAATTATAAATGTATGGAATGTTTATAAGAACATCCCTCTATTCACCCCATAACGACCGAGCGAGTAGAATAAGGAAGTTTAGAATTTTCCCCATTTCCTTAAAAATAGGGCCATTCACTGGCCATTATCATTCGCTATTTCCCCCTTATTTTGAACACAAATTCTTCCATTCTATTCTTATAGATGAAAAGCGAGTTACAGTTGAAAAAATTACGTTATTAAGTATACCACTCAAAAAGAGCAACCTAGCTTATGATATTTACATATGTACAGGTGCTCTTTTTTAAAATTATTATTATCCCTTGTCTTCTTCTTATTTCTTATCTCTACTCAATCATATAAGGGTATCGAGCTTGTAGAGCTTGTTGATGGTGTGGATGAAGTAGAATGTGTGTGCCTTTGTCATTATGACTGGGAGCATTACTCAGTAGCAGGCCGACTTAGCTCTAATATGAAATGGCCGCCTCTGACATGAGGAACAGACGCCATGTACAGCCGCTCCTAACATGGAGTACAAACGCTGCTCATCCTGTATCCTTGGATTAGGAGCCCTTACAGTGTACTATCAGCCGGGCCAGCTGAGCCCAGGTTTTTTAGTGAGCTTGTTACTGCTCCCCCTCCTCCTTTTTCATCTGGGCTTGGGACCGGCAAAGGCGGAGTTATTATCCCTTGTGTCATTATACAATGTCATGGAGACATATGTATCTTGTTTAGGATTAGTTGTGCTACAAGTTAGTGACTCCCATACATGAGAGTTGAAGGTCTGGGGTTGTCTCCTCCTATTTACAACGGTTCATCTGTGAAACATACCGTTTTATTGAACACATTTATTAAGAATGAAACTCAATTTCTATCATTGAGTCAGAAATTTCAAATAATACCTCAAATCGATTATTGAAAGAGGGTAGAAATGGCCAAAAATGGATTAAATAATTTCAAAACTGATTAAGATCGTTTAAAAAAATGTATCAAAAATCGGTTGAACTTATAACGAATCAAGATTTGCCCGAAAAAAATAGAACTTATTTCCAACTCTTTATCTCTTTATGTAAATGTTTGTGTGACATATTTGCATATAGATCGAACTTTTACTAAGGAAAAACAATCTAAAAAAAAAAAGCAAAGGCTAACCACCTCCCCAGTCAAAATAGATTTAAAGGACAATAAATAATCAAAACGATCATCTATGCAATTTAAAACATCTAGATTAATGCACCTGCTACAACAGAAAAATTATTTAAATGCCTAAATGCCACCAAAAGATCGCGTTTTCTATTTATGATCCTCTTCAGTATAGGAAACTTTCGATTTCAACAGATCTTAATGGAACACTCGGAAATATCCGGGAAGAAATGCTTCAACTGTTGGTCAATTCTCTGCCTCAAAAAATCGATCAACATTTTTTTTTTTGCCGAGGAAATATTTTTTAAAGCGACCTTGTACAATGGAACGTTCATCGTATTTTATTTTATTTCATTTCGACTTAGACACTCATCCATCCTGAGAACAAACCTAACCTAAAATAACTTAACCTATCTGAACCTAACCTAGCATATTCATATAATCGGCGGCACCTTGCCACCAGTGGTCCACAGAAATGAGTATCTCACCACGAAAATTGATACAAAGAAGAAAGTGAATTTGGGCCTGGATCAAAATCCAGACAGCCGAAATCCCTACGGGAGCGAAATCTCTAGAGACCAAAATCCCGACGGGAACGAAATCCCTAAAGACCAAATTTCCGACGGGAGCGAAATCCCTACAAACCAAAACCCCGACGGGAGCGAAATCCCTACAAACCAAAATCCCGACGGGAACGAAATCCCTAGAGACCAAAATCCCGACGGGAACGAAATCCCTACAAGCTAAAATCCCGACGGGAACGAAATCCCGAGAAACCAAAATCCCGATGGGATCGAAATCTCTACAGACCAAAATCCCGACGGGAGCGAAATCCCTATAAACCAAAATCCCGACGGGAGCGAAATCCCGAGAAACCAAAATCCCGACGGGAACGAAATCCCTACAACCAAAATCCCGACGGGAACGAAATCACTATAAACCAAAATCCCGACGGGAGCGAAATCCCTATAAACAAAAATCCCGACGGGAACGAAATCCCTAGAGACCAAAATCCCGACGGGAGCGAAATCCCTATAAACCAAAATCCCGACGGGAACGAAATCCCGAGAAATCAAAATCCCGACGGGAACGAAATCCCTACAACCAAAATCCCGACAGGAACGAAATCCCTACAACCAAAATCCCGACGGGAACGAAATCCCTATAAACCAAAATCCCGACGGGAGCGAAATCCCTATAAACCAAAATCCCGACGGGAACGAAATCCCTACAACCAAAATCCCGACGGAACGAAATCCCTACAACCAAAATCCCGACGGGAGCGAAATCCCTACAACCAAAATCCCGACGGGAGCGAAATCCCTACAACCAAAATCCCGACGGGAGCGAAATCCCTACAACCAAAATCCCGACGGGAGCGAAATCCCTACAACCAAAATCCCGACGGGAACGAAATCCCTACAACCAAAATCCCGACGGGAACGAAATCCCTACAACCAAAATCCCGACGGGAGCGAAATCCCTACAAACCAAAATCCCGACGGGAACGAAATCCCTATAAACCAAAATCCCGACGGGAGCGAAATCCCTACAACCAAAATCCCGACGGGAACGAAATCCCTACAACCAAAATCCCGACGGGATTGAAATCCCTATAAACCAAAATCCCGACGGGAGCGAAATCCGTACAGGCCAATATCCCGAAAGGGTTAAAATTTAACAAAAAAAAAAACTAATCTAATCTAATCTAAACAAGTTTCACCATTTGAGTAGAGAATTTTACTCTATATTCGGGAGAGAATATTTATATTTAAAAAAAAGTTTATATTAATGAAATGAATGTCTTTATTTTCTTTCTAATTTAGTTGTTCGGGATTTTGGTCGGTCTGGATTATGTTCGGAACCCAAATATTTTACACCTTAATATTGGTGTGGTGCAATTAATAATGTATTTGACTAAGGGTCAGAAGATTGCATGTTCAAATCCTAACAGGCTCATTTGTTGTTGTTGTTTTTTTCTGTGACATAATGACTTAACAAGCTTTTAGAAATTAGTCATCGCATAGTCATGACTTATTTCTAAAAAAAAAAAAAAAATGCAAGAGGATAAAAATATAAACTTGTATCTGAATGGATTCGAAATAAATACCAACTAAATGTCTCAAATAAAAATATATATATTCCTTGATACAATAACAAACCTCTAGGATGACCTTGTTTAGCTCATCAGTGGTGAACCCTCCCAGCTGTTTCGCCAATTTAATCCACCAGACCGCTTCTTTAGAGCTCCAATACTGTATTAGATCATTCTGCTTTTATATGTTACACTGAAGGATGGAATCAGAAATGGTATTTAAGCAAACTATGGACATAAGCTTTTAGGACAGTAGAATTACCTTTATATATTTGCATCGAGCAATGCTCTTCTGCAAACAATAAGGGCAAGTTAGGTATAAATTTATACAAAGCAATAACGCGCCATCTATATATAACAAATGAAGACATTAAAACGCGAATGTTTCAGTGAAACCCTCCACCACTGATGAGCCAAGCATTGCCAATATTTTTACATCGCAGTAAGGACAGTAGAAGTTTGATTTATTTGTAAAAGAAACATTCGTGTCTTAATGTCTTCCTTCGTTATATATAGATGACGTGTTATTGTTTTGTATAAATTTATGCCTAACTTGTCCTTATTGTTTGTGGAAGAGTATTGCTCGATACAAATATATAAATATAATTCTACTGTCCTAAAAGCTTATATCCATAGTTTGCTTAAATACCATTTCTGAGATTCCACTCTTCAGTGTAGCATATATAAGCAGAATGATCCAATACAGTATTAGAACTCTAAAGAAGCAGTCTGGTAGATTAAATTGGCGAAACCGCTGGGAGGGTTCACCACTGATGAGCCAAGCCCTCCCAATATTTTTTCATCGCAGTAGGGACAGTATAAGTTTGTTTTATTTGTGAAAAGAAACATTCGTGTCTTAATGTCTTCATTCGTTACATATATATTGATAGAAAAATACGGATTGATTTCATATAAGTTTCGCTTATTTACTTTAAAAAGGGCATTTTTATTTATATCAGAGTTCGCTGATTATTTGCTGAAATTCGCCAATTTCATAATTTCCATCTATATATATAAACTAGCCGAATGACCCGGGCAACGCCCGTGTTTTACCCGATTGAATGTTTTGATTCAAATACTATTTGTTACAATTATAAATTGGCGCCTTAAATGTATGCATATATTAGTTAATAACTATAGCCTATGTGCTTTATCTGTCTATGTACTGTTGGCTTCCGTAGGCGTCTTTTACTGGGAAAAAGAAAGAGAGGATTCCATTTAGTTATTAACTAATATATGCATTTATTTAAGGAGCGACCCGCTCCAACACAATAGTTACAAAAACCAAAAAGCGAGTGGGGGGAGGGGGGCAAGGCGGCGCCATCGTAGCGAATCAATAGGAGAGCGCCATTCCAAAAAAAAAAAAAAAAGCAAACGGTGATAGAGATGAAGAATTAAGAACGCATGACGCTCGTAACTCTCTCTGTATATAGAAAAAATAAATAATTTTTATTTATATAACTAACGTGCTTATTTTACTGCGCTATAATAGAAACTATTAATGGCATTTTCCATATAAACTTTTATATTTTTTTATATATCTTCAACTTATATTTTTTTATATGTTATTTCAATATAAATGAATATAGTTGAAGGTGTACCAAAAGAGGCATCTCTCCTTTTAATTATGGATCAAGAACGATGCACATGTTCATTACCCTAGTAAAAAACTTTACCTATGATATTAAAAAATGAACCACAACGCCAGTTTTGGAAAATTCAGACAAAAAGCCAACAACCTGTATACCATGGTTTCATGCTATGGTCCTCATCAGTACAGGGACGGCTTCGATTTTATAGCATCTATCGAGAGAGGTTATGGAATCGAAGCCTCCCCTGTACTGATGAGGGTCATAGCTAGAAACCATGGTATATAGGTTGTTGGCTTTTTGTCTGAATTTGCTAAAGCTGGTGTTGTGGCTTATTCTTCATAATCACTAGTAAAGGTTTTTATTATGGTGATGAATAAGTGGATAGTTCTGATGTATAATTAAAGGGGGAGGTGCCTTTTTTGATGCATGGATATTATCCTCCTGCAACGTTATGTTGTATAGTTTAATGTGTAAACTGAGTTAAACTTATAATTAACGAATTCTTAAGTTTTACCTTATAAAACATCAGCTGTGCAGAGATTGAATCTTGATTTTTAACATTAGAATATCAACTACATCAATGGCTTCTTGAGTTCAACCTGTTTAGATTAATTGCAGTGATGGAGTCTTGAATTTGATACGCGGAAGTAATTTGAAGTGAATTCTTGAGTTAGGCAATGAGATTAACTGAAGCGATTTTTTCTTGATTTTAACATACAAAGGTTAGCGGCAGCGATTAATTCTTGAGTGCAACCCGCGTAGATTGACTTCAGTGATGAAGTCTTGAATTCGTTCTGCAAAAGTTTTAATTGATATGAATTCTTGAGTTAGGCCGTGGAGTTAACTGAAGCGATTGCTTCTTGATTTTGACATGCAAATGTTAGCGGCAGCGATGAATTATTGAGTTCAACCCGCAACTGCAATGGTTGATTCTTGAATTGGTTCTGCGCAAGTCAATTGAAATGAATTATTGAGTTAGGCAATGAGGTTAACTGCAGCGATTGTTTCTTGATTTAGCGACAGCGATGAATTCTTGAGTTCAACCCGCGTATATTAACTGCATTGATGGATTCTTTAATTCAATCTACGGGAGTCAATTGAAATGAATTCTTGAGTTAAGCCGAGGAGTTAACTGCAGCGATTGTTTCTTGATTTTGACCCACAAAGGTTAGCGGCAGCGATGAATTATTGAGTTCAACCCGCAACTGCAATGATGGATTCTTGAATTCGTTCTGCGCAAGTCAATTGAAATGAATTCTTGAGTTAGGCAATGAGGTTAGCTGCAGCGATTGTTTCTTGATTTTGACCCACAAAGGTTAGTGACAACGGTGTATTCTTGAGTTCAAGCAGTATATGTTAAATACAGCAACGGATTCTTGAGTTTAAACTTAAAAGGATAACTGTAGAGATGAATTATTTATAAATATTTTACCGTCAGAGATCAATTGAAGTATTCTTGAATCCAAAATGGAAAATTTAACTGCAGTAAGCTTTTTTTTCTACCAGCGTAAGTCAATTTGAACGATGAATTCTTGAGACCAAACACTCCGCGTGGGTTAAAGGCAGGAGTGGATTCTTAGGTTCGATCCCTGCTGAGGTCAATTAGACTGATTCATTTTTGAGTTAGGCCGTGAGGTTAACTGTCCCGATTGTTTCTTGATTTTTAACCCAAAAAGGTCAACAGCAGCGGTGGATACTTGAGTTCAACCCGCGTAAGTTAGCAACTGCAACAATGGTTTATTGAGTTTAAACTGAGGATGACAACGGTAGCCGATGAATTCTTTCTATATTTTTTATCCCTGGATATAAATTGAAATGAAATATTCTTGAGTCCAACATGGGAGAGTAAACTGCAGTGATGGATTCTTGATTTCGACCCACAAAGGTCAAATTCAGTGAGGGGTTCTTGAGTTTAACCCACGGAGGTCAATTGGAACGATGGATTAATGGGCTTGATCCAAAAAGGCACATTAAAGTGACGGGACTTGAGTTCGACATGCATTGAACAACTGAAGAGATGAATTCTTGAGTTCAACATGCTTAGGACAACTGAAGCAATGTATTCTTGAGTTCAACATGCATAGGACAACTGAAGCGATTAATTCTTGAGTTCAACATGCATAGAACAACTGAAGCAATGAATTCTTGAGTTCAACATGCATAGGACAACTGAAGCGATGAATTCTTGAGTTCAACTTGCATAGGACAACTGAAGCGATGAATTCTTGAGTTCAGCATGCATAGAACAACTGAAGCGAAGAATTCTTGAGTTTAATATGCATAGGACAACTAAACCGATGTATTCTTGAGTTCAACATGCATAGGACAACTGAAACGATAAATTCTTGAGTTCAACATGCATAGGACTAAAGCGATGTATTCTTGAGTTCAACATGTATAGGACTAAAGCGATGTATTCTTGAGTTCAACATGCATAGGACTAAAGCGATGTATTCTTGAGTTCAACATGCATAGGACAACTAAAGCGATGTATCCTTGAGTTCAACATGCATAGGACAACTGAAACGATGAATTCTTGAGTTCAACATGCATAGGACAACTAAAGCGATGTATTCTTGAGTTCAACATGCATAGGACAACTGAAACGATGAATTCTTGAGTTCAACATGCATAGGACTAAAGCGATGTATTCTTGAGTTCAACATGTATAGGACTAAAGCGATGTATTCTTGAGTTCAACATGTATAGGACTAAAGCGATGTATTCTTGAGTTCAACATGCATAGGACAACTAAAGGGATAAATTCTTGAATTAAACTCGCGGAGGTCAACCGAAGGGATGGATGATTAAATTCCATCCAAAGAAGTCCATTGAAGTGATGGATTCTTGAATTGGGCCCTCTGATATCAACTGAAGCAATAATTCTCGAGTTTGACAGGAAAAAGTCAACTGGGGATCAAAAACGATGGATCTTGAGTATAACATGCGAAAGTTATTTGAAATGATGGATCTTTAATTTCTTCCATGGAAGTCAACTGAAAGAGATACATTCTTTAGTTCAAATCATAACGATCAAGTGAAGCATTGGATTCTTTATTTTAACTAACGGAAATAAGCTGAATTAATGAATTCTCTCTTAAAGGGTCAAACTGAAAATTCATTTTAAAAAAGTTCTTCAAAATCTTTTTGAGATCCACTATCTCTTGCAGCAGACCTATTTTGATTGAATTTTCACATGTAACTATTATCAAAGCAACAATTAAGATATTTATTTTTGAAAAAAAGAAAGCCCTCAATTTATACCGATGATTCATGGATAGTGATTCGTAATCATTTCTAGAGCGTGGATACACCAAATAAATTTAATCAAGGATATTATGTTGAGCATCTCTAATAATGACTTCTTGATACAATTTTATAATTGTTGCTAATTCTATATATCCTAGCCTGAAGAACATACTTAAAATTAAGCATAAGGCAATAACGCGCCATCTATATGTTATAAATACAACCATTTAGTAAGAATGCTTATTTTTTCAAATAAAAACACTTCTACTTTCCTTACTGCGATGGAAAAATATGGTAGGGATTGGTTCTCATGGATAACCCTCCAAACGATTTCGCCAATTCAATCCACCAAACCGCTTTTAAAGATTTAATACTATATTGGATGATTCTACTTATTGATGCGACACTGAAGGATGGAATCAAGAGATAAAATCATAGACAAAAGATTTTAAGAGAGAGACATTTGGAAGAGAAAATAAAGTTCTCCGGGTTTCTGGAAAGCAAATCGTTAACTACCCGGGCTGTACAGCAGCCTAGAAGAAATATCTAGTTATGAGAAGAGCAGATTGCTGTGATAAACCAGTTTACAAGGTAGTTTCAGGTAGGAAATGAGTCAGGATAGAGGAGCCAGGGCTGAAGTCTTGTACTCCGAGAAGTAGTGCTGTTTGTAGCCTGTTGAACAGAAAAGAGAGATAAAAGAAGAAGTGATCTACTGTTTGTGGTTCTCTTCTCGGTATTGAGGACATGTTGGATCCCGATTTCTATACTAGAGCGTTAGATCTGCCAGAACGTGACCAGTAAGTATAGTAGTGGGGGCCATTCAAAAATGGATCTTGGACAAGAATGTCCTAAGGCGGATTGGAGTGAACGCTAATCTTCTGAGTCCTCTGTTTGTGTAGTCTTGGGAATAGACTAAGTCAAAGCCCTCTTTTCAGATGAGTGGGTACGGCTGCGGGCTAGGCTTTGTGAAAGAATGGAGTAGGAAGGAACCAGGTTAGAGTCTACTGCAGTCTTTGCTGCTTGGCCATCCAGTTTATTGCCTACAACTCACTTGCCCTACAATGTTGCCCTTGATCTATCATTTGTGGTGCTTTGACTATCGCCGTAATTATCCCCGCTATTAGAACTGATTGGACTGGACCAGGAGTACATATAGTAGCTCGTGCAGATCTGCAGTCAGACGCAATAGTGACTCCTGGGTTGGCTGGCATACTTTCCGAGAGGCGAGTAGCCCAAAGAATGGCTAATAGTTCGGCTTGGAAAGATGAGAAATCAGGATGGAGCCTGAATAGTATTGGTCGGTCTTGTGAAGGAAGGATAATTAGGGCCCCAATATAATGCTTTGTATTTTGATCCATCAGTATGTGCTATTTGGGAAGTGACCTTGTCATCATAATCTAGACTGAAGGATATTGGGCTTCAGAAGTGAAGGGGGTATGGAAGAGTAGCTGGACCGGGCCGAAATTCGAAATGACCCTCACCTTGAGATAGGTTAGTCGAGCTTTTATTATAATGTCAAGCGGAAGTCAACCAGTTAGGAAAATGGCTGAGGTAGGGGAGTGCAGGGGTCACCTCGCACTATGCGACGCGCGAATACTTACTGCATATTTTGCAGCTATCGCACACCTTCTTTAGAAGAAACGCGACTGCCCCAGGCAGAGACCCCATAGAGAATGCCGGGACCACTACTTTTTTGAATATATGGTTTACTGCCACAAATGACAGGCCAAATTTTTCTTGAAAGTAATTGTGAAACTAAGAATTATGCAGCGAGTCGGAGTACAGTTTTCTTAAGATGAAAGTCGATTTTTCGCGTTTGATCAAATTCGACCCCCAATATAATAATATTTTGGCCTATGGAATCTTTAAAGCATCATCCAGGTTGGGGCGAACTCTCTTCCACTAGAAGATACAGGCCTGTGTCTTCTTGGAGTTTAGATGGAGACCATTATCAACACACCAAGCAGTCACTTTATCCTGGAAATCGTTGATAGACCTGACAGGAAAACGACCATGAACTTGCAAACACTACCTGATTTGAAAGAGTAGGAATAATATACACGATCTACCACATTCCAAAAGAAGGGGCGTAACACAGAGACTTGAGGTGTTCCAAGTTAAGAGAGGTTGAAGTTTTGTAAAACCATACTAGGGGTAATCTTCTCTGTCTTAAAGGAAACTTTTCACAAGACAAACCAGCGAGTTTGGGCAAACTAGGCGATTCGGACAATAGCCGGTTTCCATATGGTATCGAAACCCTTGCTGATGGCTTATTGCCAGAGCCTTCCTCCAGTGTGACTGCCTGCTGTCAATATGCTCTGTGGCCAGGGCTTCTTCGGTTGAACGCCCATGTACAAAACCGAATTGGTTGTCAGAAAACCAGCCGTGTCGATCTGCCAGCAATTGGAGTCTGGCTAAAAAGCATCTTTGAAATACTTTTTATAAGCTTTTTAAATAAAATAGTGGGCCTGTACCTATTTAGCTTATTTGGAGCTGGGCTAGAATTTTTAGGGATTAGAATGAGGCGACCGACTTTCCAGGGACGAAAAATGTGCCTAATTTTGATACACTTGGAAACATTTTGGCCAGTGAAGAAAGTAAATGGGGTCCACCTAAGAGACCAGGCATAGTGCTATGTCTATCTAGACCTGGGGTCTTCGTGCTGCCACAATGGTAGATGACTCTAGAGATTTCCCACTGCTGGAAGTTTGGTTCATCAGAGTAGAGTGGAGTATCAAATTTTGGTATGTGAAGTAGATTGCCTGGTAGAAGGAAATGATCTAGGACTGTGCAGGTTGTCTCCTTGGTAGTGAAGTCATCGTTATGTTGGAGGAGGACCCATGTTGGGTTTATGACACTGAGCTATGTTGGCTTTCCATTATGCTGCTTTGAATAAGTTGTGGCATGCTCAATAGAGAGGCCACAAAAAATCCGAATTGAACTCTGGGTACTCTGCGAGCAGCGACAAAGAAATAGGACAAGTCTTCTTAGGCCATTAAGTTCGGAGTCCGTCATGGTTTTGAAGATATGTGACTGTTGGATTAGTCTCTAATGGAGGAGTCACAGACACCTTGAAAGAAAGACGTGAGGAGCAAGACAGTCAATCTCTTAAGGAGTGGACGCCTCTTGGAGGAGGGAAGCGACTTGTTGTAGCAATGATTAAAAAAGGAAGCGAATATGTCTCATATGCTTGAAAATTCAACCCTTGTGATATTAGGTTGATTTGTCACTATATCTGGAAAACAGAAAGAATGAGGATGTGTGCGTGTGCTTGTCAGTTTCCATCAGTGAAATAAAGCACAGATACAAAAATTGTCAATTACTTTTCAAAGTTAGTATCAACAAATACTATATGTCCCAATTATTAAATCCCATTTAAATTATTTGCAATTTTGAATTTATCGCAAACAAGTTTGGGTCTAATAGATTCTAAGTATTTTATTTGTAAATATATTTGAGGCAATCTTTGGCCTTTGCTTTGTTGAAAAAAATTAACAGAGGTTGGAATTTATGCATATTTAAGACCATAATAGGGAAAAAATGATCTCAAACATGCAAATAAAATACTCTGTTTCAGTATAATATTTTATTTCCGGTTTTCTAAAAGATGAGAGCCCTTTAAAAAAGTTATAGACAAAAACGGCTTCAGATATAAATATGAAAATATTTAAAAATCATTCATTAAATACATAATTTATATTAAGGAAATTTCAATAATATTGATGTATGATAAAAAATTATAAAAATTTAGAAAATATAATTTAAAAAAATTTGAGATTTTTCAAAAATTCTGAATATACAACTTATATGGGTTTGCTTTACATGAATTTGTACATTGTTTACTGCGCTCGCGCAAGACCATGACGTCATCAATAAATGCGTGTTGAGGCCACTAACTAAAGTTAAATGCATGAAATATTAAAACAAATAAACAATTTATTACCTTACATCTTTATTTATTAACATTTTAGTAGATATCTTTGTTTGAAATGGAAGTCGATAGCGATATAGATGGAGGACTTTTGCAGCAATTTAGCTGTTTAGGTACAACTGATAGAGATGTGCTAATATCTGAACTTCAAAAACTCCTTGGATATCAGTTAAATGCTGCAGGATGTGCATTCTTCCTCGATATGAACAATTGGTAAGCTATATTTTTTATTACTACTTAGATATGTAGCCTAAATACATCAATTTCCCAAAAATTTCAAGGCATATCATTAAATTTCAAAGCAAAAGTGTAATATGACATCACATATTCTATATATAGAGTTACTTTAAAATTATATAAATATTACTTAATAACTTAGTCTTATTTGTGTATCCATATTTTAAAAAAATAATATAGATATTTTCCATTAGAAACTGAAATCTATTTATACCTTTCATTACAAGTAATGTCATTAGATTCCAAAAAAAGAAAATAATACTAATTATTTTTAAAGGGCTACTGTATAAAATGTATATATAGCTTTGAAAGCTATGATTAAAAAGCCCCCACACTAAATTTAACATTTTAAATCATCAAAATAAATGCCATTTTTTAAAATCCAAATAACATCAAAATGATCTTTATTGAATATATTTTTTTAACATTTAAAAAAAAAAAAACACTCACCATGATAAAAAGATTATTCATTACATTAGAATTGACACTTTATGCATTTTTTTGTTGTTGACATTGATCAAAATTAAATTTGGTTTTATATTTTAACCCTTGAATTCCAACAAAAACTTTAAATATAATAATAAATATTATAAATATAGAGTTTTAATTAATCTAAAAAGCTATAGAAAGCAATTTTATTCTATTTTTATTACTTTGTTTTTATCTCAAGCCTTTTTTTTGCAAGCCTTTAAAAAATGACATTTGAATATCTTTTGGGTTAAAATTAATAACAAAATAAAGGATAACAATTTACACTCATTTACTATTCATATTTTAACGCTCGAAGTCAGATGTGGTTTGATAATATTATTAATCAAAACGGTAGAAGACTTCAACCTATAATTGATTTTCACAATATGCTCATACATAACAATCGAAACAAAACATGTCGAGGATTAAGTATAATAGACCTTACTATTACTAATAGTCATGCTCATGTACTTGTTAATGGATGGAAAACGTTAAATCTTTCGCAAATCACAGATCATCACGCAATCTTATTCGACATTAGTCTGGAAACAGAAAGTTTATTACATGAAAATAATTCTACATGGTATTTTCAAGAAAAAAGAGCCAATTGGCAAAAATATGAGCAGGCAATCAATGTGTCAAGGATAAATGAGGCAATGATGAAATTAGGTAAAATAGTAAATATAAACGATATAAACTGTGTAGTTTCTCACATAACTGACATATTAATTGAAGCTGCATATGCATCTCTACGATTAAAACCAAAATATTTAAATAATAATCCATTTAATTGGTGGACGGATGAACTGGAACTTTTTAAAAATCATTTTAAATATGTTCGAAATCTATATTATCGGGGGTAAACGGTCTAATAGAAGCTAGTTGATGAAAAAATGTATAAGGAAATACGAAATAAGTATATGAAAATTATTGAAAAAACAAGAAATGTAAGCTGGAGGGTATTCCTGGAGGAAGTTGAAAATACATCTCCTTTTGGTAATACTTACAAAACTTTTAAACAAAAAATTTCTCCTAGGTCTTTTGATTTACCAATTCTAGATGTATCTCAAGATGTGCTCGAATCAGAAATGAAAAATCTTTTATCTTCTCTATTTCCAAATGACTGTCAATCTTCTGACACAAACTATCATAAATTAATCAGAGACAAGAGTTATACTTTTTCTAATGATAAAATCATTTATTTTGATAATATTCAAATCTGTTCAATAATTAAAAAACTTAAAAATGGCAAGGCTCCAGGAATAGATCATATAAGCAATCAGATGATCAAAACGGCAGTTCATCATATATCTCCTGTGTTAACAAAATTGTTCAATGCTTGTATGGGACTTAATTATTATCCGGAGGCCTGGAGAAAGTCAGCAGTAATGATTATAAAAAAAACCTAATAAAGAAAATTATAAAGATCCGAAAGCCTACCGCCCTATAAGCTTGTCTTCTAATTTAGGTAAAATTTTTGAAAGTCTAATTCATATTGAACTTTTAAATCATATTAATAGTAATAATGTTATGCATCCTGCTCAACATGGATTTACACAAGAAAAATCAACAATCACTGCTTTACAAGAAATAACTAAATTAAGTCTTTTGAAAAGAGAAACAGAAAATACGGCAATAGTAACAGTGGACATCAGCGGAGCTTTCGACAACGCATGGCATCCGGCAATTCTCCAACAATTGGACAAGGCAAATTTTCCAGCGGTACTTATAAAAATAATTAATTCTTACTATGAAGACCGGAGTGTAGAGTTTAAATATACTAATGTAAAGTGTATAAAAAAGATAAATAAGGGATGTCCCCAGGGTGGTATTATTTCTCCTATTCTTTGGAATATATTACTTAATGATTTCAACTTATCTTTTAACGAAAGTTTTGCTAGAGTGATTGCTTTCGCGGACGATGTGACATTTGTGGTATGGAGTTCAAACATCTATGATCTTCAGTATAATATTACCAAATGTTTAATAAAAATCAAAGCATGGTGTGAAGGGGTAAAACTTTCACTAAGTCCAAACAAAACAGGTATACTCTATCTACATAACTATGAAAAATTGCCCATTAATTTTGATGGAAAAATAATTCAACCATCAGAAACTGTTAAAATTTTGGGAGTTATTTTTAAAAATCATAGACAAAGGAATAAGATTAATTTTGGAACACATGTTGACAATATAATTATGAAAGCTACGAAACTTAAGAATATATTATTCTCATTATGTGCACGTACTTGGGGCATTGATACTCGACGTAGATTGATCTTATATAAAGCTATGATACGCTCTACAATAAGCTATGCATCAAATATTTGGTTTCCTTTTATCACTGCAGCAAAAAGATCCAAGTTGAATTCTATACAATATCAAATTCTTATTAGATGCATTCATGCTTATAGGACTTCATCTTCTTACATCACACATATACTAGCGAAAACCCCTTTACTGTCCGATTATCTTGAATTATTACAAACAAAGTATAATATGACAAATTCTCTCACAGATCGAACACTCAAAAAACCCCTTCAAAAAGAATTAAACAAACTATATCTGGATCTAAAATTTAAGTTTTATCTTTCTCAATCTAATGAACTGTTCAAGAAATTCTTTCCAATTGCTGTCCCAAATTTCATTTCCTCTGATAAATTCACTACATTATTCTTAACTGGCAAAGGACCCTTCTTAAGTTTCCTATTCAAACTGAATGCTATCAGTGATCCAACATGTGAATGCCGCTTAGATGTTGAATCACCAGAGCATCTTCTTTTATCTTGCCCTCTGACTAATCAAATTGTATGTAGATACTTTGAAACATTACCAAATTCTCTTTGTGTATATACTCTATCTTATGAGAACTTTGTTAAGTTTAGAACTATTTGTACAATAATTTACAAAACAATACTAATCCATCGTGTAAATAATTAATCATATATATATAAATAATACTAGCACAGCACAATAGTCCTTTGGACTTCGTGCTTTTGTAACAATAAATAAAATAAAAAATAGTGATATTTGAAAACAAGATATTAATAAATTGATAAGAATAATGAGTTAACAATATAGCTTTAGTTTTTTGCATTGTTTGATTGAGAATTAGCAGATAAAATTTTGCTAGTATGGGAGCTAGAAAGATGTCTTGCTATGTTTATTACACTCCTTATATTAGTAAATTAAATTTTATTGCCCTCTATCGTTAAAATTTTACACAAATAAATTTACTGGCAATGCGTTTCTTTTTTTAAATCTCTACAGACCTTACTGCAATGATATGATTTAATGAATGAGAGGGCTTGGCTCATCAGTAGTGAACCCTCTCAGCGGTTTCGCCAAATTAATCTCTAGACCGCTCTACTATTGTATTGGACTGGTTTTGTTATATACCCTGCATTTTCTATGGAAGGCAGCTAAATGATGTTTAGTGAACTATGGAAATAAGCTTATAGGTCTGTAGAGGTACATACATATAAATTTCAAGGTATTGCATCGAGCAAAGCTCTTCCGCGCAAAACATGTTTTCATAACCATTATATATTAGTAAATTAAATTTTATTGCCCTCTATCGTTAAAATTTTACACAAATAAATTTACTGGCAATGCGTTTCTTTTTTTAAATCTCTACAGACCTTACTGCAATGATATGATTTAATGAATGAGAGGGCTTGGCTCATCAGTAGTGAACCCTCTCAGCGGTTTCGCCAAATTAATCTCTAGACCGCTCTACTATTGTATTGGACTGGTTTTGTTATATACCCTGCATTTTCTATGGAAGGCAGCTAAATGATGTTTAGTGAACTATGGAAATAAGCTTATAGGTCTGTAGAGGTACATACATATAAATTTCAAGGTATTGCATCGAGCAAAGCTCTTCCGCGCAAAACATGTTTTCATAACCATTATATATTAGTAAATTAAATTTTATTGCCCTCTATCGTTAAAATTTTACACAAATAAATTTACTGGCAATGCGTTTCTTTTTTAAATCTCTACAGACCTTACTGCAATGATATGATTTAATGAATGAGAGGGCTTGGCTCATCAGTAGTGAACCCTCTCAGCGGTTTCGCCAAATTAATCTCTAGACCGCTCTACTATTGTATTGGACTGGTTTTGTTATATACCCTGCATTTTCTATGGAAGGCAGCTAAATGATGTTTAGTGAACTATGGAAATAAGCTTATAGGTCTGTAGAGGTACATACATATAAATTTCAAGGTATTGCATCGAGCAAAGCTCTTCCGCGCAAAACATGTTTTCATAACCATTATATATTAGTAAATTAAATTTTATTGCCCTCTATCGTTAAAATTTTACACAAATAAATTTACTGGCAATGCGTTTCTTTTTTTAAATCTCTACAGACCTTACTGCAATGATATGATTTAATGAATGAGAGGGCTTGGCTCATCAGTAGTGAACCCTCTCAGCGGTTTCGCCAAATTAATCTCTAGACCGCTCTACTATTGTATTGGACTGGTTTTGTTATATACCCTGCATTTTCTATGGAAGGCAGCTAAATGATGTTTAGTGAACTATGGAAATAAGCTTATAGGTCTGTAGAGGTACATACATATAAATTTCAAGGTATTGCATCGAGCAAAGCTCTTCCGCGCAAAACATGTTTTCATAACCATTATATATTAGTAAATTAAATTTTATTGCCCTCTATCGTTAAAATTTTACACAAATAAATTTACTGGCAATGCGTTTCTTTTTTTAAATCTCTACAGACCTTACTGCAATGATATGATTTAATGAATGAGAGGGCTTGGCTCATCAGTAGTGAACCCTCTCAGCGGTTTCGCCAAATTAATCTCTAGACCGCTCTACTATTGTATTGGACTGGTTTTGTTATATACCCTGCATTTTCTATGGAAGGCAGCTAAATGATGTTTAGTGAACTATGGAAATAAGCTTATAGGTCTGTAGAGGTACATACATATAAATTTCAAGGTATTGCATCGAGCAAAGCTCTTCCGCGCAAAACATGTTTTCATAACCATTATATATTAGTAAATTAAATTTTATTGCCCTCTATCGTTAAAATTTTACACAAATAAATTTACTGGCAATGCGTTTCTTTTTTTTAAATCTCTACAGACCTTACTGCAATGATATGATTTAATGAATGAGAGGGCTTGGCTCATCAGTAGTGAACCCTCTCAGCGGTTTCGCCAAATTAATCTCTAGACCGCTCTACTATTGTATTGGACTGGTTTTGTTATATACCCTGCATTTTCTATGGAAGGCAGCTAAATGATGTTTAGTGAACTATGGAAATAAGCTTATAGGTCTGTAGAGGTACATACATATAAATTTCAAGGTATTGCATCGAGCAAAGCTCTTGCTTGAAATTTATATGTATGTACCTCTACAGACCATTAAGCTTATTTCCATAGTTCACTAAACATCATTTAGCTGCCTTCCATAGAAAATGCAGGGTATATAACAAAACCAGTCCAATACAATAGTAGAGCGGTCTAGAGATTAATTTGGCGAAACCGCTGAGAGGGTTCACTACTGATGAGCCAAGCCCTCTCATTCATTAAATCATATCATTGCAGTAAGGTCTGTAGAGATTTAAAAAAAAGAAACGCATTGCCAGTAAATTTATTTGTGTAAAATTTTAAGGATAGAGGGCAATAAAATTTAATTTACTAATATATAATGGTTATGAAAACATGTTTTGCGCGGAAGAGCTTTGCTCGATGCAATACCTTGAAATTTATATGTATGTACCTCTACAGACCGATAAGCTTATTTCCATAGTTCACTAAACATCATTTAGCTGCCTTCCATAGAAAATGCAGGGTATATAACAAAACCAGTCCAATACAATAGTAGAGCGGTCTAGAGATTAATTTGGCGAAACCGCTGAGAGGGTTCACTACTGATGAGCCAAGCCCTCTCATTCATTAAATCATATCATTGCAGTAAGGTCTGTAGAGATTTAAAAAAAAGAAACGCATTGCCAGTAAATTTATTTGTGTAAAATTTTAACGATAGAGGGCAATAAAATTTAATTTACTAATATATAATGGTTATGAAAACATGTTTTGCGCGGAAGAGCTTTGCTCGATGCAATACCTTGAAATTTATATGTATGTACCTCTACAGACCTATAAGCTTATTTCCATAGTTCACTAAACATCATTTAGCTGCCTTCCATAGAAAATGCAGGGTATATAACAAAACCAGTCCAATACAATAGTAGAGCGGTCTAGAGATTAATTTGGCGAAACCGCTGAGAGGGTTCACTACTGATGAGCCAAGCCCTCTCATTCATTAAATCATATCATTGCAGTAAGGTCTGTAGAGATTTAAAAAAAGAAACGCATTGCCAGTAAATTTATTTGTGTAAAATTTTAACACTCCTTATATACAATTTGCATATTACCCCCTATATCCATATAAAATGACTTGTTTCTAATTGGCTTGTGAGCAGTAAACAATGAAATGGAATACCCTAAATGCATCATCTTTCATAAACTTCTCATATTATGGGAGATAGATTTTTTTTTTTGGCCAAATGTAAACAAAGTGGCATCAACATGAAAAATTTTCACACCAATTTTTAAAAGTTGCATTACAAAATTAAATAAAAATAAATTCAAAGTTTGATTAATATAAAATTTTATTGCACAAATATATTTTTTTTTTTACAAATGTTGTATTTTATGTCATTTAATATAAATAATTCAATTTTTTATTTATAAAAATTAATTTTTCATTATGTAATTTAATAAAAAATAATTTAAAATGAAATTTTTATTTTAAAATAAAATAAAAAAATAAAAAACTTAAAACCCAAACTAATTTTTAAACTAACTTTAAACGCTTATTTAAGGCATATTTTGGGAATAAGGTATTTTTTTATTGGTAGCTTCCAATAATTCAACCAGGCTAATGTCTTTAGCTTGTGGTATGTCGATTTATTAGTCCAGCGATGGCTCAGAAAGTATTTCAAAGGTTGGTATTACTTATTAGCTACATTTTTAGAGGAAGACAAAAGGACAACACCCTAGAATTCTATTGGGTTCTGTTGGCTTCCGCCGATCTGCCGCGCTACGGTGGTCATCTCTTATTTCATGGCCCCGCTTGTATGTTTGCCGTGGTCCGTTATCCCAGCAGGAAGTCTCTCAGCCCCCACAAACTGTCGAAATGGTGGAAAGCATTCATTGCTAATGAATCAAACCAACACTGGTCAATTTTGTTTCTGTCATTGCAGTAAAGGTACATTTAGAAGTGAAACAGGGGGGTCGGTGGAAGGATGGTCTAAAACATTGGTTTTCGACCACTACGACCTGGGTTCGATTCCCGCATTGGACACTTTTTTCTGATAAAAAAAAAAAAATAATAAAAATTCTCCGATGGCCCCCCGATTCTTGCAAAAGTCTAACCCCATCAGCGAGTGCAAGTAACTAAACGGGGCTCTGGCACATTTGTAAGTGCAAAGTCGAACTACTTTTCACATGTGTAGACATGTGGTGCACTTACAGTAAAAGCAGTCGTCAACTTCTACCCATCATGATTATCATGGCCTGTACCACGTGTACTAGGGATAAGCAAAAGAAAGAAATAAGAAGTGAAACATAGTACCAAAGTAACAAAAGTTTTTCACATAGTTTGGCAATGTCATGTCCTTCCGGGCCTAAATACCCATTTCATGATTTTTCAGGACACCCAAAAGACCAGCTTTTTTGGTCGTTGAGGTTAGAAGAAGAGAATGAAGAAGAAAGAAGAAGAATTGGACTGATGGGACTGGATATGAATTTAGGAAGAAATAAAGAGAAGATCTATAGAGAAATATGGTGCTACACGTGCTTGTCCTATCTCAAAATGGGGACACACTATGCAAATCAAATTTGAGGGCGGAATGAGGATCTTCGCAACCTGTACCATCTGCTATAGGGGAGAATGCAGTCCCAATACATTTTCTCTCCTGTATGAGGGCCAATAGGCAGGAATTAAGCCTTAAAATCTCAACAAATCATAGACAAAATCAATATAAATATAGTCTCCATATCATCCATGTACATGGGATAATAATAAAAAAAAAAGAAGAGAAGATCTGCTAAAGAGTAGAGAAATTAATCTTTCTTCTTCTTTCTTATCTCAAAGACATGATAATCATGGTGGGTAGTTAGCGACTGCTTTTACTGTAAGCGCACCACATGTCTACACATGTGAAAAGCAGTTTGACTTTGCACTTACAGATGTGCCAGAGCCCCGTTTGGTTACTTGCACTCGCTGGTGGGGTTGGACTTTTGCAAGAATCGGGTGCCATTGGAGCATTTTTTTTTTTTTTTAATAAAAAAAAGTGTCCAATGCGGGAATCGAACCCGGGTCATAGTGGTCGAAACCCAAACGGTTTAACCAGCCTTCCACCGACCTCCCAGAGAAATTAATAAATTCATATAATATCCTTTCAGAAACAAAGTTAAGAAAGAGCTGGGTGAAAGCCACTTGACAGAGATTAAACCAAAAATGTGGAATACGACGGTATCTGTGAAATGGTCCAGAGATCACCCCAGATAAGATAAGTATAGATAATAATCAAAGTGCGCAACAACTACTATAATATTTAGGTTGTAAAACAGTAGAACCTCCATGAGAGGACACACAGCTAGTTGACACTTCTCTACAAAGGACAGTTTTCACCACCAACATTACCATTCGATATTTGACAGCCATGACCTGGAATCAAATCCTGCATTGGACACTTTTTTCTGGAAAAAAAAATTCTCCAATGACCCCCCCCCCCCTAATTCGTTGAAAATGTAACCCCCCCAACAGTGAGTACAAGTAATCAAACAGGAGCTCTGGCACACTTGCAAGTGCAAAAGCAGAACTGCTTTCCAGATGTGTAGACATGTAGTCCCTAAAAATAGGTGCCAATACTGCCCACCCTGATATGATTGAGTGGAGATAAGAAAGAAGAAGAAGACCTTATGTTTCTGTTACCGAAACGACACACACTATTTATTTGGATTTGGTCTTATTACCTTGTGTTTCTGTTACCGAAACGACACACGCTATTTATTTATTTGGATTTGGTCTTATTACCTTGTGTTTCTGTTACCGAAACGACACACGCTATTTATTTATTTGGATTTGGTCTTATTACCTTGTGTTTCTGTTACTAAAATGTCACACACTATTTATTTATTTAGATTTGGTCTTATTACCTTGTGTTTCTGTTACCGAAACGACACGCGCTATTTATTTATTTGGATTTGGTCTTATTACCTTGTGTTTCTGTTACTAAAATGTCACACACTATTTATTTATTTAGATTTGGTCTTATTACCTTGTGTTTCTGTTACCGAAACGACACGCGCTATTTATTTATTTGGATTTGGTCTTATTACCTTGTGTTTCTGTTACTAAAATGTCACACACTATTTATTTATTTAGATTTGGTCTTATTACCTTGTGTTTCTGTTACCGAAACGACACGCGCTATTTATTTATTTGGATTTGGTCTTATTACCTTGTGTTTCTGTTACCGAAACGACACGCGCTATTTATTTATTTGGATTTGATCTTATTACCTTGTGTTTCTGTTACCGAAACGACACGCGCTATTTATTTATTTGGATTTGGTCTTATTACCTTGTGTTTCTGTTACCGAAACGACACACGCTATTTGTTTATTTGGATTTGGTCTTATTACCTTTTGTTTCTGTTACCGAAACGACACGCGCTATTTATTTATTTGGATTTGGTCTTATTACCTTGTGTTTCTGTTACCGAAACGACACGCGCTATTTATTTATTTGGATTTGATCTTATTACCTTGTGTTTCTGTTACCGAAACGACACGCGCTATTTATTTATTTGGATTTGGTCTTATTACCTTGTGTTTCTGTTACCGAAACGACACACGCTATTTGTTTATTTGGATTTGGTCTTATTACCTTTTGTTTCTGTTACCGAAACGACACACGCTATTTATTTATTTGGATTTGGTCTTATTACCTTGTGTAGCTATAATCTATAATCCAAATTGTACTTTATCAATAACTAGAAGGGGAAAAAATTCTTAATTTTCATTGATTGGTTTTCAATAACTATCATTTGTTTTCACAGCAGGGTTGAAAAATAATTAAAGTGAGGGTAAACTCAAGACCAAATCCACACAAATAAGTTAAATTATTACACGTAACTGTAAATGCATTTTTATATAGCATCTCTTTAAAACTATAGTAATATTTATTAGTAAACTTTTTTCTAAATATTATGACAGTTTTACTCAAACATCACTTATCTTCTTCTATCTCCACTTAATCATATTAGGGTATCAAGTTGTGACCCTTGATGGTGTCTGTTTGATAACCATCATGACTGGGTAAAGTAGAATGCGTCTGCCTTTGTCATTAAGACTGGGAGCACTACTCAGTAGCAAGCCAACTTAGCTCCAAAAGAAATGGCCGCCTCTGATATGAGGAACAGATGCCATGTACAGCCGCTCCTAACATGGAGTACAAACGCTGCTCATCCTGTATCCCTGGATTAGGAGCCCTTACAGGGTACTATCAGCATGGCCAGCTGAACCCAGGTTTTTTAGTGAGCTTGTTACTGCTCCCCCTCCTCCTTTTTGGAGGGCTTGGGACCGGCAAAGGCGGAGTTGAAACTATATCAACATTGTTATCACATCACTTGGGAGCAAGATTTTATGTTGTTATAATCCTGCTGTTAATTTATTTGGATTAGGTCTTATTACCTTGTATCCTTCTTGTTAAGTGGATTTTTCTTTGATACACAATAACACTGCCAGGTAGAGCCGCCCACAAGATATTGTTGCACCAAGTTACAGTTTTGCAGGGTCGTTGACCTTGGTTTCCTTCTTCTTGGTGTTATACACTGAGCGGGTTTCTATACTTAAAGCAAATAAATAAAAGTAAATTACCTTTTAAAGTTATTGTGTTTATTTATTCTTTGTCTAGCTAAGTCATAGTGCTCCCAGTCTTAATGACAAAGGCAGATGCATTCTACTTCACCCAGTCATGATGGTTGTCAAATCTCAAGCTTTACAAGCATGATACCCTAATATGATTGAGTGGAGATAAGAAAGAAGAAGATTCTTTGTCTTCCTCGTAAGTCGTGATCCTCAGTCTCCCTCTAGGTCCTCTCTCTCTCTCCAATAACCAATCAAGATATATGTACAATAACAATATTACAAAAGGAATGAAACTATTAAAAGGAATGGCACTCTTGTATATAATATGTTTTAAATAAATATTAAATATATCATAGAATATTTTGAATAAATGCAGGGCGCATTAAAACGGATGCAATAATATTTAGAATAGAACAGAAATTGGCAATTATACCGCAAATGTTTTTTTTTTTTTTGAACCTTACTTCTAACTTAAGCGGAACACTGTGGGTTTGATTCCCATCCCTGGACACTTTTTTTTCCATTTATCATTACTCTTCACAATTCATCCTATCATACTTCATCCCTAAGGTTATAAAATAATCGTTATTTCTCCTTAAAATAAATTTAGATTTTCATTCAAATAGAAACATTTGCGGTATAATTGCCAAATTCCGTTCTACAATCATAAGCCTCATTATATTTTAATATAATGGGGGTCGGGTGGAAGGCTGGTTAAACCGTTTGGTTTTCGACCACTACGCCCCGGGTTCGATTCCTGCATTGGACACTTTTTTTCTGTTTAAAAAAAAAAAAATGCTCCAATGGCCCCCGATTCTTGCAAAAGTCCAACCCCACCAGCGAGTACAAATAACCAAACAAGGCTCTGGCACATTTGTAAGTGCAAAGTCGAACTGCTTTTCACATGTGTAGACATGTGGTGGGCTTACAGTAAAAGCAGTCGCTAACTACCCACCATGATTATCATGGCTTTGAGATAAGAAAGAAGAAGATTAAATTTTAATATAAATATTTAGTAGAGTATTTGGTGGCCATTGCCACATACATAGGTTATTTATGTGGATTGTTGTTTCCATCTAATCTCCCTGTTGTTGTTGTTGTGTCCTGGCTGCTGTTCTTTGTTCCATCCCATCACAGCAGCGAGTCATTCACCTCCGACCTACTTTAGCTCGTGTTATTTTTAACTCCTCTGTAACTCTCTTTCCGGCTTCTCGTACATCTTTCTTTCTTTTCTTTTTTTAAACCCTTTTATCGCTGCCGATCATGATCTGTTATGTGATATGTAGTTTTTTACTATGATGACATTTTTTTAAAATGTGGAATTGCATGATTTTGAGCTTTTCACTTTCGTGCTGTTTTCATATGCAAAGAGGTTATTTTTAAAGCTTTTACTTTCGTGTCATTTTTACGTACAAGTGTGTGATTTTGAGCTTTTATTCTGGTGCCATTTTCATGTGCAAAGAGGTTATTTTTAAAGCTTTTACTTTCGTGTCATTTTTGACGTACAAGTACGTGATTTTGAGCTTTTATTCTGGTGCCATTTTCATGTGCAAAGAGGTTATTTTTAAAGCTTTTACTTTCGTGTCATTTTTCACGTACAAGTGCGTGAGTTTGAGAGTTTACTCTGGTGCCATTTTTACGTGCAAGTGTGTGATTTTTGAGCTTTTACTCCAATGTAATTTTCATTGGCATTTTTGTGATTTTAATCTTTGGTGACATTTTTCACATGAAATTGAGTGTTTGATTCTGGTGACTATATGATGCTAGTGAAATCTATGCCTCAGCAATTATTCAGATTCAATCTCCATTGTATTTTAACTTATAAGATGGTATCTCTCTGGGAAGAGCCTATTGTTTTCTGATAAATAACTCCATCAAGAATTCCCTTTTAGTGCCGGATATATACAGTAGAACTTCCTTTTAATGGACACCCTTGTTAACAGACACCTCTCTACAAAGGACAGTTTTCATTTGCAAAATTATCATTTTTTACAATTTAGCAACTTTCCAGTAAGAGGACATACCTCTCCCTAAAGGACACTTTGGCTCTGCAATTAGGTGTCTTTTACAGGGAGGTTCTATTGTTTATACCGCAATTGTAAAAAATTCAAATTTTTGGTGGTGTTCTGCTGGGGATGCTGAGTAGAGCTCATCAATAGATGAATTAATACAGTCAATAATGTGGTTTGGGGGTTGCAGGTTGAGAATTTGTACTTGTGTATAAAAGCAATAATTAGTTCCAACTATTTATGCAGTTAAACTTGTCTATAGCGCCCCCACTTGGGACTCACCAAAATAGGGTACTATAGAGAGGGGGTGTTATAGACAGGTCACTTTTAATATAAATGCCATCGTACTACGTATTTAAAATCGGCCGCTATAGAGAGGGAGGCGCTATTTAGAGGGGGTGCTATAGACAGGTCACTTTTAATATAAATCCCATCGTACTACGTATTTAAAATCGGCCGCTATAGAGAGGGAGGCGCTATTTAGAGGGGGTGCTATAGACAGGTCACTTTTAATGTAAATCCCATCGTACTACGTATTTAAAATCGGCCGCTATAGAGAGGGAGGCGCTATTTAGAGGTTATAGAGGTTATAGACAGGTTTAACTGTAATATATATACCAATACCCATCCACATCTACTATATGTCTTAATTTCGCTATATGTAGGTAATCAAAGACACGGAATTCTGTAAAACGTCAATTCTTTTATTGTAAACGAACACAAAACATTTGCTGAACTTTAGGAAGAGTCTTCTTAATCTGAAACTAAGAAAGATGTTTATGACAACTTCTCTGAAAACTCAACTTGTTTTGTGTGTTTGTTCTTAATAAAATAATTTAGTTATGATAACAATTTGGATTATAAAGACAAGGTAATAAGACCAAATTCAAATAAATTGTGATGTTTCTGTAACAGTGTTGTTTAGAAACACAAGGTAATAAGACCAAATACAAATAAATAAATAGTGTGTGACGTTTCGGTAACAGTGTTGTTACCATCTTCACACACTATTTATATATTTGGATTTGGTCTTATTACCTTGTGTTTATAATCTACTAGCCGAATGACCCGGGCAACGCCCGTGTTTTACCCGATTGAATGTTTTGATTCAAATACTATTTGTTACAATTATAAATTGGCGCCTTATATAAATGCATATGTTAGTTAATAACTATAGCCTATGTGCTTTATCTGTCTATGTACTGTTGGCTTCCGTAGGCGTCTCTTACTGGGAAAAAGAAAGAGAGGATTCCATTTGGTTATTAACTAATATATGCATTTATTTAAGGAGCGACCCTCTCCAACACAATAGTTACAAAAATGGGGGGGGGGGGGGCAAAGGTGGTGTGATCGTAGCCGACCAATAGGAGGGCGCCATTCCAAAAAAAAAAAGTAAACCGTGACAGAGATGACTGATGAAGAATGACGCTCGTAACTGTATATAGAAAATACCATAATTGTGCCTTATCAGTGTTGTTTAGAATTTGGTAAGGAAAAAATATGAGGCTTCCAGGAATAAGTTTCTTTTTTAAATTTGTAATTCACAAATCTTTCTCTAGCTTTCAGACAGGAAAGCCTTTCTACAGGAGAAATAGCCATGTAGAACTTGAGACTTTTGATGGCTTCTGCTGGGGATGAGTAGAAATTCTCAACAAACCACATCATTGACACTGTATTGACTCATCCATTTGATCATCCAACAAAAAAATTTAAAATGGTTAATGATCAAACACAATTTGGATTATAGAATATAATAAAGGAAATAAGACCTAATCCAAATAATTTATTTATGTAGGTAATCAAAGACACAGAATTCTGTAAAGCGTCAATTCTTTTATTTTAAACGAACACAAAACATTTGCTGAACTTTAGGAAGAGTCTTCTTAATCTGAAACTAAGAAAGATGTTTATGACAACTTCTCTGAAAACTCAGCTTGTTTTGTGTGTTATTTATCTTTTGTCTGATGAGAGATGGTGACAATGTTGTTGCCGAAACGTCACACACTAATAAATTATTTGGATTAGGTCTTATTTCCTTTATTAAAATGGTTAAAAATAAAAAAAATCAAAATGTGTTGTGAAAACTAAAAGTTATAAAGGAAGGAGATTTTCTATGGGTGGGTCTTTCAATGACAATCCTCCTCCACCAAGAATTCCCAATCCCAGCAGACGAAGCGATGAAAGTAAGACAAGGCTGTCTGCGGGCCAGACATCTCAGACGGTATCTTCCTCCACCGCCGCCGTTGTCCTAATTTCACCTGACCTTGGACCTGCCCTACTTTACACCCCTTCCCCTCTAGAAACTTCCTTAACTATGTCTGTCTCTTGTCTATCTCTTTGTGGGAGCTGCAGTTGGGAATATAAACGGATGAATAAAACACAATTTGGATTATAGATTACAAGAGAAGGAATTGCCTGACAACATCTTGAAGAAGGAACAAAAGTTAACGGTGACAAGTTTCTTCTATTAAAGCTGTAAATTCGGCAAGCTTTCGGACTTTGTCGTCCTTCGACAGGCAACTTTCCAAGAAACTGAAAGATAATATATATATACAGGTAAATATTTACATGATAAGAACTTTTATTAGTGAAATAAATTATTATTATACAAAATTCTCTTTATCTATGTAAACAAATTTGTTCCGAGGAAAGGATGACCACCTTTGGGTACAGGGAAAGGCAAAGAACCATCTGAAACCTTGCCTTTCCCTGTACCCAAAGGTGGTCATCCTTTCCTCAGAACAAATTTGTTTACATAGATAAAGAGAATTTTGTATAATAATAATTTATTTCACTAATAAAAGTTCTTATCATGTAAATATTTACCCATATATATATTATCTTTCAGTTTCTTGGAAAGTTACCTGTTGAAGGATGTCAAAGTCTGAAAGCTTGCCGAATTTACAGCTTTAATAGAAGAAACTTGTCACCGCTAACTTTTGTTCCTTCTTCAAGATTATAGATTATAAACACAAGATGATTATACCAAATCTAAATAAATAATAGTGTGTGATGTTTCGGTAACAGCCTTGTTACCATCTTCACTTTTATCTTTTGTCTGAAGATGGTAACAATGCTGTTGTTCTTATTGTTGTTGATATTATTACCTTGAGAGAGGGATGTTGTTATAGGGAGATGTGACTGTGTTATATATAGATAGGTAAATGAGGTGGTGTTATCCAGGAACCTCCAAGCTGCCATCTGCTCCTATTTTGACTTTGAGTCTCCCTACGTCCACCTCCCCGCCATGTCCTTGGTCAAGGACATCACTGTGGGGGAAGGGGAGGCAGTTCCTCCTGCCACGCGGTTCATCAAGACATGGAGGCTCCACAATCCAAGTAAGTCTCTCTGTCTTCTTTCTATAGCAAAATCACAGAGTCAAGAAACATCCATTTCAGTGTTTTGTTTTGTTGTTAAACACAAGGTAATAAAACCAAAATCCAAATAAATAAATAGTATGTGATATTTCGGTAACAGCATTGTTAACATCTTCAGATGAGTACATTCATGATATGGTACAATTTGGATTATAGATTATAAACACAAGGTAATAAGACCAAATCCAAATAAATAGTGTGTGACGTTTCGGTAACAGCATTGTCAACATCTTCAGACAAGTACATTCATGATAAGGTACAATTTGGATTATAGATTGTAAACACAAGGTAATAAGACCAAATCCAAATAAATAAATAGAATGTGACGTTTCAGTAACAGCATTGTCAACATCTTCAGACGAGTAAATTCATGATAAGGCACAATTTGGATTATAGATTATAAACACAAGGTAATAAGACCAAATCCAAATAAATAAATAGAATGTGACGTTTCAGTAACAGCATTGTTAACATCTTCAGACAAGTACATTCATGATATGGCACAATTTGGATTATAGATTATAACCACATGGTAATAAGACCAAATCCAAATAAATAAATAGAATGTGACGTTTCAGTAACAGCATTGTTAACATCTTCAGACAAGTACATTCATGATATGGCACAATTTGGATTATAGATTATAAACATAAGGTAATAAGACCAAAATCCAAATAAATAAATAGAATGTGACGTTTCAGTAACAGCATTGTTAACATCTTCAGACAAGTACATTCATGATATGGCACAATTTGGATTATAGATTATAACCACATGGTAATAAGACCAAAATCCAAATAAATAAATAGAATGTGACGTTTAGGTAATAGCATTGTCAACATCTTCAGACAAGTACATTCATGATAAGGTACAATTTGGATTATAGATTGTAAACACAAGGTAATAAATAAATAGTATGCGACGTTTCAGTAACAGCATTGTTAACATCTTCAGACAAAAATACTGATACTGTTGAAACTGATACTGTTAGAATATATAAGCCAAGTTTTTTTCTTCTTTTTAAAACATACTTCTTCTTCTTTCTTATCCTCATACAATCATATTGATACCATATATTTTTATTTTTTTGCTTATCCCTAGTACACATGGTATAGGCCATGATAATCATGGTGGGTAGAAGTAGGCAACTGCTTTTTACTGTAAGTGCACCACATGTCTACACATGTGAAAAGCAGTTCGACTTTGCACTAACAAATATGCCAGAGCCCCGTTTGGTTACTTGCACTCGCTGGTGGGGTTGGATTTTTTTTGCAAGAATCGGGGGCCATTGGACCATTTTTTTTAAATCAGAAAAAAAGTGCCCAATGCGGGTCGTTTAGGCCATCCTTCCACTGACCCCCTTGATACCATATTGATAACAATGGTATCCACCGATTTCTCTTATTGTAAAACGAATACAAGAAACTAAACTTTCTCCTCTAGCTTCTTGTTTTTTTTTTTTTTGCTTATCCCTAGTACACGTGGTACAGGCCATGATAATCATGGTGGGTAGTTAGTGACTGCTTTTTACTGTAAGCGCACCACATGTCTACACATGTGAAAGCAGTTCGACTTTGCACTTACAAATGTGCCAGAGCCCCGTTTGGTTACTTGCACTCGCTGGTGGGGTTGGACTTTTGCAAGAATCGGGGGGGCCATTGGAGCATTTTTTTTTTTAAACAGAAAAAAGTGTCCAATGCGGGGATCGAACCCGGGTCGTAGTGGTCGTAAACTAAACGGTTTAACCAGCCTTCCACCGACCTAGCTTCTTGTTACATATTACAGCCTATTAAAATTTGTCTCAAAATGGAGAACACACACTGATGATAGAATCATTTGTCTTCTTCTTCTTTCTTATCTCCACTCAAACATATTAGGGTATCAAGTTGTGACCCTTGATGGTGTCTGTTTGACAACCTTCATGACTGGGTGAAGTAGAATGTGTCTGCCTTTGTCATTAAGACTGGGAGCACTGCTCAGTGGCAGGCCGACTTAGCTCCAAAAGAAATGGCCGCCTCTGACACAAGGAACAGACGCCATGTGCAGCTGCTCTTAACATGGAGTACAAAGAATCATTTGTTAATAAAATTACTGTGGAGGGGTTTTGATTGAGGAGTGTTGTATACACCTTCGATTTTTGACACCAAACACTATCCCTGATTGAACCCCGCATTGCACACTTGTTTTTTTTTTTTGCTTCAATGGTCCCTGATTCTTTCACAAGTCCTAATCCCACCAATAAGTGTAAGTAATTAAGTGGCACCCCTAACTGGTCTCTCCATGTGTCAACATGTTACTTAGAGCAAAATGTTCTCAATCTTGCAACATTATAGACTGTATTAACTCATTCATTGATAAGCTCTACTCATCCCCAGCAGACACCATCAACAAGCTCTACAAGCTTGATACCCTAATATAATTGTGAGTGGAGATAAGAAAGAAGAAGAGACTCATCCCCAGCAGACCCCATCAACAAGCTCTACAAGCTTGATACCCTAATATGATTGTGAGTGGAGATAAGAAAGAAGAAGAGACTCATCCCCAGCAGACACCATCGACAAGCTCTACAAGCTTGATACCCTAAAATGATTGTGAGTAGAGATAAGAAAGAAGAAGAGACTCATCCCCAGCAGACACCATCAACAAGCTTTACAAGCTTGATACCCAAATATGATTGTGAGTGGAGATAAGGAAGAAGAAGAAGACTCATCCCCAGCAGACACCATCAACAAGCTCTACAAGCTTGATACCCTAATATGATTGTGAGTGGAGATAAGGAAGAAGAAGAGACTCATCCCCAGCAGACACCATCAACAAGCTCTACAAACTTGATACCCTGATATGATTGTGAGTGGAGATAAGAAAGAAGAAGAGAATCATCCCCGGCAGACCCCATCAACAAACTCTACAAGATTGATACCCTAATATGATTGTGAATGGAGATAAGAAAGAAGAGACTCATCCTCAGCAGACACCACCAACAAGCTCTACAAGCTTGATACCCTAATATGATTGTGAGTAGGATAAGAAAGAAGAAGAGACTCATCCTCAGCAGACATCATAAACAAGCTTTACAAGCTTGATACCCTAATATGATTGTGAGTGGAGATAAGAAAGAAGAAGAGACTCATCCCCAGCAGACATCATCAACAAGCTCTACAAGCTTGATACCCTAATATGATTGTGAGTGGAGATAAGAAAGAAGAAGAGACTCATTCCCGGCAGACACCATCAACAAGCTCTACAAGCTTGATACCCTGATATGATTGTGAGTGGAGATAAGAAAGAAGAAGAGACTCATCCCCAGCAGACACCATCAACAAGCTCTACAAGCTTGATACCCTAATATGATTGTGAGTGGAGATAAGAAAGAAGAAGATAATCATCCCTGGCAGACACCATCAACAAGTTCTACAAGCTTGATACCCTAATATGATTGTGAGTGGAGATAAGAAAGAAGAAGAGGCTCATCCCCAGCAGACACCATCAACAAGTTCTACAAGCTTGATACCCTAATATGATTGTGAGTAGAGATAAGAAAGAAGAAGACACATCCCCAGCAGACACCACCAACAAGTTCTACAAGCTTGATACCCTAATATGATTGTGAGTAGAGATAAGAAAGAAGAAGACACATCCCCAGCAGACACCATCAACAAGTTCTACAAGCTTGATACCCTAATATGATTGTGAGTGGAGATAAGAAAGAAGAAGAGACTCATCCCCAGCAGACACCATCAACAAGCTCTACAAGCTTGATACCCTAATATGATTGTGAGTAGAGATAAGAAAGAAGAAGACACATCCCCAGCAGACACCATCAACAAGCTCTACAAGCTTGATACCCTAATATGATTGTGAGTAGAGATAAGAAAGAAGAAGACACATCCTCAGCAGACACCACCAACAAGCTCTACAAGCTTGATACCCTAATATGATTGTGAATGGAGATAAGAAAGAAGAGACTCATCCTCAGCAGACACCACCAACAAGCTCTACAAGCTTGATACCCTAATATGATTGTGAGTAGAGATAAGAAAGAAGAAGAGACTCATCCTCAGCAGACATCATAAACAAGCTTTACAAGCTTGATACCCTAATATGATTGTGAGTGGAGATAAGAAAGAAGAAGAGACTCATCCTCAGCAGACACCATCAACAAGCTCTACATGCTTGATTCCCTAATATGATTGTGAGTAGAGATAAGAAAGAAGAAGAGACTCATCCCCAGCAGACATCATAAACAAGCTTTACAAGCTTGATACCCTAATATGATTGTGAGTGGAGATAAGAAAGAAGAAGAGGCTCATCCCCAGCAGACACCATCAACAAGCTCTACAAGCTTGATACCCTAATATGATTGTGAGTGGAGATAAGAAAGAAGAAGAGACTTATCCCCAGCAGACATCATCAACAAGCTCTACAAGCTTGATACCCTAATATGATTGAGTGGAGATAAGAAAGAAGAACAAAAGATAGTCGCTAATTAACCACCAACCTTTATCATGGACCTCCACCATTTATATTTTTTGGGATAAGTTAAAAAAAAAATTAACTGAAAAGCTCCATAACCTTATGTAATTACAGTTCAGGATAATCCATCAAGCTGGATTTGAACCAGCGACCTAAGGATCACTAACTCGATAGCTCAGTTGGCAGAGCGGAGAACTGTAGATGTTTCAACGGTGATCCCACAGGTTCAAATCTGGCTCGAGGGAGTTCAGGATAACAATACAGTTAAACCTCCACATAAAAGGAAATTCCCAATAGAAGACACCTCTCTACAAAGAACAGTTTTCATCACCCCATTTTCCATTTTTCTCAATTTTCTGTTCTCTGGTAAGAGGACACCTTTCCCTAAAGAACACTTTTTGGCTCTGCAACTAGGTGTCCTTTACAGGGAGGTTCTACTATATTAGTGGCCCGATTTCAAGGTTTTTTTAAATATTCCATGTGAGAGCTTTTATAGAGATATCGAGTGGGGAATAACCTGTCAATGAAATAGCTGGTATTGTCGGTGTACTGCCTCTTATTATTGCCTACAAAGAGGAGGTAGTTCACTATTGTAAAAATAATTAATGATAAAAGGTTTTCTCCTGCGTAGAGGTTTACATGAGATGATCATAATAAAAGAAAATAAGACCTAATCCAAATAATTTATTAGTATGTGACGTTTCGGCAACAACATTGTCACCATCATCAGACAAAAAGAATAGAATTTCTTTTGTCTGATGATGGTGACAATGTTGTTGCCGAAATGTCACATACTAATAAATTATTTGGATTAGGTCTTATTCGGCTGAAGAGAAGGGAAAGCTATATAATCTAAATGATGTAAATAATCTTTGTCAGGATTAGAATGACGAATCCTGTATGGGACTTTGATCCCAGTAAAAGGCTTGTTGCTGCTGTTGTATATAGTCACAGTGTAGAAAATACTATACTATACCTACTACATATAGGTTTCTTTCTGTATTCTTAGTTCTCTTCAATTACTCTGTAAACTGGCGAATCCTTTATAGGACGAGAGGTCCTCAATAAAGGCTTTTGTTGTTGTTGGATTAGGTCTTATTTTCTTTTATTATGATCTATAATCCAAATTGTGCTTTATCATGAGATGATCATGTACATTACTAAAGTAGGGTAAACAATGACGTAAAGGAGATATTTCAAAACAAAACTTTCAGCGCTGCAGATAAAAGCCATGTTTTCTCTTATCACCTACTTATCTCACCTACCGGCTCTCCTGACAGATGATAGCCATTTGCATCAAGCTTTCCTTCTTGTACTACCTCTCTGCCGCACGAGCTCCTCGTTTTCTAGAGATTGAGATGGAATCAATGAAGATCTCAAAAACCTACCATTGCTGAGAAGTCGGCAGAAGAAATATCTAAGATTGATTTGAAAAATACATTTTTCAATCAATCAAACAAACAGCAACAATGTAAATCAGGCTGCTGGGAAAAAAACAAGTCTATGCAAATTGGACGGAAAGAATGGAAGCTTTGAATAAGGAATCAGCTTTGGAATCGGAATATGATTGGAAAATTTTTAAATCTAACAAAAGAAAAGGCCGGGAATCTCCGACCCATCCAACAAAAGTGGCAAAGGCTGAAGCCATCGCAGCCAAGCTATCACTACAACTGAGGCGGGAAGATGCTCTCACGCTTATAAGAACTAGCAGACAGCAACAAGAACTAGCCAAAGCGAGGTCGGCAGCGGCAACATTCGACCAGTGTTGCTTAATCGAACGGAGCCCGGACTTCCACCCAGTCGAGTACATGAAAGCGCTGGAGCAGTTGCTAGGGAAATCTTCAGTTTACCAGCTTATGAAGATGTCCAGCCATGTTCTGGTGACACTTTCCAGCGCTGAGAAGGTCGAACGCCTAATTGAGGAGGACCTCACCATCGGCAGCACACTCCTGAGAGCCTTCCCTTACAGACATCATTGCGGCGCTAAGGCCTTACTGCAAAGTGGCCTCGATGACCTACGAAATAGTAACCTGCAAAGGTTACTCCTGGACCACGGGCAGTAGGAAAGCCTTCGTCCTTCTGAACGAAGGATGGAAACTCCACCAGCTCCCTGCCAAGCTGGTGATTATCTCCAAAGGAGAATCAACAACTGCCTTCATCACCTACGACGTAAGATGTAGCAAATGTCACCGCCAGGGACATCGGCGAGCCACCTGCCCCTTGGGAACTCCCCAGAGTCGTACTGCCAATCTTCAGGACAACCAGAGTGGATCTCTGTCGACATTTATAGCCTCCCAGCCCACGTCCTCGCAAAATCCCGCAGCGCCTACATCGGCTGCAATGAGTCATGACACCACTAGGCAGACACCTTTAAGACCTTCCAGGTTTGCTACATCATTGTCTGCGGCGAACCTTTTTACCCTTCCCCAGGTAACTCCAGTCACTGAACATTCTGCTTCAGCGCCCAATGTCAACTGGTTGAGGCAACTACAAGCGCCCTCTTTGGCCTCAAGTCAGAGGAGCAGCGTAAAGACCCGTGCGCCTGCTCCCACTATAGCTGCACTATTTGACCACTCTGCGCCAGAGGCTGCCCCGTGGCAGATGACCCTCGCACCAACAGCCCATAAGGACAAAACCCCCAAGACTGCACCCTCCACCAGCATTCCGCAATCTTCCAATGCCCAAACTAAAAGGCCTCCTCGTTACGCTGAGGATATGTTCAGAGTCGAAGATCTTTTTTTATAAACTGGACTCTCACTCAGAGAGTCCTGCTTCCCCTGGAAATTGAAACAGAGATGATGGTATTGGCCGTTTTTTACAGTGAAGCTAAGGAGGATCTCCTGGTCAGCTTACACCAGATGAAAAGATCATTCTCGCGAAGCTCCTCAACCGTGCAATAGTGAGTGTTAACGACAGTGACCACTACATAACCAAGAAGCTATCTGAATTTAAGGTAGCTTGTGAAGCTTAATTCCAGATGTCTCTTGATTGAGGGTTCTATCTGATGTATATATATGTCATAAAAAAAGACGTATATTCTAGTTACGTTGCCAATTCATGCAGTCGTGGATGGTAAAAATGAATGATAACTTTTGTCCCAAAATTGTATTTATTTTTTTTTTGATTATTTTTTAAAGCAAACAGTTTTTGCATAGATACAACTAACAATGTTATTTTTATTATAAAAAAAGCAAATTAGGTTATATTCTTTTTGTTTAGGATTCCTTTACATTTTTAAAAATTAACTCTGTGTTTATTTCTTATTTTTACTTTGATTATTTAAATTATAATTTTAGTTATATTATGAAAACAATTCCAATAAATATTATGGTTATGATTATAAAATTTTTAATTATATATTAATGAATAATAAAAATCATATTTTTATTATGTCATATATTTTTGATATTTTTTAAATTTTTGTTTAATTTTTTTTCCTGATTTGTGCGGATATTTTTGCACTTTGACATTGTATTAACAAGATGTCAATAAATTATGTGAATTGTCAAATTGTCTCTCTCTCTCTCTCTTTTTACAAGGCTATTGAACAACTGAATAGTAGTCAGTCACTCCTTTAAAAATAATTTGTCTTTTCATTTTTTTTCCTAAGGTTCTTAAACACAAGGTAATAAGACCAAATCCAAATAAATAAATAGTGTGTGACGTTTCTGTAACAGCTTTGTTACCAAAAAAAAAAAAGGTGGACGAATGAGTAACACCCTCGATTCCCGACAGTCATGAATCGGGATTGAATTCCGTATTAACATTTTGTTTAATATGCGAATAACCTTCACATATTATTCATTGTTTCAAATATCATAAACTAGGTTGTTCTTGTTGAGCTGTACCTAATAAAGTAATTTTGGAACCGGCGGTTGTTACCATCATCAGACAAAAGTACTGTTACTGAAACGTTGCACACTATTTATTTGGATTTAGTCTTATTATCTTGTGTTTATAATCTACTAGCCGAATGACCCGGGCAACGCCCGGGGTTTACCCGATTAAATGCTTTTATTCAAATACTATTCGTTACAATTATAAATTGGCGCCGTGGATGTCATTCTTGTATAATATATAAATGAGTTTTAAAAATTGTAAAAAAAAAAAAAATGCATCGGCCTGGAATCGAACCCGGGGCGCCCGCGTGGCAGGCGAGCATTCTACCACTGAACCAAAAGCAAACGGTGACAGAATTAAGAACGCATGACGATGATAACTATATATTATCCGTGACAGAGGCAGTGCTTATCTCATTAGACGATGTCTAGAAGTCTATTCTTCTCTAGCTTTGATTGAAGGAAGAGTAGAATTCATATGGAATAATAGTGTGTATCTTGTTGATGGGAACATCTGAGGTACACAAAGGTAGAACTTTGCTTGTTAACATTTAGCTGGGCTTAGTAGGACAGCCTTCATGTCTAGGGTACCAGGAGTACAAGACTCCAGACATACTGTCCTGTTAACATTTAGCTGGGCTTAGTAGGACAGCCTTCATGTCTAGGGTACCAGGAGTACAAGACTCCAGACATACTGTCCTGTTAACATTTAGCTGGGCTTAGTAGGACAGCCTTCATGTCTAGGGTACCAGGAGTACAAGACTCCAGACATACTGTCCTGTTAACATTTAGCTGGGCTTAGTAGGACAGCCTTCATGTCTAGGATACCAGGAGTACAAGACTCCAGACATACTGTCCTGTTAACATTTAGCTGGGCTTAGTAGGACAGCCTTCATGTCTAGGGTACCAGGAGTACAAGACTCCAGACATACTGTCCTGTTAACATTTAGCTGGGCTTAGTAGGACAGCCTTCATGTCTAGGTTACCAGGAGTACAAGACTCCAGACATACTGTCCTGTTAACATTCAGCTGGGCTTAGTAGGACAGCCTTCATGCCTAGGGTACCAGGAGTACAAGACTCCAGACATACTGTCCTGTTAACATTTAGCTGGGCTTAGTAGGACAGCCTTCATGTCTAGGGTACCAGGAATACAAGACTCCAGACATACTGTCCTGTTAACATTTAGCTGGGCTTAGTAGGACAGCCTTCATGTCTAGGTTACCAGGAGTACAAGACTCCAGACATACTGTCCTGTTAACATTTAGCTGGGCTTAGTAGGACAGCCTTCATGGCTAGGGTACCAGGAATACAAGACTCCAGACATACTGTCCTGTTAACATTTAGCTGGGCTTAGTAGGACAGCCTTCATGGCTAGGGTACCAGGAATACAAGACTCCAGACATACTGTCCTGTTAACATTTAGCTGGGCTTAGTAGGACAGCCTTCATGTCTAGGGTACCAGGAGTACAAGACTCCAGACATACTGTCCTGTTAACATTTAGCTGAGCTTAGTAGGACAGCCTTCATGTCTAGGGTACCAGGAATACAAGACTCCAGACATACTGTCCTGTTAACATTTAGCTGGGCTTAGTAGGACAGCCTTCATGTCTAGGGTACCAGGAGTACAAGACTCCAGACATACTGTCCTGTTAACATTTAGCTGGGCTTAGTAGGACAGCCTTCATGTCTAGGGTACCAGGAGTACAAGACTCCAGACATACTGTCCTGTTAACATTTAGCTGAGCTTAGTAGGACAGCCTTCATGTCTAGGGTACCAGGAGTACAAGACTCCAGACATACTGTCCTGTTAACATTTAGCTGGACATAGTAGGACAGCCTTCATGTCTAGGGTACCAGGTGTACAAGACTCCAGACATACTGTCCTGTTAACATTTAGCTGGGCTTAGTAGGACAGTCTTCATGTCTAGGGTACCAGGAGTATACAAGACTCCAGACATACTGTCCTGTTAACGTTTAGCTGGACATAGTAGGACAGCCTTCATGTCTAGGGTACCAGGAATACAAGACTCCAGACATACTTTCCTGTTAACATTTAGCTGGGCTTAGTAGGACAGTCTTCATGTCTAGGGTACCAGGAGTATACAAGACCCCAGACATACTGTCCTGTTAACATTTAGCTGGACATAGTAGGACAGCCTTCATGTCTAGGGTACCAGGAGTATACAAGACTCCAGACATACTGTCCTGTTAACATTTAGCTGGGCTTAGTAGGACAGCCTTCATGTCTAGGGTACCAGGAATACAAGACTCCAGACATACTGTCCTGTTAACATTTAGCTGGACATAGTAGGACAGCCTTCATGTCTAGGGTACCAGGAGTACAAGACTCCAGACATACTGTCCTGTTAACATTTAGCTGGGCTTAGTAGGACAGCCTTCATGTCTAGGGTACCAGGAGTATACAAGACCCCAGACATACTGTCCTGTTAACATTTAGCTGGACATAGTAGGACAGCCTTCATGTCTAGGGTACCAGGAGTATACAAGACTCCAGACATACTGTCCTGTTAACATTTAGCTGGGCTTAGTAGGACAGCCTTCATGTCTAGGGTACCAGGAATACAAGACTCCAGACATACTGTCCTGTTAACATTTAGCTGGACATAGTAGGACAGCCTTCATGTCTAGGGTACCAGGTGTACAAGACTCCAGACATACTGTCCTGTTAACATTTAGCTGGGCTTAGTAGGACAGCCTTCATGTCTAGGGTACCAGGAGTACAAGACTCCAGACATACTGTCCTGTTAACATTTAGCTGGGCTTAGTAGGACAGCCTTCATGTCTAGGGTACCAGGAATACAAGACTCCAGACATACTGTCCTGTTAACATTTAGCTGGACATAGTAGGACAGCCTTCATGTCTAGGGTACCAGGTGTACAAGACTCCAGACATACTGTCCTGTTAACATTTAGCTGGGCTTAGTAGGACAGCCTTCATGTCTAGGGTACCAGGAGTACAAGACTCCATACATACTGTCCTGTTAACATTTAGCTGGGCTTAGTAGGACAGCCTTCATGTCTAGGGTACCAGGAGTACAAGACTCCAGACATACTGTCCTGTTAACATTTAGCTGGGCTTAGTAGGACAGCCTTCATGTCTAGGGTACCAGGAATACAAGACTCCAGACATACTGTCCTGTTAACATTTAGCTGGGCTTAGTAGGACAGCAGCCTTCATGTCTAGGGTACCAGGAGTACAAGACTCCAGACATACTGTCCTGTTAACATTTAGCTGGGCTTAGTAGCACAGCCTTCATATCTAGGGTACCAGGAGTACAAGACTCCAGACATACTGTCCTGTTAACATTCAGCTGGGCTTAGTAGGACAGCCTTCATGCCTAGGGTACCAGGAGTACAAGACTCCAGACATACTGTCCTGTTAACATTTAGCTGGGCTTAGTAGCACAGCCTTCATATCTAGGGTACCAGGAGTACAAGACTCCAGACATACTGTCCTGTTAACATTCAGCTGGGCTTAGTAGGACAGCCTTCATGTCTAGGGTACCAGGAATACAAGACTCCAGACATACTGTCCTGTTAACATTTAGCTTGGCTTAGTAGGACAGCTTTCATATCTAGGGTACCAGGAGTACAAGACTCCAGACATACTGTCCTGTTAACATTTAGCTGGGCTTAGTAGCACAGCCTTCATGTCTAGGGTACCAGGAATACAAGACTCCAGACATACTGTCCTGTTAACATTTAGCTGGGCTTAGTAGGACAGCCTTCATGTCTAGGGTACCAGGAATACAAGACTCCAGACATACTGTCCTGTTAACATTTAGCTGGACATAGTAGGAAAGCAGCCTTCATGTCTAGGGTACCAGGAGTACAAGACTCCAGACATACTGTCCTGTTAACATTTAGCTGGGCTTAGTAGGACAGTCTTCATGTCTAGGGTACCAGGAATACAAGACTCCAGACATACTGTCCTGTTAACATTTAGCTGGACATAGTAGGACAGCCTTCATGTCTAGGGTACCAGGAATACAAGACTCCAGACATACTGTCCTGTTAACATTTAGCTGGGCTTAGTAGGACAGCCTTCATGTCTAGGGTACCAGGAATACAAGACTCCAGACATACTGTCCTGTTAACATTTAGCTTGGCTTAGTAGGACAGCTTTCATATCTAGGGTACCAGGAGTACAAGACTCCAGACATACTGTCCTGTTAACATTTAGCTTGGCTTAGTAGCACAGCCTTCATATCTAGGGTACCAGGAGTACAAGACTCCAGACATACTGTCCTGTTAACATTTAGCTGGACATAGTAGGACAGCAGCCTTCATGTCTAGGGTACCAGGAGTACAAGACTCCAGACATACTGTCCTGTTAACATTTAGCTGGGCTTAGTAGGACAGCCTTCATGTCTAGGGTACCAGGAGTACAAGACTCCAGACATACTGTCCTGTTAACATTTAGCTGGGCTTAGTAGGACAGCCTTCATGTCTAGGGTACCAGGAGTACAAGACTCCAGACATACTGTCCTGTTAACATTTAGCTGGGCTTAGTAGGACAGCAGCCTTCATGTCTAGGGTACCAGGAGTACAAGACTCCAGACATACTGTCCTGTTAACATTTAGCTGGGCTTAGTAGGACAGCCTTCATGTCTAGGGTACCAGGAGTATACAAGACTCCAGACATACTGTCCTGTTAACATTTAGCTGGGCTTAGTAGGACAGCAGCCTTCATGTCTAGGGTACCAGGAGTACAAGACTCCAGACATACTGTCCTGTTAACATTTAGCTGGGCTTAGTAGGACAGCCTTCATGTCTAGGGTACCAGGAGTATACAAGACTCCAGACATACTGTCCTGTTAACATTTAGCTGGGCTTAGTAGGACAGCAGCCTTCATGTCTAGGGTACCAGGAGTACAAGACTCCAGACATACTGTCCTGTTAACATTTAGCTGGGCTTAGTAGGACAGCCTTCATGTCTAGGTTACCAGGAGTACAAGACTCCAGACATACTGTCCTGTTAACATTTAGCTGGGCTTAGTAGCACAGCCTTCATATCTAGGGTACCAGGAGTACAAGACTCCAGACATACTGTCCTGTTAACATTTAGCTGGGCTTAGTAGGACAGTCTTCATGTCTAGGGTACCAGTAGTACAGGACTCCAGACATACTGTCCTGTTAACATTTAGCTGGGCTTAGTAGCACAGCCTTCATGTCTAGGGTACCAGGAATACAAGACTCCAGACATACTGTCCTGTTAACATTTAGCTGGACTTAGTAGGACAGCCTTCATGTCTAGGGTACCAGGAGTACAAGACTCCAGACATACTGTCCTGTTAACATTTAGCTGGGCTTAGTAGCACAGCCTTCATGTCTAGGGTACCAGGAATACAAGACTCCAGACATACTGTCCTGTTAACATTTAGCTGGGCTTAGTAGGACAGCCTTCATGTCTAGGGTACCAGGAGTACAAGACTCCAGACATACTGTCCTGGTAACATTTAGCTGGGCTTAGTAGGACAGCCTTCATGTCTAGGGTACCAGGAGTACAAGACTCCAGACATACTGTCCTGTTAACATTTAGCTGGGCTTAGTAGGACAGCCTTCATGTCTAGGGTACCAGGTGTACAAGACTCCAGACATACTGTCCTGTTAACATTTAGCTGGGCTTAGTAGGACAGCCTTCATGTCTAGGATACCAGGTGTACAAGACTCCAGACATACTGTCCTGTTAACATTTAGCTGGGCTTAGTAGGACAGCCTTCATGTCTAGGGTACCAGGAGTACAAGACTCCAGACATACTGTCCTGTTAACATTTACCTGGGCTTAGTAGGACAGCCTTCATGTCTAGGATACCAGGTGTACAAGACTCCAGACATACTGTCCTGTTAACATTTACCTGGGCTTAGTAGGACAGCCTTCATGTCTAGGATACCAGGTGTACAAGACTCCAGACATACTGTCCTGTTAACATTTAGCTGGGCTTAGTAGGACAGCCTTCATGTCTAGGGTACCAGGAGTACAAGACTCCAGACATACTGTCCTGTTAACATTTAGCTGGGCTTAGTAGGACAGCCTTCATGTCTAGGGTACCAGGAGTACAAGACTCCAGACATACTGTCCTGTTAACATTTAGCTGGGCTTAGTAGGACAGCCTTCATGTCTAGGATACCAGGAGTACAAGACTCCAGACATACTGTCCTGTTAACATTTAGCTGGGCTTAGTAGGACAGCCTTCATGTCTAGGGTACCAGGAGTACAAGACTCCAGACATACTGTCCTGTTAACATTTAGCTGGGCTTAGTAGGACAGCCTTCATGTCTAGGATACCAGGTGTACAAGACTCCAGACATACTGTCCTGTTAACATTTACCTGGGCTTAGTAGGACAGCCTTCATGTCTAGGGTACCAGGAGTACAAGACTCCAGACATACTGTCCTGTTAACATTTAGCTGGGCTTAGTAGGACAGCCTTCATGTCTAGGGTACCAGGAGTATACAGACTCCAGACATACTGTCCTGTTAACATTTAGCTGGGCTTAGTAGGACAGCCTTTATGTCTTGGGTACCAGGTGTACAAGACTCCAGACATACTGTCCTGTTAACATTTAGCTGGGCTTAGTAGGACAGCCTTCATGTCTAGTGTACCAGGAGTACAAGACTCCAGACACACTGTCCTGTTAACATTTAGCTGGGCTTAGTAGGACAGCCTTCATGTCTAGGGTACCAGGAATACAAGACTACAGACATACTGTCCTGTTAACATTTAGCTGGGCTTAGTAAGACAGCCTTCATGGCTAGTGTACCAGGAGTACAAGACTCCAGACACACTGTCCTGTTAACATTTAGCTGGGCTTAGTAGGACAGCCTTCATGTCTAGGGTACCAGGAGTACAAGACTACAGACATACTGTCCTGTTAACATTTAGCTGGGCTTAGTAGGACAGCCTTCATGTCTAGGGTACCAGGTGTACAAGACTCCAGACATACTGTCCTGTTAACATTTAGCTGGGCTTAGTAGGACAGCCTTCATGTCTAGGGTACCAGGTGTACAAGACTACAGACATACTGTCCTGTTAACATTTAGCTGGGCTTAGTAGGACAGCCTTCATGTCTAGGGTACCAGGAGTACAAGACTCCAGACACACTGTCCTGTTAACATTTAGCTGGGCTTAGTAGGACAGCCTTCATGTCTAGGGTACCAGGAGTACAAGACTACAGACATACTGTCCTGTTAACATTTAGCTGGGCTTAGTAGGACAGCCTTCATGTCTAGGGTACCAGGAGTACAAGACTCCAGACATACTGTCCTGTTAACATTTAGCTGGGCTTAGTAGGACAGCCTTCATGTCTAGGATACCAGGTGTACAAGACTCCAGACATACTGTCCTGTTAACATTTAGCTGGGCTTAGTAGGACAGCCTTCATGTCTAGGGTACCAGGAGTACAAGACTCCAGACATACTGTCCTGTTAACATTTAGCTGGGCTTAGTAGGACAGCCTTCATGTCTAGGATACCAGGAGTACAAGACTCCAGACATACTGTCCTGTTAACATTTAGCTGGGCTTAGTAGGACAGTCTTCATGGCTAGGGTACCAGGAGTACAAGACTCCAGACATACTGTCCTGTTAACATTTAGCTGGGCTTAGTAGGACAGCCTTTATGTCTAGGGTACCAGGAGTATACAAGACTCCAGACATACTGTCCTGTTAACATTTAGCTGGGCTTAGTAGGACAGCCTTCATGTCTAGGGTACCAGGAGTACAAGACTCCAGACATACTGTCCTGGTAACATTTAGCTGGGCTTAGTAGGACAGTCTTCATGGCTAGGGTACCAGGAGTACAAGACTCCAGACATACTGTCCTGTTAACATTTAGCTGGGCTTAGTAGGACAGCCTTCATGTCTAGGGTACCAGGAGTACAAGACTCCAGACATACTGTCCTGGTAACATTTAGCTGGGCTTAGTAGGACAGCCTTCATGTCTAGGGTACCAGGAGTACAAGACTCCAGACATACTGTCCTGTTAACATTTAGCTGGGCTTAGTAGGACAGCCTTCATGTCTAGGATACCAGGAGTACAAGACTCCAGACATACTGTCCTGTTAACATTTAGCTGGGCTTAGTAGGACAGCCTTCATATCTAGGGTACCAGGAGTACAAGACTCCAGACATACTGTCCTGTTAACATTTAGCTGAACTTAGTAGGACAGCCTTCATGTCTAGGGTACCAGGAGTACAAGACTCCAGACATACTGTCCTGTTAACATTTAGCTGAACTTAGTAGGACAGCCTTCATGTCTAGGGTACCAGGAGTACAAGACTCCAGACATACTGTCCTGTTAACATTTAGCTGAACTTAGTAGGACAGCCTTCATGTCCAGGGTACCAGGAGTACAAGACTCCAGACATACTGTCCTGTTAACATTTAGCTGAACTTAGTAGGACAGCCTTCATGTCTAGGGTACCAGGAGTACAAGACTCCAGACATACTGTCCTGTTAACATTTAGCTGGGCTTAGTAGGACAGCCTTCATGTCTAGGGTACCAGGAGTACAAGACTCCAGACATACTGTCCTGTTAACATTTAGCTGGGCTTAGTAGGACAGCCTTCATGTCTAGGGTACCAGGAGTACAAGACTCCAGACATACTGTCCTGTTAACATTTAGCTGGGCTTAGTAGGACAGCCTTCATGTCTAGGGTACCAGGAGTACAAGACTCCAGACATACTGTCCTGTTAACATTTAGCTGGGCTTAGTAGGACAGCCTTCATGTCTAGGGTACCAGGAGTACAAGACTCCAGACATACTGTCCTGTTAACATTTAGCTGGGCTTAGTAGGACAGCCTTCATGTCTAGGGTACCAGGAGTACAAGACTCCAGACATACTGTCCTGTTAACATTTAGCTGGGCTTAGTAGGACAGCCTTCATGTCTAGGGTACCAGGAGTACAAGACTCCAGACATACTGTCCTGTTAACATTTAGCTGGGCTTAGTAGGACAGCCTTCATGTCTAGGGTACCAGGAGTACAAGACTCCAGACATACTGTCCTGTTAACATTTAGCTGGGCTTAGTAGGACAGCCTTCATGTCTAGGGTACCAGGAGTACAAGACTCCAGACATACTGTCCTGTTAACATTTAGCTGGACTTAGTAGGACAGCCTTCATGTCCAGGGTACCAGGAGTACAAGACTCCAGACATACTGTCCTGTTAACATTTAGCTGGGCTTAGTAGGACAGCCTTCATGTCTAGGGTACCAGGAGTACAAGACTCCAGACATACTGTCCTGTTAACATTTAGCTGGGCTTAGTAGGACAGCCTTCATGTCCAGGGTACCAGGAGTACAAGACTCCAGACATACTGTCCTGTTAACATTTAGCTGGGCTTAGTAGGACAGCCTTCATGTCTAGGGTACCAGGAGTACAAGACTCCAGACATACTGTCCTGTTAACATTTAGCTGGGCTTAGTAGGACAGCCTTCATGTCTAGGGTACCAGGAGTACAAGACTCCAGACATACTGTCCTGTTAACATTTAGCTGGGCTTAGTAGGACAGCCTTCATGTCCAGGGTACCAGGAATACAAGACTCCAGACATACTGTCCTGTTAACATTTAGCTGGACTTAGTAGGACAGTCTTCATGGCTAAGGTACCAGGAGTACAAGACTCCAGACATACTGTCCTGTTAACATTTAGCTGGGCTTAGTAGGACAGCCTTCATGTCTAGGGTACCAGGAGTACAAGACTCCAGACATACTGTCCTGTTAACATTTAGCTGAACTTAGTAGGACAGCCTTCATGTCTAGGGTACCAGGAGTACAAGACTCCAGACATACTGTCCTGTTAACATTTAGCTGGGCTTAGTAGGACAGCCTTCATGTCCAGGGTACCAGGAGTACAAGACTCCAGACATACTGTCCTGTTAACATTTAGCTGGGCTTAGTAGGACAGCCTTCATGTCTAGGGTACCAGGAGTACAAGACTCCAGACATACTGTCCTGTTAACATTTAGCTGGGCTTAGTAGGACAGCCTTCATGTCTAGGGTACCAGGAGTACAAGACTCCAGACATACTGTCCTGTTAACATTTAGCTGGGCTTAGTAGGACAGCCTTCATGTCTAGGGTACCAGGAGTACAAGACTCCAGACATACTGTCCTGTTAACATTTAGCTGGGCTTAGTAGGACAGCCTTCATGTCTAGGGTACCAGGAGTACAAGACTCCAGACATACTGTCCTGTTAACATTTAGCTGGGCTTAGTAGGACAGCCTTCATGTCTAGGGTACCAGGAGTACAAGACTCCAGACATACTGTCCTGTTAACATTTAGCTGGGCTTAGTAGGACAGCCTTCATGTCTAGGGTACCAGGAGTACAAGACTCCAGACATACTGTCCTGTTAACATTTAGCTGGGCTTAGTAGGACAGCCTTCATGTCTAGGGTACCAGGAGTACAAGACATACTGCCCTGTCCAGGGTCACCTCCCCGCCATGCTGAGGCAGTTAACAAGACTTGGAGAGTTTGGAATTTTGTCAAATGGAATTTTGAAATCCACTAGAACTACCTTTCTCTAATGAACAACACCCAGTTACAGAGCCATAGTGTCCTTTAGGGAGATATGTCCTCTTGCAGGAGATGAGCTAAGTGATAAAAAATGATAAATTTGGCGATAACTCTTTTGTTATAGAGGTGTCTGCTAGAAAGAATGTCTCCTCATAGAGATTCTACTTGGAATAAATTATATTTTGATCTCTTAAAAGATGATAACTCTTTTTTTTACTTTAAAAAAAATTGCAAAAAAAAGAAAAGAATTAAATTAAGAATAAGATATAACGCTCATTATATATATTTTCACGGAGATAAAGTAAGGGAAAATTTGGGGATGATCAATTTATTATAAAGGGTATTTACCTTTTAGTTCTCCAATAAAATTATATATAAGAGGTATTTATAGGGAGAGAGATAACAACTTATCCCAAGGTAAAAATAATGAGAGTGGTCAGCCACCGTCCCGTTTTCCTTATTTACCGATCAGATTCCGAGAACCCCTCACACCTGTCCCCCCGGAGTCCAGTGATGATTGACGGGTGTCCCGTGGGGCGTCTTGTGACCGGAGTTGCAGAGTTACTTGACAATATATATAAAACTAGCCGAATGACCCGGGCAACGCCCGTGTTTTACCCGATTGAATGTTTTTATTCAAATACTACTTGTTACAATTATAAACTGGCGCCTTAAATAAATGCATATATTAGTTAATAACTATAGCCTATGTGCTTTATCTGTCTATGTACTGTTGGCTTCCGTAGGCGTCTCTTACCGGGAAAAAGAAAGAGAGGATTCCATTTAGTTATTAACTAATATATTGCATTTATTTAAGGAGCGACCCGCTCCAACACAATAGTTACAAATGAAAAAGCGAGTGGGGGGGGGGGGGCAAAGGTGGCGTGATCGTAGCCAACCAATAGGAGGGCGCCATTCCAAAAGAAAAGCAAACGGTGACAGAGATGACAAATGATTAGGAGATGAAGAATTAAGAACGGATGACGCTCGTAACTGTATATAGGATTTTGTGGTAAGAATTTACTGGTCGATGTTTTGCCGACCCCCTGTCACCATTGTCAATGTAGGACGTTGTTCAGTAATCCACACAAGGATAACCAGGGTTGTATCCATCGGTATGTCAACTACCAACCTGAAACTGTGATTTTTCAATCATGAAAATAGAGCTCATTATTACAGTAGAACCTCCATGAGAGGACACTCCAGCTAGAGGACACCTCTCTACAAAGGACAGTTTTCATTGTCAAAATTTTTACTATTTAACAACTCTACGGTAAGAGGACACCTCTTCATAAATGACATTTTGGATTAGGTTATTATGGTTATAATAGGTTTTATTATGATCTATCATCCAAATTGTGCTTTATCATGAGAT
>CP092876.1:12913159-12928920 GCA_030710605.1 Cordylochernes scorpioides | reverse complement strand
AAAAAAAAACACAATAGTCATTCATAAACTGCGAAAAAAAAAAATTGACGGAGATTTTTTTTTTATCTTCTTCTCTCACAATTAACAAGTGGAAACCAATCACCATTATCAGATTGTAATAGTTATAATAATTATGGCACTAGATAGAAAAAGAAGTAGAATAGGATTATAAATAGTTAAATCACATTGCTTTATTTTAATAATTAGTGTATCAATAATTTTTTTTAATTAATTATATTAGCTATAACATGTTCTATCTAATATTTTACTAGGCTCTTTTTTATCCAAAAAAATGCCAAAAAAAAGATAATAATAATAAAAAAAATTGTTCACTCTCGGTTTCTAAATAACTTTTTTTAGTTTTGGTTTTGAATTGTATTCCGTTTTAGTTTCGGTTTAGAGAAATTATTTAAAATGCGAAAAAAAAATTTGTTCAAAACTATTATTTTTAACATTTTCTTTTTTAAAATTACTATCGTAAGAAAGAAACAAAATGGTTCAAAAAAAAAACTGAAAAATATATTATTCTTTTTAAACTTGAAAAAAAAAATGGTATCCTTTTAATATATGAAATATGTGATCCTATTGGTTTGAAAATAGCACCACTGCGTTTCCTTTTCTACTTAATTCTCTTTTTCAAGTTATATATAAAACAGAAAGAGATTAGGGATAAGGGGTAGGGGTGAAAAGACAAAAAAATAATCTGAAAAATTATCTCTAAAGCAAAAAAAAAGTTTAATATTTTTTTTTATAAACTTTAAAAGGAGATACATATGTTGATCAAATATTCATTTATAAACTGAATATCTATAGTTTATATATATATAATAACAAAACCTTTTCTTAAATACAATAATAGAAAAAAACTATTGAAAATAAGATTTTTTTTACATCCCTAAACCTTTCAAAAATATATATATACTGAAAAAAAAAAATGTGACATTTTAATTTTTTATAAATCCACAAATATAATTTTCTTAAAAATTATTTCACACATTTATAGATTTGTTTTTTTAAATGAAACACATAACATATATTACCTATATAGAAAGATAAGAAGATTAAATTTTTCCAAGAATTGAAAAAAAAAAAAAACTAATTAATAATTATAATAATCCTAATAATTAGAAAAATAATAATAATAATAATAATATGGAATCACAGAATCATATAGGATTGTTTACATATATTTATAAACCAGGTTCCTGGAGCGCGCAGAGCACCAACTATCCAAGAATTATACAACATATATATATATATATATGTAGTAACATGCAAATAAGACTTGATAATTCCAAAAGAAAAAAAAAACCTAAAATGTATATATATTAAAAATTATAATCACAGAAGTAGAGAAGTGTGTGGTATGTTGTTATTTTTTTTCTTTTATCAATTAGAAAAAAAAAATTGTTTTTTAATTGCTAACGGTACGTATGGAAGAAAAAAAAAAAAAAGAAAATAAACAAAAAGGAAAGGGAAGGGTGGATGAGCAAACCAATGAGATGAGTAGACATCGGGAATTTCAACCAATCAGAGAGAGAGAGGACAAATAGATAGATAGATATAGAGAGAGAAAGAGAAAGGTTTTTTCTGCTGAGATAGAGAGGAGGGAAAGAAAATAGAGGGAGTTAGTGGTTGTATAAAATGAGCTCTCCCCTGGGGAGAAAAGAATCAGAGAACCATGTCGTCGGAGGACTTGGGAACCTCTGGCACTGGGATGGGGGAGGTGGGAGACAGCTGCAAGCATACAGATTTGCATAACTCCCACTAGTGGCGTGACAAGTCAAAAAAGAGGTAACCCTAGTGGCAGGAACATTTATAACATGCACAAAATTTGGACCCCAACAGCGAGTGCAAGTAACTCAAACGGGGCTCTGGCATATTTGTAAGATCTTTTAAAGCCTCTTCTCCCAAAATCCAAGAATTGTTCCAATTTGATGGAGACCTCAATCCAAGACATAAAAGACCTGGACTTCACTCTACCTGAACTGTGACCTTCCAGTCAGTTCTGAAGGCCATTTTTTAGAAATTCTTGATGCCTAACATTCACCACAAAGTGACTCGTGAGCTTTATGCTCGAATGGTACACTGTAAATTTGAGAGGAAATAAATAAATAAATAAAATAAGTGCAAAGTCGAATTGCTTTTCACATGTATAGGCATGTGGTGCACTTACAGTAAAAGCAGTCGCCTTCTTCTACCCACCATGATTATCATGGCCTGTACCACGTGTATTATTATTATATTATATTGCTTATCCTTAGTACACGTGGTACAGGCCATGATAATCATGGGGGGTAGAAGAAGGCAACTGCTTTTACTGTAAGCACACCACATATCTACACATGTGAAAAGCAGTTTGACTTGCACTTACAAATGTGCTAGAGCCCCGTTTGGTCACTTGCACTCGCTGGTGGGGTTGGACCACCATGTGTACTAGGGATAAGCAAAAAAAATTGGGAGTTTCTTCAACCAATGTAGATATCCTAGATTGTGTTTTCCACCCAAATCAAGCCTCTATAGCACCTGTAGTAACTGTCCAATAAAGCGACAAGGCTTATAGTGAGGCAGAGATGGGAAGTGAGAAGTAGATATAGGCCTATGAGAGAGAGCCAAGATGTCTTCCTGATAATCAATGGATGAGCATATCATCATGCCTCGAGCAATGACTACTTAAACCCAACTAAAGGATATGAAGAAAAATATAAAGATCTCCAATGTGAGCTAGCTGGAAAGGGTCAAAAAGGTTACCGGAAGAACACTAGATGAGCCATGAAATATGGTCACACATCAATTTGGAGAATATTTGTCCATATATTCACCAAAAGTCACTCTTGATGGACGCTAACAACAACAGAGGATATAAAGAAAAAGAGGAAGACCTCCAATGAGCTAGCTGGAAAGGGTTGGGAAACTAGATTTTAGAAAGAAGGTCACTAGATTATCTTCCAAATATGGTCATTAACAGATCAAATTGAAGAACATTTGTCCATAAATCTGTGTGAAAAATAGAAACTTTCAGCCAGTTAGAGTTTTATTTTCACAACGTTTCAACAAAAATCTTTTGTAATATGATGCACTAGCGCGCCATCTGTTATCAAAATTCTAAACTATTTTAAAGGCGTAAGATTCTTTTTGATATTAAACAATTTCTATTGCCCTTACTGCAATGGAAAAATTATTGAGAGGGCCCCTGGCTGAGAGGGTTCACCACTGATGAGCCAGGGGTCTTCGAAATACCTGCCCTAACGATATTGTACTTTACGAGGCAGACATTATGCCCTTAAAGGATAGAAGAAGCTACAATCTGCCAAAATATATAAACAAAATCAAGAGTTATGGAAACAAACACAGAACTTCCAATTACATACTTAATTGGGAATCCAATCTAAGACTCAAAAAAGAAGGTCCTCTCCACCTGGCCAAAAGAAATGGATTTTTAAAATATAAAGTAGAAAAAAATTATTTAGCAGAAAAAATTTCTCCATGCGAACCACTACAAAATGTTATTTTTAATGACACTTTAAATGAACCCACCAACAAACAATACCAAAATCCAGAATACTTAAAACAATTATCATTAGAAATAATTAATAACATTCCTAAAAATGCAATAACTATTTATACCGATGGTAGCAGAGATGAGTTGGGACACACTGGCAGTGGCTGTCTCATCAAAACTACAAATGGCATTGAGAAAATGAACAGAAGAAACCCAGATTTTTGCTCAGTCTTCAGATCAGAACTTATAGCCATCTATGAAGCCTTAAAATCCATCAGAAATACTAATTATCAAGATATCTGGATTCTTACTGATAGTAGAAGTGCCATACAACACTTGAGTCACACAGGGGAACTCAGAGACAAAGTAAGCAGGAACATAATTGGTTATCTCCAAAAACTCTCAAAAACCTCAAAAATTCACCTTCAATGGATACCCTCACATGTTGGAATTGAAGGCAATGAAGCTGCTGATGTTCTAGCGAAAAAAGGCACAAAAGAACCCTTGCCACAGAAAAATAAACTTACTTTTAAAGAAATAGAAACAGTAGCCAAAACAAAAATAAACAAGAACTGGAGGATCCCACCTAAGCACAGTTGGTACAGTGGAGTGAACCCAGGAGGAGCTCTAAACATCAGAAATAGACAGCATCAAACAACACTAACAAGATTTAGAACAGGCCATCTCAAGCCATTGAAGATAGAAAATAATAACAAAATCTACCCCACTTGCCCAAAATGTAGCTTGTCACCTGCAGCTCCAGAACACATTTTGGCTTGCATTAGATGCACTAAACAGGACCTTTGGGAGAGGCCGCTGCTCATCATAAAACAGCTCGAGGAGCATGAACTCATGGAATTTGTGTAATCTTTGCACAAGGGGATAAGAAACAACAACAACAACAGGGGTCTCTCATTAATTTTTCCATTGCAGTAAGGGCAGTAGAAATTGTATAATATCAAAAAGAATCTTACGCCTTTAAAATAGTTTCGAATTTTGATGAAAATATTTTGTCTTCGTCAGGAGAAATAAATAAAAATAAAGCATTTGGCAAGGTGTTAAAAATTGTTCAACAAGGTGAACAATTCATCTCCTGACGAAGACAAAAGATTTTTGTTGAAATGTTGAGAAAATAAAAAACTCTAACTGGCCGAAGTGTCTATTTTCACAGAAATATGAATGCCGGCCAGGCAGCCTCTATCTTCAGGATTTGTCCATATTGTTATCAAAAGATGAACTAGACTTGAAGGACCTTAAAACAAAGTAAAAAAGAGATCGTTTTTTTTTTTATAAATCGGGGCAGAGTTTTCCCCGACATTCCCCCTTCTTGATCTCCCAGTGGCCACCAGCCAGGAAATGATCTCTGCTCCTCAAAAAATAGCCAGAACCTGCTACCATCTCTGCTGACAATTTAAACCTGGTCCTCTGGTCATTCTGTCTAGCCTTCCACTCTAAGCCCGATCTGGGTTGCATCACAAAGTTACCACAGGTAGCATACTTAAGGCAATTTCAAACCCACTATGATTACCAAAAGGTCTTTACTATGAAAAGAGAATACATATATATCTTTACAGGAGCCTTGAACCTTAACCTCCATGATCAGACACTTCTAGACACCTCTATACAAAAACAGTTTTCATAGCAAAAAAAAAAATATTTTTTTTTTTACCAATAGGCTACTTTCTAGTAAGAAGACACCTCTCTCTAACAATTATTTTGGCTTTGCAATTAGCTGTTGTCATTGAGAGAATTCTACTGTTCCTGAATTTTGCTGCCACATGTGTGACAGTTAAGTGGGTCTTGATTTCATTATACTTAAAAGAGGGATTGAATATAATCTCTCAAAATTTTTGCCAAAAGAAATTTTTAACAGGTCTTCTTCTTTCTTATCTCCACTCAATAATATTAGGGTATCAAGCTTGTAAAGCTTGAGATTTGACAACCATCATGACTGGGTGAAGTAGAATGTGTCTGCCTTTGTCATTAAGACTGGGAGCACTACTCAGTGGCAGGCCGACTTAGCTCCAAAAGAAATGGCCACCTCTGACATGAGGAACAGATGCCATGTGCAGCCACTCCTAACATGGAGTACAAATGCTGCTCATCCTGTATCCCTGGTAAGCTAACAATTCAATAGTCAAAAATTATTTTAAATTTTGTATATAACACAGAGATGTTCTCACTCACCTGACTTAACGAAGGTGTGGAGGGCGAAGGCTCTGGAGCAGTGGCTGACTCTGACGACACTGCTGCTGCAACCAACATTTGGTGGTTATGCAAATCTAGGAGAACATTGTACATAGAGTAAACAAAAATCAAAACATTTGAAAATTATCCAGCATGTGTTTCATTTGAACAAAAAATCAAAATTCATTTTAAGGAGAAATAACGATTATTTCTAACCTTATAGATGAAGTATGAAAGGATGAATTGTGAAGAGTAATGATAAACAGAAAAATAAAAGTGTCCAAGGATGGGAATCGAACCCACAGTGTTCTGTTTACCGGGCAGATGCCCTGTCCACTAGGCTACCCTGGACATATTTCTCCATTCGTAAATATTATACAAAGTAATTTATAATACAATTTAATGCGGCTTATGATTGTAGAACGACATTTGAAAATTATCCTGCATATCAGAATCTCTAGTTCTTTTTATTGGGTACGATTCTCTGTGGGGTCACACATCCAAAGGAAATTCCCCTAGTAGTCTGGTACTAGAGAATGTTTATGATAAGGCACAATTTGGATTATGGATTATAAACACAAGGTAATAAGACCGAATCCAAGTAGTGTGTATATTTATTTGGATTTGGTCTTATTACCTTGTATTTACCCTTTGCATTCGCTTTTTATAAATACTGGAAATCAGCTCAATCAAAATATTTAGCACAGACACCGGATCCAACTCGATAATTGGTCGAGGTCAATACCCAATATTTGTATATAACTATGATGCTAATTTGTTATTTATTTATTTTGTCCTACCGGGAGAATCCTGTATAGCACGTGTGCCCAATAAAGGCTTTTGTTGTTGTTGTTGATTACCTTGTATTTATAATCTATCCTCCAAATTGTGCCTTATCATTTTATAGACTTCAATAGACCTAAGAAGTTATTTTTTCTATGAGCTGAGGAAAATGAATTCCAAAGTGAATATCAATGTTAATGCTATCACTTGAAGATTCTATTTTAAATAATTCAGAATCTGAAACTCTCCTCAATTTACAGACTAATTATTTATTTGGATTTGGTCTTATTACTTTATGTTTGACTTTTATTGTTGTTTTTTACCTCTTTGTTCAAAGATTACACAAATTCCATGAGTCTATGCTCCTCATTTTCATTGATTTACTTTGGTGAAAGTCTGACTTTAAGACAATGATAAGAAAAACAGATCAGGGAGAAGAGCTTCTCTAACACTTTCGACCCGAGGAACGTGAATTTGCGTCCTTGCCGATTTTGCCTCAAGCCCGAAGGACATGAATTCGATTTTCAAAATTATATATAAAATCGCCGGCGGCTGACACAAATTCACATGCACCAGGATCTTGTCTATCTATCAGTGGGTTGGGGAGATGCCAGCTGACCTAATGTACCTGTAAAACATTACGTGAGATCGTCATTCCATCTGCCCCTATTGCCTCCTATACAACTACAGAATCGTCCGTCCTCAAAGTGTTAAATAAGAAAACAACCGTGTAAGCTTTCGGGCAAGACGGCCTTCTATGGGTAGAGATTCTGCATCCGTAGAAGGACTTCTTGCTCGAAAGCTTTTATGAGGGCTTTCTTATATAAGAAGTTCTTCTCCTTGATCTGTTTTTCTTCTTCCGTATTAAACAGGGAGATTGTCTTAAAGTCAGACTTTCACCGCAAGAACTTCGCCCTTGCCGGTCCCAAGCCCGGATGAAAACAGAGGAGGGGGAGCAGTAACAAGCTCACTAAAAAACCTGGGTTCAGCTAGCCCGGCTGATAGTACCCTGTAAGGGCTCCTAATCCAGGAATACAGGATGAGCAGCGTTTGTACTCCATGTTAGGAGCGGCTGCACATGGCGTCTATTACTCATGTCAGAGGCGGCCATTTCTTTTGGAGCTAAGTTGGCCTGCCACTGAGTAGTGCTCCCAGTCTTAATGACAAAGGCAGATGCATTCTACTTCACCCAGTCATGATGGTTGTCAAATACCATCAAGGGTCACAACTTGATACCCTAATGATTGAGTGGAGATAAGAAAGAAGAGGAAGAAGACTTTCACCAAAGTGTGCCTGAATCAATGAAATGAGGAGCATAGATAGACTCATGGAATTTGTGTAATCTTTGAACAAAAGGATAAGAAACAACAATAGAAGTCAAACATAAGGTAATAAGACCAAATCTGGTTTTCTTCTTCCAAAGTCTGACTTTGCCTACACAGAGGATGTCTTCAGACTACAAATGGAGTGGTTTGTAGACACTGCTTAAGACATCCACCTGCATCCTGCTTCAACTGGCTTGTCTGGATCTACTGTCCTATCAATGGTGTAAGACCAACAGTCCAATACTTAGATAGATCTTAGATCTCAACAACCCAACACCCACAGTTACCTACAAGATATGTTTAGGCATATACACTCATGGACAACACTTATGAAAGTTACGATGTACTAGAGCGCCATCTGTTATCAAATTTTAAAACTATTTTTGAGGCGTATTATTCTTTTTAAAATAAAACAATTTCTACTGTCCTTACTGCGATGAAAAAATTAAAGGGAGGGCCTGGCTCATCAGTGGTGAACCCTCCCAGCGGTTTCGCCAGTTTAATCTACCATACCGCTGTTATATTGCATTTTTGGAACTTCCTTTTATAGGTGACCGTTGTAAGAATCTTGGAATGGGTATTTTAGAAGAACTATGGACATAAGCTTTTAGGACAGCAGAATTAAATATAATTATAAATATATAATATGCTTCGAGCAATCGCTCTTCCGCAAATATCAAATTGTGTCTTTTATTAGAACTATAATGTTACGATGTACTAGAGCGCCATCTGTTATCAAATTATAAAACTATTTTTGAGGCGTATTATTCTTTTTAAAATAAAACAATTTCTACTGTCCTTACTGCGATGAAAAAAGTCTTTGATGCCACACACACCGGTCGTCTAATTTTTATAAGGAGGCAGAGGCAATTTTGTTCACATTTGGTTATCTCGTGTGTCTACAATAAAGGTCACTGTAATATCTTTCAGTTATTGTCTGAATCCAGATATACATGCTAAAAGGTACAACAACTTCCTTAAGTTTTGTTCATGATTGTATGTGAATGTGCTTATGTATGTGTATACATTTATGGATTTGATAAAGCACAATTTGGATTATAGATTATAATAAAAGAAAATAAGACCTAATCCAAATAATTTAATAGTGTGTGACGTTTCGGCAACACCATTGTCACCATCATCAGACAAAAGAATAAATGAGGATTATTTGGATTAGGTCTTATTTTCTTTCATGGATTTGTATGTGCATGTGTATACATTCATGGATTTGTATGTGCATGTGTATACATTCATGGATTTGTATGTGCATGTATATACATTCATGGATTTGTATGTGCATGTGTATACATTCATGGATTTGTATGTGCATGTATATACATTCATGGATTTGTATGTGCATGTGTATACATTCATGGATTTGTATGTGCATGTGTATACATTCATGGATTTGTATGTGCACATGTTCATGTATATGCAAGTGTATGTGCATATGTTCATGTATATGCAAGTGTATTGTTACGTGTAAGGCCTCTAAACGGTTTCAACCTCCGCCAATAGATGGTGCTTTCGCCGGATTCCCTTGCTGGCCGATGTGGGAGTCGCCGACTGCTGTGGTCCCGTTTCCTGGGGAGGTTGGATGTAAATACGCTTTTGTGTTGGCCCCAGGATGTAGGGTCATGTAAATACCCATTGTCTGTTGTTTTATTTAGATTTAATGTTAGTAATAGATGACAATAAAAGAGTGTGCTTCAAGTCTGCGTGCTGCCTCCTGTCGTTACTCTGCCACTGCCTTCATCGCCAGTCTACTACTGCTGCTGCTACTACTCTTCTGGCAAGTCTATCGTGTCCCCCCACCAGTGGTAAGGCCGAGAAGAAGGGAGTTTCCACAGGAGAGGTGGAACTCAGGAAGTCTTTGGGTGGCCTGCGGGGAAAAGCCGCAAGGAAGAGCAACCGGAGCCCGGGTAGGTGAACCACGAAGGGAAGAAGCGTGTTGTCGCAAAGAACCAGCAGGGTAAACACGCGACAGTATGTTCATATGTTCATGTATATGCAAGTGTATGTGCACATGTTCATGTATATGCAAGTGTATGTGCATATGTTCATGTATATGCAAATGTATGTGCATATGTGTTAATAGGGTGTCAGGACGTACCAGTTTCTGTTGTGGGTGGATTAGCGAGAGCGAAGGGGTTGCCAGCAGGGCTGTAGGGCAGGCGAGGCGGGGAGCCAAGATGGTGGAAGGCCTCCATCTGTTGAGTGACACCTAGCAGCCCGCCTTCAGCCACCGTGACAATCACCCATATCACCTCTGCACAGGCCACAGCATTCTAACAACAATCCACCGTTCCTAGGTTGGCTAGCATACAGGTTACATAGGTTCAAGTAAATATAGGTATAGTAGAACATCCCTGTAAAGGACAACACCTAATTGCAAAGCCAAAGTCTCCTTTAGGGAGAGGTGTCCTCTTACCAGAGAGTTGCTAAATACAGTAAAACCTCCCTGTAAAGGACCCCTAATTGCAGAGCCAAAGTGTCCTTTAGGGAGAAGTATCCTCTTACCAGAGAGTTGCTAAATACAGTAAAACCTCCCTGTAAAGGACACCTTATTGCAGAGCCAAAGTGTTCCTTAGGGAGAGATGTCCTCTTACCAGAGAGTTGCTAAATACAGTAGAACCTCCATGAGAGGACACTCGCGCTAGAGGACACCTCTCTACAAAAGAGTTTTCATTTGCAAAATTACCATTTTTACTATTTAGTAACTCTCCGGTAAGAGAACACCTCTCCCTAAAGGACACTTTGGCTCTGCAATTAGGTGTTGTCCTTTACAGGAAAGTTCTACTGTAGTAAAAATGGTAATTTTGCAAATAAAAAACTGTCCTTCATAGAGAGGTGTCCTCTAGCGTGAGTATCCTTTCATGGAGGTTCAACTGTACAATAAAACACACAATAAGTGGAAACCCGACATTGTCTCCCCACAACCCATTAGTTACATTTAGGTAGGTGAGACAGTTCACAATTGAATTATTTCTCCCAGTGTCCAATAAGGGAATCCATCCAGGGCAGTTGTTTAAATATCAGCGCAGTGTATACCGCTATAATGTCACCACCAGAACACATTTTGGCCTGCATTAGATGTACTAAACAGGACCTTTGGGAGAGGCCGCTGCTCATCATAAAACAGCTTGAGGAGCATGAACTCATGGAATTCGTGTAATCTTTACACAAGGAGATAAGAAACAACAACAACAACATAATGTCACCAACCGCTTAATTATGGGGGGGGAGTTTTTTTTTACGATCCAATTGCCTGGAGTAACTAGGGGGGATCATTAAACCTGATGTCACAACCAACCAAAACACCACCATTTTTCCTTATTTGGTCTTGTATCACCTTCTAATCTTTATTTCCAGCACAAATTTGGCTGAGCTTCAGTGAGACAACTCTCTCTTATTGACGTCTTGTCAAGATACATGTCAATACAGAGAGGAATATAGATTGTTGTTTGTCAACAAGTAGCCAACCAATGGTACACGGGAACAGTAAAAATTATTTAACTTTTGTTTATAAAATGAAAGGATTTAAAAGCACGAATGTTTCTTTTATACATAATACAAACCTCTACTGCCCTTACTGCGATGAAAAAATATATTGGGAGGGCTTGGCTCATCAGTGGTGAACCCTCCCAGCGGTTTCGCCAATTTAATCCACCAGACCGCTTCTCAGAGCTCTAATACTGCATTGGACGATTCTTCTTATATACGCAGCACTGAAGGATGGAATCTCAGAAATGGTTTTCAAGAAAACTATGGACATAAGCTTATAGGACAGTAGAATTACATTCAAGTAGAGGTTTGTATTATGTATAAAAGAAACATTCGTGCTTTTAAATCCTTTCATTTTATATGTATAGATGGCGCGTTATTGCTTTGTGTTAACTTTTGTTTATTTTAATTGATTATTTAATCAGAGAAATGGCACCACAGAGATGACGGGTATAAATTGTATTTGACCATTGACCACCGTTTCGCGGCAATGGGTCAAATACAACAGTGCCCATATTCGTTTTACCCTTCGTCTATTTTTTGGATTTTTAACCCGGCGATTAGAATGTACAGTTATAGCTCCATCCCCCTCCTACAACCGGTCCGGTGAGACCCAGAACATCATAACCTTCCTGGACCGGACCACAAGTCCAGTACTGCACCAAATAAACCATCTGAGAATCACATCCCCGTCTTTGTCTCATCAATATACAGTTAAACCTGTCTATAGCGCCCCCTCTTGGGACTCACCAAAATAGGGTGCTATAGAGAGGAGTTATATAGTTCTTCAAAAATACCCATTCCAAGAGTCTACCAACAGTATCACTATAAAAGGAAGTTCCAAAAATGCAATATAACAGCGGTATGGTAGATTAAACTGGCGAAACCGCTGGGAGGGTTCACCACTGATGAGCCAGGCCCTCCCCTTAAATTTTCCATTGCAGTAAGGGCAGTAGAAATGGTTTAATTTCAAAAAAGAATCTTACGCCTTTAAAATAGTTTCGAATTTTGATAGAGAGGAGGTGCTATAGACAGGTCACTTTTAATCTAAATCGCATCGTACTACGTATTCAAAATCGGGAGCTATAGAGAGAGGGAGGCGCTATTTAGAGGGGGCGCAATAAACAGGTTTAACTGTATATGTGTTTATTTGTGGCAGTCGTGGTAGATGTGAGACAAGTGTTAAGGCCCACACAGGAGACAGGATCCAGGAGCAAACACCTGTGAGGAGTATATTGGAGAGGAAAGAGAAAGACCACCCTGGGAACAAGTGGTGTGGAGTCAACCTCAGTGAGAACTGTCCCCTGATTATCAAATCCAGGTGCTTTCAAACTCTTCTCAGTAGTATAAATTCATCCCCAGGGGTAAAGGGGGTGAGACGTGGAGTTTCCAGAAATTAATTTCAGAAGGCTGGACATATGGTCATCCATATTATTCTATATACAGTTACGAGCGTCTTTCCTAATCAGTCGTCTCTCTCTGTCACCGTTTGCTTTTTTTTTTGGAATGTCGCCCTCCTATTGGTTGGCTACGGTCACGCCACCTTTGCCTCCCCCACTCGCTTTTTGGTTTTTGTAACTATTGTGTTGGAGAGGGTCGCTCCTTAAATAAATGCATATATTAGTTAATAACCAAATGGAATCCTCTCTTTCTTTTTCCCAGTAAGAGACGCCTACGAAAGCCAACAGTACATAGACAGATAAAGCACATAGGCTATAGTTATTAACTAACATATGCATTTATTTAAGGCACCAAATTATAATTGTAACAAATGGTATTTGAATCAAAACATTCAATCGAGTAAAACATGGGCGTTGCCCGGGTCATTCGGCTAGTATTGGTATATTCCAAACCAATCCAATACAATAGTAGAGCGGTCTAGAGATTAATTTGGCGAAACCGCTGAAAAGGTTCACTACTGATGAGTCAAGTCCTTTCATTCAATAACTCATATCATTGCATTAAGGTATGTAGAGATAATATTTGATGATACTTAAAAGAAATGCATTGCCAGTATATTTATTTGTGTAAAATATTAACGATAGATGGCAATTAAATTTATAAAAAGATTTTTAGTTGAAACTTTGAGAAAATAAAACTTCAACTGTCTGAAGTGTCGTCTATTGGATAAAGATTCTCCTTTGCTTCCTCAATTCTGTGAACTGCAGTAGAACCCTCCATGGTATGATTGTAATAACGAAAAGATTCAAAAAGGATTTTGTATGATTGTATTAATTTGTTGTATTTTTTTCTTTCCGTGTTTGGATTGTAGTTTTTGTCAGGGAATTTAGTCCTATAAGCCAGAATTTTTGAATTTCCTGGAGATTTTGTGGCTGCCAGAGGATTATGGTCTGGAAACCATTAGAACCCCAAAAATACCTAAGAGAAATATCCAAAAAAGCATAAGGCTATCTCCCGTCAAATTAAATGTCAAAACTAGATGCCATCTATTGACCGTCGACGCAAACTAGCGGCCTCAGGTCAGTGACAAAGCCACAACACCAGCTTGCACCACGCTGATGAGGGCCAACAGCCCGAAACGCGTCCGTGGTTAGCTTTTATTGATTAATCAAGAATGAGTATTTGGCCAATTCTGGAATAATTAAAACACAACACCAGCTATGACAAACTGAAAAGCATCCACCTAGAGACCATGGTTTCGGGCTAATGGCTTTCATCAGCCTTGGGCGGACTTTATTCCATGAGATCCACAAAGGATTCAACGGAATTACCACAATCTGTCAAAGAGGCGTTTAGCTAGTAAATTGACTGGGCCATATCTATGTGACCAAAACATAAGATTGAAAATTTGCCAGGAGGAAATTGATTCAAAAAAAAGCATAAGGCTCTCTTCTCCCGTCAAATTAAACGTCAAAACTTGACACCATCCATTTTTGACGTTTAATTTTGAAGGGAGAAGAGCCTTATGCTTTTTTTGGATCAATTTCCCTCCCAGCAAATTTTCCATCTAAGAAGAATATGGTAAAGACAGATGGAAGGGACGGATACCTCCAAAGTTGTTGTTGTTGTTGTTGTTGTTTCTCATCCCCTTGTGTAAAGATTACACAAATTCCATGAGTTCATGCTCCTCGAGCTGTTTTATGATAAGCAGCGGCCTTTCCCAAAAGTCCTATTTAGTGCATCTAATGCAAGCCAAAATGTGTTTTGGAGCTGCAGGTGCCAAGTTACATTTTGGGCAAAAGTGGGGGGTAGATTTTGTTATCTATCTTCAATACCTCCGAAGTAGTGGCCGGTAGCAGTGGCCATCCTCCATTGGGCCTGGTAGATGCCAGGTTTGGAGGGGCTGACTAAGTGGACGGAAACATCAGCCTCTGCTCTGGGACCTAGGGGGTCCACCAGCACTGGGGAGCCGGAGTGGCCCATCCTCTCTCCTGACACCAGCCGGAGTGAGCAACCAGGAGGCCACATCTTGGCACCTAGACATCACATACAATCTCTCTATATATGCAATATTAACACCATATATACGCAGAGTGAGTTTAGGATAAAGCACAATTTGGATTATAGATTACTAGCGGACGTACCCGGCTTCGCCCGGGGTTTTACCCGAGTAAAGGTTTGTCTAGCGAACATTTGTTAAAACAATTCTCTAAAAACTTAGAAAAAAAAAAAAAAGATATATTTTGATAATTTGAAACTCGTAAATTTGAATCTCTAGATAAAGTGAAAATTTTTTCTCGGTCCCTGTGTGCCGTGTCATCCTGAATTTTGTCTTTCCTAATTTTCTACATTAGAAAATCATAGTTTTATCTAGTGAACATTTTTTCCCGGTCCCTTGAAAAATACTCGATAAGTTGAATAAAATCAATATTAATTGGTTCCCCCAGTAATTGTAAGTTAAAGGAATAGTATCTTCGCCTTGGAATTGTATCATTATTCTTGTCTCAAATAAATTGCCGTGTCATCCTGAGATAATCTTACTTTTGATAAATAATATTTAAGATAACAAACTTAGTGATAAGAAAACTTGTTATCATCGTCACAACGGGGGCGCTGCATGCGAGTTAAATCTACAAATCTGCAAATAACTCTAAGGACATTCAAGATATTCATGAAATTATTTTTCAAAAACCTTCCCGGTGATATACCTAATAATATCCCAAAATTTCACGGCGATTGGATGTATGGTTTTTGAATCTATAGAGTACAGACAGACAGACATACATTCAATTTTATATATATATAGATAATACAAGAAAATAAGACCTAATCCAAATAATTTAATAGTGTGTGATGTTTCCGCAACAGCATTGTCACCATCATCAGACAAAAGAATAAAAAAAATTTGTCTGATGATGGTAACAATGCTGTTGCGGAAACATCACACACTATTAAATTATTTGGATTAGATCTTATCTCTTATCTGCAGCGCTGAAAGTGTTGTTTTGAAATATCTCCTTTACGTCATTGTTTACCCTACTTTAGTAATGTACATGATC
>CP092876.1:12893971-12913059 GCA_030710605.1 Cordylochernes scorpioides | reverse complement strand
TGGCCACTGCTACCGGCCACTACTTCGGAGGTATTGAAGATAGATAACAAAATCTACCCCCCACTTGCCCAAAATGTAACTTGGCACCTGCGGCTCCAGAACACATTTTGGCTTGCATTAGATGCACTAAACAGGACTTTTGGGAAAGGCCACTCACTGCTTATAAAACAGCTCGAGAAGCATGAACTCATGGAATTCGTGTAATCTTTACACAAGGGGATAAGAAACAACAACAACTTCGGAGGTATCCCCTCCTTCCATCTGTCTTTACCATATTCTTCTTAGATGGAAAGTTTTCTGGGCGGAAATTGATCCAAAAAAGCATAAGGCTCTTCTCCCTTCAAAATTAGACATCAAAAATGGATGGTGTCAAGTTTTGATGTTTAATTTGACGGGAGAAGAGCCCTATGCTTTTTTTGGGATCAATTTCCTCCCAGCAAATTTTCAATCCTATGTTTTGGCCACATAGATTTGGCACAGTCAATTTACCAGCTAAACACCTCTTTGACAGATTGTGATGATTCCATTGAATCCTGTGTGGATCTCATGGAATAAAGTCCGCCCTAGGCTGACGAGGGCGATTAGCCCTAAAATTGGTCTCTAGGTGGACACTTTTCAGTTTGTCAAAGTTGGTGTTGTGGCCTTGTCACCAACCTGAGGCCTTTGCAGCGACTGTCAATAGATGGCGTCTAGTTTTGACATTTAATTTGACGGGAGACGAGCCCTATGCTTTTTTGGATATTTCTCTTAGGTATTTTTAGGGTTCTAATGGATTCCAGACCATAATCCTCTGACAGCCACAAAATCTCCAGGAAATTAAAAAATTCTGGCTATAGGATTAAATTTCCCCCCTGACAAAAACTACAATCCAAACTCGGAAAGAAAAAATACAACAAATTAATACAATCATATCATGGAGGGTTGCAGTTCACAGAATTGAGGAAGCAAAAGAGAATCTTTATCCAATAGACACTTCAGACAGTTGAAGTTTTATTTTCTCAAAGTTTCAACTAAAAATCTTTTTATAAATTTAATTGCCATCTAGTGTTAATATTTTACACAAATAAATTTACTGGCAATGCGTTTCTTTTGAATATCATCAAATATTATCTCTACAGACCTTACTGTAATGATATGAGTTATTGAATGAAAGGATTTGACTCATCAGTAGTGAATCCTCTCAGCGGTTTCGCCAAATTAATCTCTAGACCGCTCTACTATTGTATTGGATTGGTTTGGAATATACCAATATAAGGTCTGTATAATATAAGGCCTGTAGAGATAATATTTGATGATATTTAAAAGAAACGCCAAAAAATCTTTTGTCTTTGTCAGTAGAAATAAAAATAAAACATCTGGTAAGGCGTTAAAATTTATCATTGTATAGAATAATATGGATGGCCATATGTCCAGCCTTCTAAAAATAATTCCTGGGAACTTCATGTCTCACCCCCTTTACCCCTGGGGACAAATCCGTCATCTCTGTGGTGCCGTTTCTCTGATTAAATAATTAATTAAAATAAATAAAAGTTAACACAAAGCAATAACGCGCCATCTATACATATAAAATGAAAGGATTTAAAAGCACAAATGTTTCTTTTATACATAATACAAACCTCTACTTGAATGTAATTCTACTGTCCTATCAGCTTATGTCCATAGTTTTCTTGAAAACCATTTCTGAGATTCCACCCTTCAGTGCTGCGTATATAAACAGAATTGTCCAATACAGTATTAGAGCTCTGAGAAGCGGTCTGGTGGATTAAATTGGCGAAACCGCTGGGAGGGTTCACCACTGATGAGCCAAGCCCTCCCAATATATTTTTTCATCGCAGTAAGGGCAGTAGAGGTTTGTATTATGTATAAAAGAAACATTCGTGCTTTTAAATCCTTTCATTTTATAAACAAAAGTTAAATAATTTTTACTGCTCCCGTGTACCATTGGTTAGCTACTTGTTGGCACACAACAATATTTATTCCTCTCTGTATTAACATGTATCTTGACTAGACGTCAATAAGAGAGAGTTGTCTCACTGAAGCTCAGCCAAATTTGTGCTGGAAATAAAGATTAGAAGGTGACACTAGACCAAATAAGGAAAAATGGTGGTGTTTTGGTTGGTTGTGACATCAGGTTTAATGATCCCCCTTAGTTACTCCAGGCAATTGGATCGTAAAAAAAAAAGACCCCCCCCCATAATTAAGCGGTTGGTGACATTATGTTGTTGTTTTTGTTTCTTATCCCCTTGTGTAAAGATTACACGAATTCCATGAGTTCATGCTCCTCGAGCTGTTTTATGATGAGCAGCGGCCTCTTCCAAAGGTCCTGTTTAGTACATCTAATGCAGGCCAAAATGTGTTCTGGTGGTGACATTATAGCGGTATACACTGCACTGATATTTAAACAACTGCCCTGGATGGATTCCCTCATTGGACAATGGGAGAAATAATTCAATTGTGAACTGCCTCACCTATCTAAATGTAACTAATGGGTTGTGGGGAGACAATGTCGGGTTTCCACTTATTGTGTGTTTTATTGTACAGTTGAACCTCCATGAGAGGACACTCACTCTAGAGGACATCTCTCTATGAAGGACAGTTTTTCATTTGCAAAATTACCATTTTTTGCTACAGTAGAACTTTCCTGTAAAGGACAACACCTAATTGCAGAGCCAAAGTGTCCTTTAGGGAGAGGTGTCATCTTACCGGAGAGTTGCTAAATAATAAAAATGGTAATTTTGCAAATGAAAACTCTTTTTTAGAGTGGTGTCCTCTAGCGTGAGTGTCCTCTCATGGAGGTTCTACTGTATTTAGCAACTCTCTGGTAAGAGGACACCTCTCCCTAAAGGACACTTTGGCTTTGCAATTAGGTGTCCTTTACAGAGAGGTTTTACTGTATTTAGAAACTCTCTGGTAAGAGGAGACCTCTCCCTAAAGGACACTTTGGCTCTGCAATTAGGTGTTGTCCTTTACAGGGAGGTTCTACTGTACCTATATTTACATGAACCTATATAACCTGTATGCTAGCCAACCTAGGAACGGTGGATTGTTGTTAGAATGCTGTGGCCTGTGCAGAGGTGATATGGGTGATTGTCACGGTGGCTGAAGGCGGGCTGCTAGGTGTCACTCAACAGATGGAGGCCTTCCACCATCTTGGCTCCCCGCCTCGCCTGCCCTACAGCCCTGCTGGCAACCCCTTCGCTCTCGCTAATCCACCCACAACAGAAACTGGTACGTCCTGACACCCTATTAACACATATGCACATACACTTGCATATACATGAACATATGCACATACACTTGCATATACATGAACATGTGCACATACACTTGCATATACATGAACATATGAACATACTGTCGCGTGTTTACCCTGCTGGTTCTTTGCGACAACACGCTTCTTCCCTTCGTGGTTCACCTACCCGGGCTCCGGTTGCTCTTCCTTGCGGCTTTTCCCCGCAGGCCACCCAAAGACTTCCTGAGTTCCACCTCTCCTGTGGAAACTCCCTTCTTCTGGCAGTATCTCTCCGCCTTACCACTGGTGGGGGGACATGAGAGACTTACCAGAAGAGTAGTAGCAGCAGCAGTAGACTGGCGATGAAGGCAGTGGCAGAGTAACGACAGGAGGCAGCACGCAGACTTGAAGCACACTCTTTTATTGTCATCTATTACTAACATTAAATCTAAATAAAACAACAGACAATGGGTATTTACATGACCCTACATCCTGGGGCCAACACAAAAGCGTATTTACATCCAACCTCCCCAGGAAACGGGACCACAGCAGTCGGCGACTCCCACATCGGCCAGCAAGGGAATCCGGCGAAAGCGCCATCTATAGGCGGAGGTTGAAACCGTTTAGAGGCCTTACACGTAACACTGCCTCCCCCTCAAGGCGGATCGTCCCGATCCGGCCTCATCGCCTCCGTCGCCCCGATGTCACGCCTCTCGCTGGTGCCGCTTCTCTTGCTGGAACTGCCCATCTCGCTGGAATCGCCTTTCTCGCAGGAGCCAATCTTTCTCGCTGGAGCTGCCCCTCTCGTCAGAGCCGTCCCTCTCGCCGGAGCCGTCCTTCTCGCCGGGATCGCCTCTCCCGCCGGAGCCGCCTCTTTCTCCGGAGCCATCCCTCTCGCCGGAGCCGCTTCTCACGCCGGAACCGCCTCTCACGCCGGAGGCACCTCTCATGCTGACTCAGCCTCTTATGCCGACTCCGCTTCTTATAGCGGTACCGCCTTTCGTGCCGGAGGCGCTTCTCATGCCAGCACCGCCTCTTATGCTGGTACCACCTTTCTCGCCGAGACCACCTTTCTCGCCAGGACCATTAATCCCGCCGGGTCTCCTCTCGCCGGTACCGCTTTTCTCGCTGGCACCGTTTCTCTTGCCGGGACCACTCCTCTCGCCGGGACCACCCCTCTCGCCGGGACCATTCCTCTCGCCGGGACCATCCCTCTCGCCGGGACCGCCTCTCTCGCCGGTACCATTCCTCTCGCCGGGACTGCTTCTCTCGCCGGTACAGCCTCTCCCGAGGGCACCGCTTCTCTCGCCGTAGCCGCTTTTCTCGCTGGCACTGCTTCTCCCGAGGGCACTGCTTCCCTCGCCGGTACCGCCTCTCTCGCTGGGGCCGCTTCATTCGCGGGTCCGCGTGACGCAGATTCAAGGTCTGTCCAGGAGGCTCCTCAACCAGGCCCTCCACTCCACGCAATTCCCCCATGTTTCCCGGCTCGACTTCCAGTCCTCGGGACTCTGCCCGGCCCTCGCCGACATCATCCAAAGCCCTCTCGGCCGTACCTGTCCCATTCTGCGAGAGGGCCCTCATTTGAGACAGCAGCCTCTCCATCTCTAAGTTTCTGAGAAGCCTTTTCTCTTTTCTTCGACGCCCTCTTTCCTCACTTTCCCTTTCCATCAGAAGCAATTCCTCTTTTCTTCGACGCCTTCCTTCCTCATTTTCCCTTTCCAACAGAAGCCATTCCTCTTTTCTTCGACGCCTTCTTTCCTCATTTTCCCTTTCCAACAGAAGCCATTCTTCTTTTCTTCGACGCCTTCCTTCCTCATTTTCCCTTTCCAACAGAAGCAATTCCTCTTTTCTTCGACGCCTTCCCTCTTCGAACTCTTTTTTCATCCGAAGTATTTCCTCCTCCGTTCGGCGCTTTCTTCTGTCCCACTCCTCCCGGTGTTTCTGCAGCCTCCCGTCGATCTCGGCTAGCGAGTCCTGCTCAGAGGCCATCCCTTGGCCTCTCACGTCAATGGGCCTTTTTCAGCAACTAAAAACTTTTAATAAAAAAGCCCCCTGGTGACCTCCACGAGGAAGAATCCCACTTCTGACACCAGTTGTCGCGTGTTTACCCTGCTGGTTCTTTGCGACAACACGCTTCTTCCCTTCGTGGTTCACCTACCTGGGCTCCGGTTGCTCTTCCTTGCGGCTTTTCCCCGCAGGCCACCCAAAGACTTCCTGAGTTCCACCTCTCCTGTGGAAACTCCCTTCTTCTGGCAGTATCTCTCCGCCTTACCACTGGTGGGGGGACATGAGAGACTTACCAGAAGAGTAGTAGCAGCAGCAGTAGACTGGCGATGAAGGCAGTGGCAGAGTAACGACAGGAGGCAGCACGCAGACTTGAAGCACACTCTTTTATTGTCATCTATTACTAACATTAAATCTAAATAAAACAACAGACAATGGGTATTTACATGACCCTACATCCTGGGGCCAACACAAAAGCGTATTTACATCCAACCTCCCCAGGAAACGGGACCACAGCAGTCGGCGACTCCCACATCGGCCAGCAAGGGAATCCGGCGAAAGCACCATCTATTGGCGGAGGTTGAAACCGTTTAGAGGCCTTACACGTAACAATACACTTGCATATACATGAACATATGCACATACACTTGCATATACATGAACATGTGCACATACAAATCCATGAATGTATACACATGCACATACAAATCCATGAATGTATACACATGCACATACAAATCCATGAATGTATACACATGCACATACAAATCCATGAATGTATATACATGCACATACAAATCCATGAATGTATACACATGCACATACAAATCCATGAATGTATATACATGCACATACAAATCCATGAATGTATACACATGCACATACAATTCCATGAATGTATACACATGCACATACAAATCCATGAATGTATATACATGCACATACAAATCCATGAATGTATACACATGCACATACAAATCCATGAATGTATACACATGCACATACAAATCCATGAATGTATACACATGCAAATACAAATCCATGAATGTATACACATGCACATACAAATCCATGAATGTATATACATGCACATACAAATCCATGAATGTATACACATGCACATACAATTCCATGAATGTATACACATGCACATACAAATCCATGAATGTATACACATGCACATACAAATCCATGAATGTATGCACATGCACATACAAATCCATGAATGTATACACATGCACATACAAATCTATGAATGTATACACATGCACATACAAATCCATGAATGTATACACATGCACATACAAATCCATGAATGTATACACATGCACATACAAATCCATGAATGTATATACATGCACATACAAATCCATGAATGTATACACATGCACATACAAATCCATGAATGTATACACATGCACATACAAATCTATGAATGTATACACATGCACATACAAATCCATGAATGTATACACATGCACATACAAATCTATGAATGTATACACATGCACATACAAATCCATGAAAGAAAATAAGACCTAATCCAAATAATCCTCATTTATTCTTTTGTCTGATGATGGTGACAATGTTGTTGTCGAAACGTCGCACACTAATAAATTATTTGGATTAGGTCTTATTTTCTTTTATTATAATCTATAATCCAAATTGTGCTTTATCAAATCCATGAAATTATACACATGCATAAGCACATACAATCATGAACAAAACTTAAGGAAGTTGTTGTACCTTTTAGCATGAATATCTGGATTCAGAAAATAACTCTGAAAGATATTACAGTGACTTTTATTGTAGACACACGAGATAACCAAATGTGAACAAAATTGCCTCTGCCTCCTTATAAAAATTAGATGACCGGTGTGTGTGGCATCAAAGACTTTCCACTTTCATAAGTGTTGTCCATGAGTGTATATGCCTGAACATATCTTGTAGGTAACTGTGGGTGTTGGGTTGTTGAGATCTAAGATCTAAGTATTGGACTGTTGGTCTTACACCATTGATAGGACAGTAGATCCAGACAAGCCAGTTGAAGCAGGATGCAGGTGGATGTCTTAAGCAGTGTCTACAAACCACTCCAATTTTACTCTGAAGACATCCTCTGTGTAGACAAAGTCAGACTTTGGAAGTAGAAAACCAGATTTGGTCTTATTACCTTATGTTTGACTTCTATTGTTGTTTCTTATCCCTTTGTGCAAAGATTACACAAATTCCATGAGTCTATCTATGCTCCTCATTTCATTGATTCACTTTGGTGAAAGTCTGACTTTAAAACAACGACAAAGATTGGGAAGAAGAGCTTCTTATATTAGAAAGCCTTCATGAAAACTTTTGAGCAAGATGTCCTTCTACGGATGCAGAATCTCTACCCATAGAAGGCCGTCTTGCCCTAAAGCTGGTACGATCATTTTCTTATTTAAAGAAGCTCTTCTCCCTGATCTGTTTTTTTTCTTCCATAGTTTTTTTTTTTTTGCTTATCCCTAGTACACGTGGTACAGGCCATGATAATCATGGTGGGTAGTTAGCGACTGCTTTTTACTGTAAGCGCACCACATGTCTACACATATGAAAGCAGTTCGACTTTGCACTTACAAATGTGCCAGAGCCCCGTTTGGTTACTTGCACTCGCTTGGTGGGGTTGGACTTTTGCAAGAATCGGGGGGGCCATTGGAGCATTTTTTTTTAAACATAAAAAGTGTCCAATGCGGGAATCGAACCCGGGTCGTAGTGGTCGAAACCAAACGGTTTAACCAGCCTTCCACCGACCCCCATAGTGAATAGGAAGATTGTCATTGTCTTAAAGTCAGACTTTTCACCAAAGTGTTTTTGGATCAATGAAAACTGCACCCCAACATTTAATTCTATAAGATGAGGAGCATAGACTCGTGGAATTTGTGTAATTTATTGCACAAAGGGATAAGAAACAACAACAGACATTAACACACAAAGTAATAAGACACCAAATCTCCAAATAAATAAATAGTGTGTGACGTTTCAGCGTTGTTACCATCTTCAGACAAAAGTACTGAATGAGAAAATTTTACCACAGCATTGTTTCTCTGAAGATGGTAACAACGCTGTTACCGAAACGTCACACACTATTTATTTATTTGGAGATTTGGTGTCTTATTACTTTGTGTTTATAATCTATAATCCAAATTGTGTGCTTTATCAACAACAGACATTCTCTAGTTTAGAAGATGATTTGTAGGTTGGAAGTTGATTCGGCAAAAGACACAGTCACATTAACCTATAGTTCAACTCCAGACATTTCAGTGAATTCCTGACACTCTCTTCAGGAGAATGAAGAGAGTGAAAGGGAATCACTGAAAAGTCAGGAGTTAAAATAAGCATTCTCTAGTATCAGACTTCTAGGGGGGGGGGATTTCCTTTGGATGTGTGACCGACCCCACAAGAGAATCGTACCCAATAAAAAGAACTAGAAATTCTAATATTTATTTACTCTCACAAGGTAATAAGACCAAATCCAAATAAATAAATAGTGTGTGACGTTTCGGTAACAGCGTTGTTACCATCTTCAGACAAAAGTACTGAATGAGAAATTTTACCACAGCATTATTTTAAATAGTTACTGTTATCAAGGATATTTAAAACATGCTGTGGTAAAATTTCTCATTCAGTACTTTTGTCTGAAGATGGTAACAACGCTGTTACCGAAACGTCACACACTATTTATTTATTTTATATTCGGTCTTATTACCTTGTGTTTATAATCTATAATCCAAATTGTGCCTTATCTATTTATTTACTCTGTATGATGTTCTCCTAGATTTGCATAACCACCAAATGTTGGTTGCAGCAGCAGTGTCGTCAGAGTCAGCCACCGCTCCAGAGCCTTCGCCCTCCACACCTTCGTTAAGTCAGGTGAGTGAGATCACATCTCTGTGCTATATACCAAATTTATTTGTACCTTCTGTAATTCAAAACTAAAAAATGAAATCACTCACTATATTTTTGATTGCTCTGCTCTGAAAGAAGAACCCTTATGCTCAAAACTGGGCAACTCTGTGCTTCACTTCCATCAATAATTGACAATATGACCCAGAATAAGTATATTGCTACGGCGTTTTATGGTTTCCACAAGTCCATATCTCAGAAGAAGGCCAAGTGACACTCACTCTGCACTTTCTTACTGCTACTCTTTTTGTGTTGTTTTTCTTGCATCCCTCTTTCTCTTTCTTGTGTTTTTTTTTTCTTCTGTTTATATTGTTGTTTCCTTTGTCTCACTGCTTTGTTCTAATGCATACCTCTGGTGATTCCTGTATAGGGTCAGTGACCCTAAATAAAGGCTTGTTGTTGTTGTTGTTGTTATATACCAAATTTAAAATAATTTTTGACCACTGAATTGTTAGCCTACCAGGGATACAGGATGAACAGCATTTGTACTCCATGTTAGGAGCGGCTGCACATGACGTCTGTTCCTCATGTCAGAGGCGGCCATTTCATATTGGAGCTAAGTCGGCCTGCCACTGAGTAGTACTCCCAGTCTTAATGACAAAGGCAGACGCATTCTACTTCACCCAGTCATGATGGTGTCAAATCTCAAGCTTTACAAGCTTGATACCCTAATATGATTGAGTGGAGATAAGAAAGAAGAAGACCTGTTAAAAATTTCGAGAGATTATATTCAATCCCTCTTTTAAGTATAATGAAATCAAGGCCCACTTAACTGTCACACATGTGGCAGCAAAATTCAGGAACAGTAGAATTCTCTCAATGACAACAGCTAGTTGTAGAATGACATTTGAAAATATCCCGCATGTGTTTCTTTTGAACAAAAAATAGGAATTTAAATTAAGGAGAAATAACGATTATTTCTAACCTTAGGGATGAGGTATGAAAAGATGAATTGTGAAGAGTAATAATAAGCGGAAAAATAAAAGAGTCCAGGGATGGGAATCGAGCCCACAGTGCTCTGCTTACCGGGCAGATGCCATGTCCACTAGGCTACCCTAGCTAGTTGCAAAGCCAAAGTGTCCTTTAGTGAGAGGTGACTTATTACTGAAAAGTAGCCTATTGGTAAAAAAAAAAAATATTTTTTTTTTTTGCTATGAAAACTGTCCTTTGTATAGAGGTGTCCTCTAAAAGAAGTGTCTGCTCATGGAGGTTATAAGGTACTAGGCTTCTGTAAAAAAATATATATGTATTCTCTTTTCATTTATATTCCAGATGCACACAGTAAAGATTTTTTGGTAGGGTTTGAAATTGATTCTTACTTGCCTTAAACACAAGGTAATAAGACTAAATCCAAATAAATAAATAGTGTATGACGTTTCGGTAACAGCGTTGTTACCATCATTCAGTACTTTTGTCTGAAGATGGTAACAACGCTGTTACCGAAACGTCACACACTATTCATTTATTTGGATTTGGTCTTATTACCTTGTGTTTATAATCCAAATTGTGCCTTATTACATGCCTTAAGTATACTGCATGTGGTAACTTTGTGATGCAACTCAGGTCGGGCTTAAGAGTGGAAGGCTAGACAGAATGACCAGAGGACCAGGTTTAAATTGTCAGCAGAGAAGGTGGCAGGTTCTCGCTATTTTTTTGTGGAGCTGAGATAGGTTCCTGGCTGGTGGCCACTGGGAGATCAAGAAGGGGAAATGTCAGGGGAAACTCTGCCCCGATTTGTAAAAAAAAAAAACTGCCCCTTTTTTATTTTGTTTTTAAGGTCCTTCAATTCTAGTTCATCTTTTGATAACTATATGGACAAATCCTGAAGATAGAGGCTGCCTGGCCGGCATTCATATTTCTGTAAATAATAGACACTTCGGCCAGTTAGAGTTTTTTATTTTCTCAACGTTTCAACAAAAATCTTTTGTCTTCGTCAGGAGATGAATTGCTCACGTTGTTGAACAATTTTTAACACTTTGCCAATTGCTTTATTTTTATTTATTTCTACTGACGAAGACAAAAGATTTTCATCAAAATTCGAAACTATTTTAAAGGCGTAAGATTCTTTTTGATATTAAACAATTTCTACTGCCCTTACTGCAATGGAAAAATTAATGAGAGGGCCTGGCTGAGAGGGTTCACCACTGATGAGCCAGGCCCTCTCATTAATTTTTCCATTGCAGTAAGGGCAGTAGAAATTGTTTAATATCAAAAAGAATCTTACGCCTTTAAAATAGTTTCGAATTTTGATAACAGATGGCGCGCTAGTGCATCTTATTACAAAAGATTTTTGTTGAAACATTGTGAAAATAAAACTCTAACTGGCTGAAGTGTCTATTTTTCACACAGATTTATGGACAAATGTTCTTCAATTTGATCTGTTAATGACCATATTTCGAAGATAATCTAGTGACCTTCTTTCTAAGATTAGTTTCCCAACCCTTTCCAGCTAGCTCATTGGAGGTCTTCCTCTTTTTCTTTATATCCTCTGTTGTTGTTAGCGTCCATCAAGAGTGACTTTTTATGACTATATGGACAAATCCAATTTGATCTGTGACCATATTTCATGGCTCATCTAATGCTCTTCCAGTAGCTTTTTTGACCCTTTCCAGCTAGCTCACATTGGAGATCTTTATATTTTTCTTCATATCCTTTAGTTGGGTTTAAGCAGTCATTGCTCGAGGCATGATGATATGCTCATCCACTGATTATCAGGAAGACATCTTGGCTCTCTCTCTCTTAGGCCTAAATCTACTTCTCACTTCCCATCTCTGCCTCACTATAAGCGTTGTCGCTTTATTGGACAGTTACTACAGGTGCTATAGAGGGTTGATTAGGGTGGAAAATACAATCTAGGATATCTACATTGGTAGAAGATACTCCAATTTTTTTTTTGCTTATCCCTAGTACACATGGTGGTCCAACCCCACCAGCGAGTGCAAGTGACCAAACGGGGCTCTGGCACATTTGTAAGTGCAAGTCGAACTGCTTTTCACATGTGTAGATATGTGGTGTGCTTACAGTAAAAGCAGTTGCCTTCTTCTACCCCCCATGATTATCATGGCCTGTACCACGTGTACTAAGGATAAGCAATATAATATAATAATAATACACGTGGTACAGGCCATGATAATCATGGTGGGTAGAAGAAGGCGACTGCTTTTACTGTAAGTGCACCACATGCCTACACATGTGAAAAGCAATTCGACTTTGCACTTACAAATATGCCAGAGCACCGTTTGGTTACTTGCACTCGCTGTTGGGGTCCAATTTTGTGCATGTTATAAATGTTCCTGCCACATTAGGGTTACCTCTTGTTTTACTTGTCACGCCACTTGTGGGAGTTATGCAAATCTGTGTGCTTGCAGCTGTCTCCCACCTCCCCCATCCCAGTGCCAGAGGTTCCCAAGTCCTCCGACGACATGGTTCTCTGATTCTTTTCTCCCCAGGGGAGAGCTCATTTTATACAACCACTAACTCCCTCTATTTTCTTTCCCTCCTCTCTATCTCAGCAGAAAAAAACACCTTTCTCTTTCTCTCTCTATATCTATCTATCTATTTGTCCTCTCTCTCTGATTGGTTGAAATTCCCGATGTCTACTCATCTCATTGGTTTGCTCACCCACCCTTCCCTTTCCTTTTTGTTTCTTTTCTTTTTTTTTTCACTCTTTTCCCCTTGTTTTTTTACCTCTTTTTTTTTTTTCCTTCCATACGTACCGTTACCAATTAAAATATTTTTTTTTTCTAATTGATAAAAGAAAAAAAATAACAACATACCACACACTTCTCTACTTCTGTGATTATAATTTTTTAAATATATATACATTTTAGGTTTTTTTTTTTCTTTTGGAATTATCAAGTCTTATTTGCATATTACTACATATATATATATATATGTCGTATAATTCTTGGATAGTTGGTGCTTCTGCGCGCTCCAGGAACCCGGTTTATAAATATATGTAAACAATCCTATATGATTCTGTGATTCCATATTATTATTATTAATATTATTTTTCTAATTATTAGGATTATTATAATTATTAATTAGTTTTTTTTTTGCAATTCTTGGAAAAATTTAATCTTCTTTTCTTTCTATATAGGTAATATATGTTTTTTATGTAATTTAAAAAAAAAAAGAAAATTATATTTGTGGATTTATAAAAAATTAAAATGTCACATTTTCTTTTTTTTTTTTTCAATATATATATATTTTTGAAAGGTTTAGGGATGTAAAAAAAATCTTATTTTCAATAGTTTTTCTATCATTGTATTTAAGAAAAGGTTTTGTTATTATATATATATAAACTATAGATATTCAGTTTATAAATGAATATTTGATCAACATATGTATCTCCTTTTAAAGTTTATAAAAAAATTATTAAACTTTTTTTTTCGCTTCAGAGATAATTTTTCAGATTATTTTTTTGTCTTTTCACCCCTACCCCTTATCCCTAATCTCTTTCTGTTTTATATATATAACTTGAAAAAGAGAATTAAGTAGAAAAGGAAACGCAGTGGTGCTATTTTCAAACCAATAGGATCACACATTTCATATATTAAAAGGATACCATTTTTTTTTTCAAGTTTAAAAAGAATAATATATTTTTCAGTTTTTTTTTTTGAACCATTTTGTTTCTTTCTTACGATAGTAATTTTAAAAAAGAAAATGTTAAAAATAATAGTTTTGAACAAATTTTTTTTCGCATTTTAAATAATTTCTCTAAACCGAAACTAAAACGGAATACAATTCAAAACCAAAACTAAAAAAAAGGTTATTTAGAAACTGAGAGTGAACAATTTTTTTATTATTATTATCTTTTTTTTGGCATTTTTTTGGATAAGAAAAGAGCCTAGTAAAATATTAGATAGAACATGTTATAGCTAATATAATTAATTTAAAAAAATTATTGATACACTAATTATTAAAATAAAGCAATGTGATTTAACTATTTATAATCCTATTCTACTTCTTTTTCTATCTAGTGCCATAATTATTATAACTATTACAATCTGATGATGGTGATTGGTTTCCACTTGTTAATTGTGAGAGAAGAAGAAAAAAAAAAATCTCCGTCAATTTTTTTTTCACAGTTTATGAATGACTATTGTGTTTTTTTTTCCTTTATATAGAGAATCTTTGCCTTTTCGAATAAAATTTTCTCAGATAGTAAATTTTATATTATAAATTTTTTGGTTAATAGTTTTTTTTTAAATTATTATTTAGTGTCCTAACTCTTTAAAAAATTATTATGATTGTTTTTTTTTTATAAAGATCCACTATATATATATTTATACATATGCAACTTTATGTTATATATATATATGTGGTATTATTGAAAAAAAAAAAAAATTTGTGAATTTTTTCAAAAAAGTATATATATGTATGTTTTTACTTATTTAAAATAAAGAATATATATATAATTTGTTTATTTTTTATTTTTTATTAAACTATATTGAGTTAAAAAAAGACTTTCTCAATCTATTTTATGGTATTTTTTTAATAAAAGTAAATGTTTGAAAGGTTAAGTTAATGTGTTTGTAAATGGATTGGTATGAGTTTTAAACAGGCAATCTTGTATGTGACTTTTAATAAAATAGATAAAAATTTATATAATTTTTTTTTTAAACTTCAGTTCAATATATCTAAATTTGATTTTTTTTTGCTTTACTTCTTCAATATTGTGCATCTCATACCTATTTTTTAATCTCTTTAATAAAAAAGTTTTCATGTTAATGGAAGAAAATAAGTTTCTGCTTAAACTATCTGTGTGTGAGTTTATAAAACAATTGTTGATAAATACACTTTTTTTTTCTCAGATGTTAATTTTAAAAACTTTTTATCATTTTAAACCCTTTTTTCGAAAAAGTTTTGATGTTAATGGTAAAAATTGAAGCGCATATATGTCTATGCTTCTGTGTGTGGGTATATAAAGAATTTGTTGATTAAAACTTATTTTGTTTCTCAGATGTGAACTTAAAACTCCACTTTTTCCTCTCTTTTTATTATTATTTTTCTTTCTTTTCTCTTTGAGATACTATTATTGAGCTTCTAATACTTTTTTCTTTTTTATTTGCATATTTCTCTCTGAGATACTACTCTTTAGCTTTTCCAATACTTATTTCTTATTTGCATATTTATTTTTCTCTCTGAGATACTATTCTTGTGCTTTTCCAAATACCTACTACTTTCTTATTTGCATATTTCTCTCTGAGATACTACTTTTGAGCTTTTCCAATACTTATTTCTTATTTGCATATTTCTTTTTCTTTCTGAGATATGACCCTTGTGAGCTTTCCCATTCTTTCTTATTTGCATATTTCTTTTCCTCTCTGAGATACTACTCTTGTGAACTTTTCTAATACTTTTTTCTTATTTGCATATTATCATTTTTTAAAATTTTTAACCCCCCTCAAGCACACACTTCTTCTTTAATTATTCAAACACCATTATATTATTATTATTGTAGGTTATGTTTTTTTAATGCTACTCTCCATTCTTCATTTTTTTTTCTTTGGTTCCTTCCTCCCAATCCCATTATTGTCAATTTTTTCTTATTCCCTCCATCTCTATCCTTTCTTTTTTTTCAATTCCACCTCTTTTTCCCTTCCCTTTCTCTCTCTTCCTTAAAACAAAACAAAGAACTCCCATATACTATATATATATATAATATAGCATTATTGTACAGATTTTATAGAGTCTCTATATATTTAAAAAAAATAATAAACAAACAAAAAAAAAGATTACAAAATAACTGTCATTATAACTGATGCGTGTGAATTTTTATTATTATTTTTTTCCCTTTTTTTTTTAATAATTATTTTTTGTGTGCTTGCGAGTCAAATGCTACGATTGTTATGATTATTGAATGTATGATGTTTTTTATTATTAATATTAATATGATTATCTGTTTTTTCTTTCTATTTCTATCATCATATATTTTTCTTCTTTTTTTTTTTTTTACGGAAAAAAAAGATGAAAATATAATAAAAAGAACTCAAAACATATTTACATATATAGTTTTTTTTTTTGGTAAATCACACTCTTTTTTTTTCTTCTTTTCTTTTAGCTAGTTCACCCTTTTATCCTACCCCTCTTTCATTCCTTTTTTTAATTAATAAGTTCTTTTATCTCTTATACCCTACCCCTCCCACTACCATTTTTTTAAATTCATATTATTTTATTGTTCTGCTTTTTCTCCTCCCTTTTCACAAATTTTCAATGAGAATAAAAAATTGTGTTTTGATAAATGTGAATGGGATGATGTTTGAGTCTGTTGATATTAAGTAATATCAAAAATGTTTTTTTTTTCTTTTTTTTTGGGGACAATAAATGCTGAATGATATTGTTTTACTTCTTGTAGTGTTTATTTATATCATCTTGGATATATACATACATGTCTTAAACCCGGGTAAGCCAACAAGTGAGTTGGAAGCAGTCGGGTTTGAGTGGCAAGGCGTGCAGAGTGGGAAGTCCGCATGAGACAGTAAGGACAAAGTTTGGGATCAAAAGACGCTCTCCTAGTATGTCTCACATGGCACCAGGACCAGGGGAAAGTTGAGGATTAACTGAGGAAAGCTCGGCTTCCTGCATGAAGCCGCGGAGGCAGGGAGGAACCAAATCGGCGGCCACGAGGGCCGCCGTGAGACCTAGCACTGAGCGGGCCTCTCCGAAAATATCCACTGTAACCTAACTAACTGTCAACATCCGGACCATCGCCCATTTTTGTCCCTCTCTGGATTCCCCAGGTGTATGGTGGCAAGCTGGTGTCACTTTGAGACGACTAGAAAAGACGTCATACTTTATTTCTTACATATCACATTGTTTATATTACGATATATGTATATAATATAAAGTTATGGGAGGATGATATTCATGTATCAGAAAGGGGTTGGTGGTCTAAACCGATAGTCTAAACCGTTGGTTTACGACCGCTACAACCCGGGTTCGATTCCCGCATTGGGCACTTTTTTTCTGATTTAAAAAAAAATGCTTCAATGGCCCCTGATTCTTACAAAAGTTCAACCCCACCAGCGAGTGCAAGTAACCAAACGGGGCTCTGGTACATTTGTAAGTGCAAAGTCAAACTGCTTTTCAAATGTGGTGCACTTACAGTAAAAGCAGTCGTCTACTTCTACCCACCATGATTATCATGGCCTGTACCAAATGAACTAGGGATAAGCATAAAAACACAAGGTAATAAGATCAAATCCAAATAAATAAATAGTGTATGTGCTTTCAGTAACAGTGTTGTTATCATCTTCAGACAAAAGTACTGAATGTATGAATGTATTCAGTACTTTTGTCTGAAGATGGTAACAACACTGTTACTGAAACATCACACACTATTTATTTATTTGGATTTGGTCTTATTACCTTGTGTTTATGTATCAGAGGTATCTCCTTCTATAAATGTACATTAAAACACATTGAACATTGGTTATCAGTAAAAAAAAACTTGATAATGTTTTTTCTATGATTTTTTTTTTGTCTACAATTGTGGTGTTGCTGCTTATTTTTTACTTTCTTCTTAATCAGGAACAATGACTACTTTTTTTTTGCAACAATTAGTACATTATTTGCAACATTTTCTATCTACCCGCAACAATAGAACTTTATAGGCAACAATGACCATCTGTATCGATGACTAATTTAACCACAACAATGAATATTTTATTTGTAACAATGAAATGTATCCACAACAATAATTACTTCTATCTCTGCAGCCATGTCTATCTGCAACAATGGAACTTTATTAGCAACAATCAAACTTTATTGACAATAATAGCTACCTTCTCCACAACAATTTTTACTTTATCTGCAACAATGGCTACCTGATCCTCAACAATGACTACCTTATCCTCAACAATGGCTACCTTATCTACAACAATGGCTACCTTATCCTCAACAATGGCTACCTTATCTACAACAATGTCTACCTTATCTACAACAATGGCTACCTTATCCTCAACAATGACTACCTTATCCTCAACAATGACTACCTTATCGACAATAATGGCTACCTTATCCTCAACAATGGCTACCTTATCTACAACAATGGCTACCTTATCCTCAACAATGAAACTTTATCTGCAATAATGGCTACCTTATCCACAATAATGAAATTTTATCTGCAACAATGAAAACTTTATCTGCAACAATGGATCCCTTATCCACAATAATAAAACTCTTTCTGCAACAATGGCTACCTTATCCTCAACAATGAAGCTTTATCTGCAACAATGGCTCCCTTATCCACAATAATGAAACTCTTTCTGCAACAATGGCTACCTTATCCTCAACAATGAAACTTTATCTGCAATAATGGCTACCTTATCCACAATAATGAAATTTATCTGCAACAATGAAAACTTTATCTGCAACAATGGGTACCTTATCCACAATAATGAAACTTTATCTGCAACAATGGGTACCTTATCCACAATAATGAAACTTTATCTGCAACAATGGCTACCTTATCCACAACAATCATTACCTTATCTGCAACAATGAAAACTTTATCTGCAACAATGGATACTTTAGCTCCAACAATGAAAACTTTATCCCCAACAATGAATGCTCCAATGGCCTCCGATTCTTGCAAAAGTCCAATCCCACCAGAGAGTGCAAGTAACCAAATGGAGTTCTGACATATTTGTAAGTGCAAAAGTTGTACTGATTTTCACATGTGTAGACATGTGGTATAATTACAGTAAAAGCAATCCCCAGCTTCTCCCTACCATAATTATCATAGCCTGTACGATGTATACTAGGTATTAAAAAAAAAAAGAAAATAAAACAAGAATTTTTCCCTTTTGTTTTTTGAATTCATATGGCATTAACCTAATACACTAGAGTCTTTAATCAAAGACTGCCTAAAAAGACGGCAAAATCCAGTTTCTCAAGGAGATGGTTTCCCATT
>CP092876.1:12864691-12893871 GCA_030710605.1 Cordylochernes scorpioides | reverse complement strand
GAAGGTCATGTCATATGTGGTATGATCGATTCTTTCAACCCAAGCACAGTAGGTGTTTTACTTTTATCATTTATGTGACCTTACATAAGTTTAATAAGTAAAGATATTGTAACAAAGTATTTATTATTTTTATTAACATAGTGGTCATTTTTATGTTTATATTTTGCTACTCTGTAAATTTCCCTCGTGGCTTATCTTTTGTTTACCATTTCATAGTTTGTTCTTGCCTGAAATAAATTGCTGTCGCATCCTGAAGTTTTGGTCTTCCCTAATTTTCCACGTGGCAACATTCAATGGAAAACAACAGCGACAACAAAAAGCCTTGGGCAAACGCCCAACATTGGATACTCCCGATTGAATCTACATATATTTACAATTGTATATCATAAACACAAGGTAATAAGACCAAATCCAAATAAATAAATAGTGTGTGATGTTTTGGTAGCAGCGTTATTACCATCTTCAGACGAAAGTACTGAATGTCAGCAGCACTTCAGTACTTTTGTCTGAAGATAAGCTTTTACCCAAATGTCAAACACTAGTTATTTATTTGGATTTGGTCTTATTACCTTGTGTTTAGGGGGTCGGTGGAAGGCTGGTTAAACCGTTTGGTTTTTGACCACTACGACCCGGGTTCGATTCCCGCATTGGACACTTTTTCTGTTAAAAAAAAATGCTCCAATGGCCCCCGATTTTTGCAAAAGTCCAACCCCACCAGCGAGTGCAAGTAACCAAACGGGGCTCTGGCACATTTGTAAGCGCAAAGTCGAACTGCTTTTCACATATGTAGACATGTGGTGCGCTTACAGTAAAAGCAGTCGCTAACTACCCACCATGATTATCATGGCCTGTACCACGTGGAGATAAGAAAGAAGAAGAAGAGACCATGTGTTTATAATCTATAATCCAAATTGTGCCATATCAATTATATATTATATTTATGTATAAAACACTACAATCTTGTGGTGCTCAGCAGTTCCTACTTTCCGTTAACAGATTCAAAGATAATAATATGGATAATAATATGGATTATATACATTATGTACAATGAATATGTCGCCTCTACCACCACTGCAGAGTTTGGTGGAGAATCGCCAGTGGGTCTCCAGCGACACCACGCATTTCGCGATCTACGAAGAATACGTAGATCGCGTACTTCGCCGCTGAGAAGATGGTGATGGCGTGGTCCTCGAGACCAACTGGAAAGTTGGAAACTCAACAGATTTAAAGAAGTTAGATAGAAGTTGTTAATTTATCTCTCACAGAATATATGGATGTCTTGGTGCTGATTCTTGAGTTATCATCTTTCTTACTGTATTGTTGTTCTACGTGTGGTGTCATATAGTGTTCATTGGTGATCTTTACTTTATAATATGACAATTTGTCTTCTTCTAAACTTTTGACGTTTCCTTTGGAAAAAAAAGTAAATAATATTATCAAATAAGCAATGAATCGTTTGACTATAAGTAATATATCACTGATAAGATAATCCTTGGTAAAATTGACATAACTAGGTGCTTATAATGGGGATAAAACTTAAGAAAGTGGAAAGTCTATACATCAACTATGGCTACTTTATCCTCAACAATGGCTACCTTATCTACAACAATGGGTACCTTATCTACAACAATGGCTACTTTATCCTCAACAATGGCTACCTTATCTACAACAATGGCTACCTTATCTACAACAATGGGTACCTTATGTACAACAATGGCTACTTTATCCTCAACAATGGCTACCTTATCTACAACAATGGCTACTTTATCCTCAACAATGGCTACCTTATCTACAACAATGGCTACCTTATCTACAACAATGGCTACCTTATCTACAACAATGGGTACCTTATCTACAACAATGGCTAGTTTATCCTCAACAATGGCTACCTTATCTACAACAATGGCTACCTTATCTACAACAATGGGTACCTTATCTACAACAATGGCTAGTTTATCCTCAACAATGGCTACCTTATCTACAACAATGGCTACCTTATCTACAACAATGGCTAGTTTATCCTCAACAATGGCTACCTTATCTACAACAATGGCTACCTTATCTACAACAATGGGTACCTTATCTACAACAATGGCTACTTTATCCTCAACAATGGCTACCTGATCTACAACAATGGCTACCTTATCTACAACAATGGGTACCTTATGTACAACAATGGCTACTTTATCCTCAACAATGGCTACCTTATCTACAACAATGGCTACTTTATCCTCAACAATGGCTACCTTATCTACAACAATGGCTACCTTATCTACAACAATGGCTACCTTATCTACAACAATGGGTACCTTATCTACAACAATGGCTAGTTTATCCTCAACAATGGCTACCTTATCTACAACAATGGCTACCTTATCTACAACAATGGCTACCTTATCTACAACAATGGCTACCTTATCTACAACAATGGCTAGTTTATCTACAACAATGGCTACTTTATCCTCAACAATGACTACCTTATCCTCAACAATGGCTACCTTATCTACAACAATGGCTACCTTATCTACAACAATGGCTACTTTATCCTCAACAATGGCTACCTTATCTACAACAATGGCTACCTTATCTACAACAATGGCTTGTTTATCTACAACAATGGCTACCTTATCTACAACAATGGCTTGTTTATCTACAACAATGGCTACTTTATCCTCAACAATGGCTACCTTATCTACAACAATGGCTACCTTATCTACAACAATGGCTTGTTTATCTACAACAATGGCTACCTTATCTACAACAATGGCTTGTTTATCTACAACAATGGCTACTTTATCCTCAACAATGGCTACCTTATCTACAACAATGGCTACTTTATCTACAACAATGGCTACCTTATCTACAACAATGGGTACCTTATCCTCAACAATGGCTACCTTATCTACAACAATCGGTACCTTATTCTCAACACTGAAACTCAACGGGCCAAATAAAAAAGTAATAAGATTATGTGGGCCGCAATAAAAGAAAACAAAAAATTAAATTTTTATAGTAACATTTATGTAGGTTTATTTTAAAAAATACTAATAAGAAAAAAGAAAGTAAAGTTAATATTTTCTCCCTGATATTTGGCATCTCTTTTCTGCTACCATCTTTCCTACTTTTTTTTTTTGAATTTATAATTTTTTTAAAATTAAAATATATTATCTGGTGGGCCGCAAATTTATTCGTTGTGGGCCGCATGAGGCCCGCGGGCCGCGAGTTTGACATGCTTGCTATACATTAAAGATCAAAATAAAAATTTGATTTAAAAGAGAGATAACATACACTATATATACAAGAGTCTAGCTTCAGTATCAATATACAAGGAAACACTGAAAAATGGAATATTAGAGCGGTATGGTAGATTAAACTGGCGAAACCGCTGGGAGGGTTCCTCACTGATGAATAAGGCCCTCCTATTATTTTTATCATTGCAGTAAAAGCAATAGAAAATTGATTTATTTTTTAAAAAAGAATCATACGCGTCAAAAATTATTCAAATTTTTCATAATAGATGAGCCAGGCACTACTCATATTTTATCATTGCAGTGAAAGCATTAGAAAATTGATTAAAAAAAAAGAATTATACACGCCAAAAATAGTTCAAAAATTTCATAACAGATGGCGCTCTAATGCATCATACACTATATATAACCATCATAACAAACATATTTCTTATAGAAGTTCTAAAAAAAGCGTTATAAAGTAGTTAGAGCTGAAGAAAGAGCTATTTCAAATAAATCAAACTGGAATGCAGACAGGTTTGAACGCACGCAGAAGACATCCAATGGATGGAAGAAATAAAGTCAGCAGAAGATGGTGAAGTGAGGTTAGTTAGCGTGCTGGTTGACTATAAATCTAAACAGACGAGAACTGGGAAGTTCCCAGATGGAGGCAGACGATATATATCGACTTTGTAATAGATTACATTAGTTGAAAGGAAGTCTTTACATATGTAAATTTTTCACATTGTGTCGCGTCCTCACGCAATTCTGGCCTTAACGACCCGTTTCATGATTTTTCAGGATGCCTGAATGACCAGTTTTTAGGTCGTTGAGGTACAGCTTGTACCACGCTGATGAGGGCCAACAGCCCGAAACGCGTCCGTGGTTAGCTTTTCTTGATTAATCAAGAATGGGTATTTGGCCAATTCTGGAATAATTAAAAATCGACGAGAATAATTGATATTTATTCCGATAAATGGCGCAAGCCATCAGCAACTTTCAGTTGCACGATAAGGAGATGCCTTTTTCATAACATATGTAAATATTAGTTTTAAACACAATATACGTTAAAAAAGTATTATTCTGAATACATACGTTATAGAGAGATTGAGATTGAAACCATTTTTATTACCTCGTTCATAAAATATTATAATTATTATTATTTATTTAAGTAACCCAGGTTCCTGGAGCGTACAGAAGTCGCCAACTACCCGGGATGTCCTTCTGACCTAAGTCTTCTTGGATTTATATACAATGCCAGTGGAAGTCCAATTAATGAGGTGTTGCCAGGCAGATTTCTTTCTTGGGAGATTTTCTAGGGATGCTGGACATATGTTGGTGATACCTAGGAGAGTGGCTGTCTGGAATCTTTGGTATTGGAAGGTTGGGCAAGTGAAGAGGAGGTGGTCTACGGTTTGGTCTTCATCTTGGCAGTGGGGGCAAGTTGGGTCTTATTTCGATACCGTTCCAAGGTCTGCCTGAATGTAGCCATGGCCGGTCAGGATTGTTGTGGAGGTAGATCCATGCTTGATGTTTCGAAGCATTTGGAGGAGTATTTTCGGGGTAGCAGCAAATCTTCGTAGATTTCTGGTGGAGTAATCTTGGATGTAGAGGTCTGTCCACATTTGAGGGCTATCTGTTCTTTTTTACCGCGCGCGACGCTCTTTGGGAGGGTGGTAAATATTATAATGAAAACTAAATAATAACAATAAGTAAATATGAAAATAAGGATGAATATACATAATGAAATCTATACAGGCTTCATTGGTTTAAGTCAAGGGCTACAAGACATCCTGGATAGGTCCTTGGTTATAAATGGGTTTTGGGGTATAAATGGGTTCCCAATATGTTCAATTGCCATGTTGAGGAAATCTCGCAGAATTATCTTGTTTTCTGTCGAGAGTGTCTTGGAGAGTACCTCCCTCACATGCCGGTATAAGACCACTATTTCAAACCTACAAATCTCCTCATAGAGGGGAGATAGGAATGAATCAACGTTCAGTTGTTCATAAATTCTCTCCACCCTCCCTATGAGGATCTCCTGAGATTCCTGAAGAGGCTGCATGGGTGATAGAGAGAGATTGAACCTACTTTTATTATATCGTTCATACAAAATTAAGAGAGATTGAACAATTTTCGAACAATTTTAAAGAGTATCTGGAGGCCACGCTGAAGAAGAGATCTACTGGGGCCAACATTCTTTTTTTCCATCGCTGATATTTTTATCCACTTTGACAGCAAGAATTCTTTCTAGTGGTAGTCCAACTGCCTTAGATTCTGAAGTACTTGGCTTTCCTTCAAGCAGTTTCTTAGAATCTTGAGAGATTGATTCTTGTTGAGCCTCTGACTGAGGTTTCTCTTCCAGACCTATATCAGGACAAATTTGGGAAGCAATTTTTTCATACTCAGACTCTTCATCATGGCCTGAGTTTCCTCCGTTATTTCCTGATGACTTCATTGTAGCTTCGGTTTCTTCCAAGTCTTCTGCTGCTGCAAGACTCAGTAAGAGAAATTGAGATTGAAACCACTTTATTTCAATGTCCATATAAGATTATATAAGATTAAATACAGAATAAATATAAATACAGAATAAATATAAATATGAATAAATAAGATTATATAATGATAAATACATGAATAAATAGATATAAATATATAAAGTAATTGATAAATACACATACATTAAAATATACAAGTATCAGAGTCATCAATCAACAATTCTTAATCAATTCTGTCACCGTTTGCTTTTGTGAATGGAATAATTACCCAAATATGGCCATTTCTCATAACCATCGGTGGTTCAGTGGTAGAATGCTCGCCTGTCACGCGGGCGGCCCGAGTTCGAATCCCGGCCGATGCATTTTTTTTTTTTTACAAATTTTAAAACTCATTTATATATTATACTAGCCGAATGACCCGGGCAACGCCCGGGTTTTACCCGATTAAATGTTTTTATTTAAATACTATTCGTTACAATTATAAATTGGCGGCGTGGATGTCACTCTTGTGAAACGTCCCGCTCCAAACTTTGTGTCTGAGAAGCGATATTTTTATAGAAAGATGATCTGGCTTTTGCTTTCTGCTCGAATGAATGTTTTTCTGTTAGAATTTTGTTCCTGCGTACAAAATAATGAGCTGGTTTCACCCGTGGTCTCTGCTTTTTGGAATTTTTCCCGATATAATTTTGTATCTGATAATCTTACATGATACAGCAATATCGTCATCATCATTTTCTGACTAATAATATATAGTTTTAATAATTGATTTATATATTTTTTAAAATAGCCTATCGTCTTCCCCGTATTTTTTTTACCTATGTATGGAAATTTTGGTTTGAATTAGTGAACTACTGCGAATTTGTATACCGGACATACAAACCAACAAACAAACAAACAAACATACAAACATTCATTTTTATATATATAGAAGATATAATATAAATGAGTTTTAAAAATTGTTTTAAAAAAAATGCATCGGCCGGGAATCGAACCCTGGCCGCCCGCGTGGCAGGCGAGCATTCTACCACTGAACCACCGATGCTTTAAAAAAATGGCCATATTTAGGTATTCATTCCATTCCGGATTAGTCCGCGTAAAAAAAAGTTCTTCAAATGAAAAAAAGAAATAGCCAAAAATACTAATCAAAATGCAGCCGAAAATTTTCCTCAGGTTTATAAAAAGCGACATGCAAAATTTGGTACCAATTGGTTCAATAGTTTTTGAGTTTATCGCGAAACAGACAGACAGACAGAAATTGACTTTTATATATATAGAGACAAGAATGAAATGACATCCACGGCGCCAATTTATAATAGTAACGAATAGTATTTGAATAAAAGCATTTAATCGGGTAAAACCTGGGCGTTGCCCGGGTCATTCGGGTAGTATAAAATATATACAAGGTCTTCATTGGTGGCGCCCACCCCGGGGTAGACTCCGCCACCAATGAAATTAAGAGAAAGAAAGAGAACAATTCACGAATTTGCGTGTCATCTCTGAGGACCGTTAAGTAATATATCTACATCAAGTTAATTTACTTATAAAGATAGAAAAGAAAAAGGAAGGAATAAATAGAATTGACTCCAATCTGTGAGAAAACGAGCAATTCTAGCCTCAGGCTCTAACAGCTAATGGAGTAAGCGATAGAAAAAACACAATGTCTTAATTGATATGCTGAAACAACAGATCTTCTTAGTATTGTTTTCTTTCAATTTTCTTGTCTGTGAACGCTTTAAAAAACGACGGTCGGAGTTAGCATCTTGATTTAACAATGTCAACATACACTTGAGGGTAAAAAAGACATTCCTTCTACTAATCCAATAACCATTCCAGTTTCCAAAATAAATTTATTATGTACCGTTCAGAAAGACCAACCTAAATCGTCATCGTAAAGATAGAGGCTGCCTGGCTGGAATTCATAGTTCTTCAAGTTAAAGATAATTCTGCCAGTAAATCTTTTTTATTGTCTCGACGTTTCGACAAAAATATTTTGTCCTCGTCAGGAGTGAACAAAAATTAAAACATTTGGTAAAGCGTTACAAATTATTCTAAGGCTGCAAGGGCGTTCTTACGCTGTATTTCCTTTTTTTAACGTTTAGCTAAATGTTTTAATTTTTGTTCGTTCCTGACGAGGACAAAAGATTTTTGTCGAAACGTCGAGACAATAAAAAAAAAAATTACTGGCAGAAGTATCTTTAATTTGACCTAGATCGTCATATTGACAATGAGGGATGTTGTTATGTACAATAATTTATTTATATTTTTTATTAGTGTCTTTCAGAATTAAGAAAATTATTATATACACCTATCCACCGATTTACACGGTAGATACGTTCCTGAGAAAAACGTGTAAATCGAAAAAAAAAAGAATGTCTTATTTTAAATCTTTCAAACCAGCCATGACTTGTCAAAAAATTTGGCTTCTTTTCAGTTGAAGAAGAAGATGGTAATTGTTCTACAATTTTTTCGTATTGTATTTCGTTAGTATAGTGCGATAAACAAAAAAAACTTATTTGGAAAACCTTGTAAAAGCGAAAACGTGTAAAACAAGTACCGTGTAAATCGGGGGATAGGTGTACGAGCGTACTTTTATAAAAATAGAGTTAAACCTGTGTCTATAGCGACTCCTCTTGGGACTCACCAAAATAGGGTGCTATAGAGAGGGGGTGCTATAGACAGGTCACTTTTAATGTTAATATCGCATCGTACTACGTATTTAAAATCGGGCGTTATAGAAAGGGAGGCGCTATTTAGAGGGGGCGCTATAGACAGGTCACTTTTAATGTAAATCGCATCGTACTACGTATTTAAAATCGGGCGCTATAGATTGGGAGGCGCTATTTAGAAGGGGCGCTATAGAAAGGGAGGCGCTATTTAGAGGGGGCGCTATAGACAGGTCACTTTTAATGTAAATCGCATCGTACTACGTATTTAAAATCGGGCGCTATAGAAAGGAAGGCGCTATTTAGAGGGGGCGCTATAGACTGGTTTAACTGTATATAAAAACCTTACACACAATAAGTTTCTTCATTACAAAAACACTGTGAGCGCTTTCGAACTTTCGCTCTTTAACGGGTGAAGTTGTTACATCGAGAGTAAGCACGGAGGGGTGAGATATACTAAATGATGGTAATTTAATCTTCATTTGGAGTATGACAGTTCTGGGATGTCTCCTGTTGATACTGTTATTATTGTTCTATATGAGAGAGATTCGAGGATTAATTGAGGAAAATGTAATGTTTATTTATTATTTTTCAAAAAATAGTTTTGAAACTGTTCTCCTTCATAATGGAAATAAGTTCCAATCAGTGCCAGTAGCACATACAGTTAACATGAAAGAGACCAAAACCAAACCATGAAACTGCTTTTGTGAAAAAAGATAGATTACGACAAATACAGTTGTAAAATGTATTATGACTTGTCATTTCCCTCTTTAATGCTTCACATGACTGGTACAGAGCAGGAGGGACAAGCACCAATTATGTCCTCCCAAGAGAACAACAGTCTTTGATTTCCAGACTTGAGTCTGGTCATCTACGGACAATGACTTTCCAGAATAGTTGCAAGGTTTTCCCACTATGTACTAAGTGTCAACCTGCAACCCCAAACCACATTATTGACTGTATTGACTCATCCATTGATGAACTCTACTCATCCCTAGCAGACACCATCAACAAGCTTTACAAACTTGATACCCTGATATGATTGAGTGGAGATAAGAAAGAAGAATATTTTTCTCTTGATTGCTTTACAACCTAGCTATACAAAATTGTATTGTTTTCTGATAAGGTACAATATGGATTATAGATTAGAAACACAAGTTGATAAGACTACATCCATTTATAAAGAATAACTTCTTAGCTCCACTGAAATCTATGAAAAATGATACGGTAGGATGGTTGGTATCTCAATGGATTTGTTCATATTACTTAGTGTTGTTTTCTGATATAAGGTACAATTTAGATTATAGATTAGAAACACAAAGCAATAAGACTACATCCTTTTCATAGATTCACTGAAGTCTATGAAAAATGATACGGTAGGATGGTTGGTATCTCAATGGATTTGTTCATACAGTCTACTCTCGTTATAACGCCACTCGATATAACGCCACCCTCGCCTTACGCCGCTTTTTCGTTTTGTCCCAATCGACATCAATGTATTTTTCTCGATATAACGCCACTCCCTCGCTGTTCGCCTTCCGCCGCTGATTTTTCGTATCCCAAGTAGCAAAAACCACTCGTTATAGCGCCGCTCACAACGTCCCTCATCCCCCACTTCCCCTCGGCACCGGACTTTGCCTGCTGTTGACACAACAGATTGTGTGAACAGCCAGCAGACCCTTTTCCTGCTTGTGCCTGGGAGATACACAGTCGCTTCATCCTTTACTAATGTCAACACAACAACCTTATTGTCGTATCATGAGTTCCCAAAAGTGTAAACTGGAGTCGATCACCATTGAAAAGAAGGAGATATGCCAGTTGGCAAGAATGTCGAAGAATGAGATTGGAGAGCGTTTCTCACTTCCACGAACAACTGTCCGTGATATTCTCACTCAGGCTGAGAAGTGGGAAAATTATACTGTTGGTTCTTCAAAGAGACAAAGAGTCGGGAAATTTAGTGACTTGGAAGACGCTCTCTTCAACTGGTTTACCCAAAAGCGTGCCAATAATATTATTATTACTCATTATTATTACTGATGACCCCCTAAGAGAAAAGGCAAAAAAACTTGGCGAGCAGTTGGACGTACCAGAAAATTTCACGTACAGCAGTGGGTGGCTGCAGCGATTTAAAGGGAGATTCCATATTTCGCAACGACGGCTCTGTGGGGAAGGCGCATCGATTTCTCCAGCTATCATTGATGAACACCTTACAAATTTGAACAGTATTCTGGCGAACTCCGGATACGACCCAACCAACATATACAATGCAGACGAAACAGGATTATTTTTTTCAGCTCATTCCTGACCGAACACTTGCTCACAAAGATGAAAACTAGTAAAAGGATGAAGCAACGAATCACTGTTCTACTGTGCTGCAACTCTACTGGAATATGGTTGAAAGGGATCCCTACAGAAGCCAAGGTTTTATGGTCTGGGCTGGAATCTTCTTGGGCGGTCGCACAGCACTCCATATTTTTCGGCAAGGAACCCTGACTGGACAGAGGTATCGGGACGAGATCTTGGCAGCATATGTGATGCCTCAAGCATTGGAAATGGGAGAAAACGTTCTTCTAATGTATGATAATGCCCGTCCACATAGGGCTGGTGTGGTCAACACTTTTCTCCAAAACCATGCAATTGCTCGGATGAATTGGCCAGCTCGATCCCCAGACCTAAATCCCATTGAGCATGTATGGGACAACCTAAGACGGCGGATCTCATCCCTCCAACCCCCTCCTAGAAACACTCATGAGCTAGAAACAGCCTTAACACAAGAGTGGGCGTTGATTCCACAGGAGCTGATAAACTCCCTAATTCTTAGTATGGGTCACCGATGTAGAGCCTGTCTATCAGTTAAAGGCGATCACACCCCATATTAACAACAATATCCAAGATATTTATGCACGGACTGCAAGAAGATCATTGCTTGAGCGGCTAATTTGCATAAAATATGGGTTAGAATTCTTTGATTTCGGGTATTCTAATCAATAATGGAATAATAAATTTGTCTATAAAATTTCATTGATATATGTTCAATAAAATTTGAGATAAATGAAAAAATATGTTGTTCCTTTAATTTTGCGGACCAGTGTATATCAGCGATATGAGGATTATGGTGATCACTGGAATAAGACCTAACTGTGTTTCGGAACAGAAATTTCGAGTCCCATAGCTCAGTCTCAAATCGAGAATAGACAGTAAATTCACTTGTATTCATTCCTCTATAAGGCATATTCATAGTGAAGTATGAAAGACAACTGATATTTGATAATGCAAAATGAGAGAGCAAACGTCTGAATTTGATCAATTTTTTTCCGCATTTCATCATTTTATATATTTTAAAATATACATATTCGAAGCTTCAAAGCATTTTATATAAATAACAAATTTCTATAGGTAAACTCCGTATAATTGTTACCATTGCACAACGAATCACAAGTTTTACGAAGGAGCTTCTTTATTTATACTTGAGCTAGCTTTCGAACCTTTCGGTTCTTCGACAGGCGTGGCTAGTATGACTATACTAACAGGGTATAAGCGCGCTTGAGCCATTATATACAACATATATTTACATGCGAAGTATTTTTTTATTCATTTGCATAGTTTTATATTTCATAGTCATAATTCTTATTTCTATTTTAATTATATTTGAAATATCACTTCGCATGTAAATATATGTTGTATATAATGGCTCAAGCGCGCTTATACCCTGTTAGTATAGTCATACTAGCCACGCCTGTCGAAGAACCGAAAGGTTCGAAAGCTAGCTCAAGTATAAATAAAGAAGCTCCTTCGTAAAACTTGTGATTCGTTGTGCAATTATAAATAACAAATGTTTGAATAATATTTCTTTTATTATTTTTGAGGTTATTGAAGTAAAAAATTTAGTCATAATCTTATTGTTCCAAATTCTATTTCATATTGAATTCAAAATGATGGAGATTATTTTAAATATATCTCAAACAGATAATATATAATTTTAAAAGGTACATATTATTTTTTATTTCATATAAATATTAATATATTGAATTTTTAGGACGCTATAAAAATTTCGTTTCCAACGGTCCAACAATGGGCCAGTCGGTTGGGAATTGAGGTGGAGGCGGGTCTGCTTTGAGACTCTGTCCGAATTTACTTGTTTCCTCAGATATTGAGGCTTTGTCTTCCTCTCCCCCGACTCTTTGATCTTTGAGACGGAGTCCATAGCATCGGCAGACCAGTTCCTGGCAGGGCCTGGACCATCAGCTCGGCCGAGAGCGAGTTGGATGCTCTGGTTGTGCCAGAAGAGTGGAATAGGGCTTCTACGGAGGCGAAGCGCCACTATAAACAAAGGCTAACGCGCTGAGCAGGTACCTCCTGGGTGGCGAGGAAACCCTTTGCGAAAATATTCATTACCTGGTCTGGTGATGCATGGACTTTGAATGAGATAAAATGATTAGATTAAATGCTATAAACCTTCCTTGCTGAAAAAAATCAATAAACACCAAGTAATCACATAGAGTTACAGAAACAATTATAACTTTAAAAAGAAAAGAAAATAACATTATCAGCTTAGCCCCAAAATATATCCAGTATTCTTCAACAGAATCAAACTATGATAGAATCCATCTATAACAATAGTTGAACTGTCTGGAGCTTGAACTGGCTAAACCGATGGGAGGATTCCCCACTGATGTACCATGCCCTTCCTTGATTATATGACGTTGAAAGGTTTCATTAAATTCAGTGCCATTTTCGAACTCTGGGTGACCCTCAACCATATACTAGATTTAGCAAAAAATAAACGTCGCATTTTGCATCAAAATAGACGCCAGAACTATGCCTCTATTGATTGAATGCCTCATCAACCTTGCAGACTCTCTCTCGGTTAAGTGACAAATTTACATATATATCTCCCCCATAGAATTAACTAACCACTTTGAGAGCGCTGAATAACTCTTTGGATAAATTCTACGCATCCCTTGCGGATAACATGAAATCAAAGCTCTCCCTAGACTGCCGAGAGCCATAAACCAAACCATGGTCTCCTGGTGACATTCTGAATTTTACAAAGATGTTATTGTGGCATTGACCTCCACCAGAGTCTGCTAGATTGAATAAAATGGTTAATAGATATATAGCAAAGTTATTGTATCTATGTTGACGGGAGAGAGAGGAGGGGCCTTTATATATTTTAGGTCAGCTTCTCCTAGAAATGTTTCCATCCATAAACTTCTCAAATCATATCAAGGAACAAATTAACAAATCGTATGGACCTAAAATAATACAATATATTCATTTGTAGGAAATTTCAACTATTTATGATGCCTATGATCATTTTAAAAACAACTAAATTTCTAGTATATTTACCGCAATGATAAAAATGATGGGTGGGCCTGGTTCATCATTTGTGAATCTACTTGGCGGTTTTGTCAGTTTAATCTACCATCCCGCTTAATTTTTGTATTTTCCTGTTTTTATTTTATAGTAATACTGAAGATAAACTATTGGAAAAGGGATTTTAAACAACTATGAACATAAGCTTAAGTACAGTAGAAATACAAATATTTATAAATTCCTAAACATGCTTCGAGCGCTGCTCTTCCGCAAACAACAAGTAAAATTCATTTAGACTTAATATGAACATTATGAATTAACTCGCCATCTGTTTTACGCAATTTATGATTCATTTGAAAACAAAATCAGATGGAAAATATGGAATTAAATATTCAGAAGTCTATGATAAGGTCATATTAACGATCGGATAAAATAATTCTAAAAACTGGTGAAAAACGAGAACAAAACATTTAACTTGGAATTCAAGATTCTGAGCTATCCAATGATAGCACCTTATTACATAAAAAGCATTTGCGCGCCATCTTATAGAAGCGTATGATTCTTTTGAAAGTTAAACAATTTTTACTGCCCTTACTGCGATAGAAATATTATATATTATATTATATATTTATAAATAATATAGTCACGACTGTCTTTCCTGGCCTCTGTCACGGATGAAATTTAAAAATTAAAAAAAGATGCCGAAACCCGGGATCGAACCAGGGACCTTTAGATATTCAGTCTAACGCTCTCCTAACTGAGCTATTTCGGCTTATTTTATTTATTTCTATAGAAGCTTCTATCTTTATAATTATGTATATTTTCAAAAAGTCAATTCACACCTCTTCGCTGGAGACCATGGGAATACTGACTAATTCATTATGCTAACATAATTATAAATACAAGTATCAGAGTCATCAACAATTCTGTCATCGTTTGCTTTTGTGAATGGAATAAATACCCAAATAGGGCCATTTCTTATAAGCATCGGTGGTTCAGTGGTAGAATGCTCGCCTGCCACGCGGGCCCCCTGGGTTCGATTCCCGACCGATGCATTTTTTTTCTTTTTTACAATTTTTAAAATTCATTTATATTATTATCCCTATATATATAAAAGTCAGCGTATGTATGTATGTTTGTCAACTATACACGTCCACAATACGTAACTAATATGATAATTGTAACAAATAGTATTTGAATAAAAACATTCAATCGGGTAAAACACGGGCGTTGCCCGGGTCATTCGGCTAGTATATTTATAATTGTATGTAAAATTCTACTGACCTCAAAGCTTCTGTCCATAGTTAATCTAAATACCCATTCCACAAGAGTTTAGTATCAGTATCAATATTGTTGTTTCTTGAGCACTCCAAGAGAGCAACATCTGACGACGTCAATCTATCTGCGGATTTGTTACACCGTGTCTATGGCATAAGTGAGGGAGAGAAAAGACAAGTTGTGATCACAGACTTCTTCAAGAAAATGTGATTACTTTTTAATGAATAAATTATAAATTAATTATTTCTATTTATCATATTAATTAATTAATGCCGGTTTTGCATTCTATATATTGACCTAGAGTATAAATTGTTATTAGCAATTGTTATAAATAATTTATTGTATCTTTAAATTTCACATTTTAAACGTGTTCGATACAACGCCACCCTCGCCTTACGCCGCTTTTTTGCAAAATCCGGATGGTGGCGTTATAACGAGAGTAGACTGTATTACTTTGTGTTGATCTCGGGGAGAATCCTCTATAAGACCAGTGTGTCTTAATAAAGGCTTCTGTGTGTGTGTGTGTATATTACTTTGTGTTGTTTTCTATGCGAGTGTTATCCCAATAAGTAGAGACTGAGAAAGACATTGTTACATCAGAAAGAACGAGTTGAACTGTGAAACCTTTACTTCAATACTTACACATTAGACATATAAACATATTACCTAATTCAAATTTATGTTTAAACTTTCTGTAAATAATACAAAACCAGTTTTAGTTCCTATTTCCGCCACTCGAGCGCCACCGTCGAGCTGATATGTACCCCATAAGATATATTTTATCTTCTGATTTTTGTTTTATTTATGAAATTGAAACATTTACAATTTTTTATATTGGCTAATTCTCCGATATATAATTATATTAAATAAAATTATTAAAAATATTGATATTTTTCTATTAATTTCATTTTATTATAACACTAATTAAATGACTTAGTTTCGCGCATCAAAACGAATATTATGTTTGTCGGCTATATGCAAATTCTCAATAAATACCTATAATATTCACTTACAACCAATACATATTAAACATAATATAATTGCTATAATAAAAGTCACAATTTGATATTTGCGGAAGAACGATTGCTCGAAGCATTTTATATATTTATAATTGAATGTAATTCTGCTTTCCTCAAGGCTTATGTCCATATTTCATCTAAAATACCCATTCCAAGAGTCTAGCATCAGTATCACTATAAAAGGAAGATAGAAAAAATTCAATATAACAGCGGTCCCATTAATTTTTCCATTGCAGTAAGGGCAGTAAAAATTGCTTCAAAAAGAATCTTACGCGTTTAAAATAGTTTCGAATTTTGATAACAGATGGCGCGCTAGTACATCATATACAAATCTCTATTGAGTAAAATATATCAGGTCACCAAGGAAAAGTATCTTTTCAAAATCATCTTTATTATTCTCTAGCTTTCGGTTACGGACGTCCTTCTACAGAAGAAAACTTGGTATAATATTGTGTTGCACCAGGTTGTGGCTTGGCAGACTCTTCAACCTTGATTCTCTCCTGTGCCGGGTCTTGTATCTTACCAGAGCGTGTTTCAACCATCCTACAAATTTATATAAGGGAATAATGAGATAACTCTACTTTAAGTAGCCTCCAGAATAATTTATTTATTTCTCACATCAAAGAGAGCAGTGAAGTTACACAGTGTACCTAAATACAAATGATGATTATATAATACATATATTCTGTTTATAATACATATATTCTGTTTAATAAAATAAGTAAATATAAAATATAAATTTGAATTTAAAATATATGAAAAATAATATTACAAATTAAAATAAAATAGATGCATTAGCCATGATGCAACACTATATTAATTAATTGTTACCACAGAGTGTGTGTGTAAGCTCACAGGTAAAATAGACGCTAACTGTAACGAGAAAAAAAGTTCCTTTGTTTAATATTAATTTCCCTTTTATATTTTGTTCTCTCTCTTGTAAATAAATAAATATAATGTTGGATCAATATTATTGGAATCAGTTTCATTAAAAATTCTGAGCAAAGTCAACAGAAACATGGTAATTTAAAATACAATACAATATAATGCGGCTTGTGATTATAAAACGACATTTGAAAACTACCCCGCATGAGTTTCTTTTCAACGAAAAATCAAAATTTATTTCAAGGAGAAATAACGATTATTTCTAACCTTTGGGATGAGGTATGAAAGGATGAATTGTGAAGAGTAATAATAAACGGAAAAATAAAATATTTTTTTTTATCAGGGATTCCCATCCCTGGACACTTTTATTTTTCCGTTTATTATTACTCTTCACAATTCACCCTTTCATACCTCATCCCAAAGGTTAGAAATAATCATTATTTCTCCTTGAAATAAATTTTGATTTTTCGTTGAAAATAAACACATGCGGGATAGTATGTATTTCAAATGTCGTTTTACGAAAGATGGTATAATAATTATATTATAGAACATGAGTTAAATATATAATCGGATATTATTTTACATATAATCTACTTATATAATTGCCTTATTCTGTCTCTGTGAAGTTCACGGATAGATTTTGGTCAGAATGGATAAAATAAAAAAAGTGTCAAGGGATGGGAATCGAACCCACGACCTTCCGCTTACCGGGCAGATGCCATGACCACTAGGCCACATGACCACAATTTATAATTGTAACAAATAGTATTTGAATCAAAACATTCAATCGGGTAAAACACGGGCGTTGCCCGGGTCATTCGGCTAGTATATATATTGATACAAAGGATTAATTTATTGGATACAAATCTCTGGAGTTTTGTAAAATATACAAATGACAAAATAAAGACATTTTGATTAGAAAAAAAAGATACCTTCTAGAGAATCGAACCTTTGAACAAAACTATACACTTGAATTCTAAAATATTGAGAATTTCTTGATAAAATGAAATAAAAACAAATGAATAAATTCTAAATATGAAAAAAATCTTGTGAATGTAATAATAATAATAATAAAATTGAAATCGTTCAATTTAAATCAACTCACTGAAGTCAGAAGACTTCATAGGCTTACTTTCAGTTCGACGGTGGCGCTCGAGTGGCAGAATTGGGAACTAAAATAACCTTTATACAATTAACGCCTTATATAAAGAAAAAAAAATGAATGTCATTAACTTTATAATTGTTTAATTTTATAATTATATATATAAATATATTACCTAATTCAAATTTATGTTTAAACTGGCTGTGAATAATACAAAACCAATTTTAGTTCCAATTTCCGCCACTCGAGCGCCACCGTCGAGCTGATATGTGTTCCATAAGATGTATTTTATCTTCTGATTTTTGTTTTATTTATGAAATTGAAACTTTTACCATTTTTTATATTGTCTAATTCTCCGATATATTAATTATATTAAATATAATGATTAAAAAAATGGATATTTTTCTATTTATTTAGTTATATCACATCACAGTAAGGAGAGTAGAAATTTGATTTATTTATGAAAAGAAACATTCGCATCTTAATGTCTTCATTCGTTATATATATACTAGACGGGTGACCCGGGCTTCGCCCCGGGATTGACCCGTGTGCATATCTACCCGAGTGATATATATTTAGATAAGATTTTTAAAAATAATTGTTTGTTATTAGCATTATCTATTTGTTTGCATCAGCATAATTTAATCTAATCTTTGTTAGAGGGCGCTGTTCGTGAGCTAAGTAGAATAATTTGAATATATAGTTTTAATAATTGATTTATATATTTTTAAAATAGCCTATCGTCTTCCCCGTATTTTTTTTACCTATGTATGGAAATTTTGGTTTGCATTAGTGAACTACTGCGAATTTGTATACCGGACATACAAACAAACAAACATACAAACATTGATTTATATATATATATATGTCATAATATATGCTCTTACAGGAATAATAAAGTAAATCTGCAGCCGACCAGAGAGAGAGAGACGTAGTCGATTCGAAGATAACTAACTTGCGACCCTTTGTTGACCACATTCCTGAGGGGGGCGTCAACACCTGGCGACTAATCTTTTGTTTGCCCCGCTTGTGTACACAGGGAAAAACAGTCGTTCAGCTGATAACGTCACTCGCCACCCTTTTCTCTCTCGGCTGGCTGCCTGGATTTTTTGCTCTAACAACTCGTCGTGTGATTATTTCTCTCCACAACACATTTACCACTATTTTGCCACATAGATGTTATATTAAAATATTATTTATTCAAAAAATTATATTTCATAGATTCAAATACTCTGCTAAATCTGCCAAATCTGGTTAGCAGCCCCGTAAAATAAAGATATTTTCTCTCTCTTTCCCGATGGCCTCCCTTGCCACCTGACATCGCGCTTGGGCTCAAAAATCATAACTTTGGTTAGTAGCCCGTAAAACCATATTTTCTCTTTCCCGATGGCCGGCTCAAGTCTTTTGTACATTATGTAAATAAGTTTTCCATTTTTTTTATTCTTACGCCTAAAGCCAGGCAGTACTTTTATCAAATTATGTTTTTTTTTAAAATATATCCCATAAGCTCAATTAAAGCTATTTCTAATCTTCATTATTTTAACTATTTTTATTTTCAAGATTTTAACCACGACTGCATTACCATAGCATAATTCTCAAGATAATCAAAAATCATCAGAAATCTCTCTTTTTTTTATAACATATATATATATATATAATTAAGAAAAAGGCATCTCCTTATCGTGCAACTGAAAGTTGCTGATGGCTTGCGCCATCTATCGGAATAAATATAAACTATTCTCGTTGATTTTTTAATTATTCCAGAATTGGCCAAATACCCATTCTTTATTAATCAAGAAAAGCTAACCCTCGGACGCGTTTCGGGCTGTTGGCCCCCATCAGCGTGGTGCAAGCTGTACCTCAACGACCAAAAAATTGGTCATTCAGGCATCCTGAAAAATCATGAAACGGGTAGTTAAGGCCAGAATTGCGTGAGAACGCTACACAATTTGAAAAAATAGTACAAATGTAATATTGTACTGGGATAAGGTGCATAAATTAAGAAAAAGGCATCTCCTTATCGTGCAACTGAAAGTTGTATATATATATACAAGTTAATATATATGTTCGCGTATGTACCTAACTTAAATCTTATAAGTTAAAGTGTTTACTGAACTTGAGTTCTTCTTCTCCAGGAGATGGTCAATCTATATTTCTTTATACATCAGGTTTCCTTGAGTGAACTTGAGAGAATAAAACATTGAATTAAATTTGAGTTTAGAATTTTTACTACAAACAACAAAACAAAATAATTTTTATATACACACCTCTGAATACGATATTTTTAATTTACAAAACAAAAATATATTAACAACACACTGTTGCCGAATTGATGAAAAAAAAAAAAAAAAAACATACAAACATAAAAACTAATAATCAATGAATACAAGGTATGTCCCATAAGTTCCCGGACTGGGTCCATAAAAAAATAAATAAATGAAAAATGTAAATGAATTTGACTGTTTATTATAGAAAAAATATCTGGCTACACGGTGGTACCAATATCGAGGCGGTACTTGCGCGCGCGCCAAGGTTATTCTAATTTATTTAAAGGTCACATCTAGCGCTGCGGCGATTTTACGATGGAACAAAATTTGAAGCAGAGGATTTGCATAGAATTTTGTGTGAAACTTCAAATATCAGCAACCGAAACTTTTGAAATGCTTAATAAAGCATTCCCCAATGACGCCCCAAAGAGAACAACTGTTTTTGAATGGCATTCTAGATTTAAAGCTGGCAGAATTTCCATTGAAGATGATCCTCGTCAAGGACGCCCAAAATTTCAAAGGACTGATGAAAATGTGCAAAAAATCACCGATTTGATAAAAGAAAATCCTCGAACCACTTTGCTGGAGCTAGAGCAAGACACAGGCATCTCTAAAACAACGATTGGAAGGATCGTAACCGAAGATTTGAAGCTCAAAAAGACTCCTGCAAAATGCATCCCAAGATTCCTCACCAATGAGCAAAAACTGTGTCGGCTTGCAACCTGTGAGGACATGATGGAAATGACAAGAACGGATCCAGAATGGAAAGACAAGATAATCACAGGCGACGAGACATGGGTCTATGGCTATGACCCTGAAACCAAACCTCAATCTGCCGAGTGGAGAGGTTAGGGTGAGCCTAGACCCAAAAAATCCAGAAACAAGGTGTTGCTGGTCGCTTTTTCGGATAACAAGGGCATTGTTCATCACGAGTATCTTCCTGCAGGCCAAACAGTTATTAAGGAAATGTATTTGGGCATTCTTCGCCGTCTAAGGGAAACGATACGAAAAAAAAAGGCCAGAAAAATGGACTAATGGTGGCTGGATCCTACACCATGACAATGCTCGCCCTCACACAGCGCACTTGATGACTAGCTTTTTGGCGAAAAACGGGACACAAATCCTACTTCAACCACCCTATTTCCCAGACATCGCACCAAATTACTTTTTCCTGTTCCCCAAACTTAAAGCAGTTCTAAAAGGAAGACATTTTGACACCAGGGATGACATAATAGAAAAATCGCCGTTAGCATTGAAGAGCATTCCAAAAGAGGCTTATAAAAACTGTTTCGACAATTGGGAGAAACGATGGCGCTGGTGCGTTGAAGCAAGGAGGGATTACTTTGAAAAGTTTTAATAGAATTTTTTTTTTTAAATCTTACCATTTTTTTTATGGACCCAGTCCGGGAACTTATGGGACATACCTTGTATATCTACAAATTAATAAAACACAATAACAATAAAGAATAAGAATTAAATAACAATGATTTATTTATTTATTTCAACACACAAAACGCGATATCCCTGCTTGGGATAATTGCGTCGATTTACATTTTTTTAAACAGAAACAGTTATAAACATATTATGCAAGAAAAAGTAATCGAAATAAAAAGAGAAACAATAATATATATTAGGAACCTGAACCTTTCAGGTTAGAAAGATAATCATAAATATATTTACAAAAATAGTTAAACCTATGATAATTCTTTCTGCTATTTACAAATTGATATAGATCTACAACATTATTTATTGCCTGTTGTCTAGCGGTGAAGAAGAGTGGGCATTCCAGCAGTAGGTGTCTCGAGTCCTGGAATTCGTTGCCACAATGACAGCTAGAGTCTTCAATCATGCCAATTTTTGATAAAAATACCTTAAAATTTCCATGGTTCGTTATAAACTGGGTATTATAAAAAATTGGAGCGGAAATATGTTGGAATTCCAAACGGGAAAAGCTTTGGAATGTTTTATTTGTTTTTAGAGATAATTCATCCATTTTTTCACTTAAAAATGATCTAATTATACTTAGAGAATGTGGTCTATAAGTATTTTGATCCTCTATTGAAAGATGAGTAAAATCATATTTATATCCATACATACATACAGCCGCTAGTTTAAAATAAATGTCAAATATCAGAGATTATTTTGAATGAATGGAGAGAGGCATATAAAATTATGGAACAATTCTTATAAAAGTTCGTTAAAATAAGATATATTTATTTATTTACCAGTTGCAAACAAGACACGCTATATCCAATCTGGATAATTGCGTGTGAAACTATTTACAATAATTGTAGTAGAGTAGGTAACAGAATTATCAAAAAGAAAATAAACAATTAAGAAAAAGAGCATTGAATAAACATATACATTAAACAAATTGTTGACTTTGCTTAGAATTATTAATGAAACTGATTCCAAGAATTATTAATTAAACATTATATTTATTGATTTACAAGAGAGAGATCAAAATATAAAAGGGAAACTAATATTAAACAAAGGAACTTTTTTCTGTTTCGGTTAGCGCCTATTTACCTGTGAGCTTACACACATTCTGTGGAACAATTTAATTTATATACAACACAAATAAGCAATAACATAAGTCTATATAACTTTTCCTTATTAAGTAAATGAAGATAAAAGACAAAATAAATTATTTTAAAGAGTGTTTTTTATAAGAAAACATTTAGTTCCACAATTTTTTGAGAGGATTGTTACTTAAAGTTTCTATAGAGACGACCTCAAGTCCCAACAAGTCTGTTGTTAAATTCGAACAACCCAACACATGTCTATACACTTCAAATTTTAACTTTATCTTCTTTTTTTTAAAGGCCATTTGCTAAAAAAATCAATGAAGTAATTTATAACAGAAGATCACATAAAATAGCGCTGTAAAAAAAGGTTTTATATTTTATTACCCAAAATAAAATGTTAAGTTTTATTTTTTAACTTTTTTTATTCTTGAATAATTTTTTCTCTTTTGTTATCATCCGGACTTGTGTAAGTGTGTGGCCTGGGTTCTGCCCAATTAATATTATTTTATAGAATTCACAATTTTTAAAATTATAATTATTATTTTTATATGTAGAGTATTATTATGTAGAGTATTGTATTATTATTATTATTATGGAAATTGATTGAAAAGTTTGAAAAAGATTGAAAATTCATACGCCAAGATAATAACGGACCTGTCAATGATAAGCGATATCAATATCAGAGCTAACAAACCTGATATAATAGTATATGACAAAATAAAAAAAGACATAACAATCATAGAGATAGGCGTTACCTCCCAAGACAATATCCAAACTACGGAGCTGGCAAAGAAAAGAAAATACCAGCTACTGGCGAGGGAAATGGCCCAAACCGAAAAAAATGGCCGTAAAAGTAGTGCCGATAGTCTTAACATGGGATGGAATAGTAACCAAATATAACAAACAATATAGAAAGGAAATAAACATAAGAAAAAGGGACTTCGCATATATTCAATCCCTGGTGCTAAAAAAGACGATGGAAATTATCTCAACAGAAAAGAAGAATGAACCTCACGATAAGTTACAGAGAAATAAAGAAATGGAAGCCATGGATAGATTGTTGGAACGATGTAGGGAGCTGGCATGTGAAGACGAGGAAGGGGGAACACCGGACATGGAGCACAGAGATACGACGACGATAGAAGAGCTCCAGAATAACGACCTAGATCGGATGACAGGAGACCTGACAGACAAGAATTGATCAAGGCCAGGGAACCGAGGAGCCACTAGGAGAGACCATAGAAAGACTGCTGGAGAGCTGCAGGACATCAGGGGACCATATCTGTGAGGACCACAGCGCGCGCGCATTGACCAAGAGTCAAGATTGTAAATATCTTTGTTTACTTTTACTGTTGTTACCTATTAAAGTTGTAAATAGGAATATGTAAATAGACTGACCATTCGCTACACTTTTTAGAGAAAAACTTGTAACCTTTTTGAAAAATAAAGTTATTATGATAATAAAATAAATGAAAATATCTCTACACTCATGAACAAAACTTAAGAAAGTTGAACATCTTTGATATCGCCGGTCGTCTATTTTTTTTAAGGAGACAGAGGTTGTTTACACTTGGTTATCTCGTGTATCTTCAATAAAGGTCACTATGTATTTAATATGGGGGTCGGTGGAAGGCTGGTTAAACCGTTTGGTTTTCGACCACTAGGACCCGGGTTCGATTCCCGCATTGGACACTTTTTTCTGTTTAAAGAAGAAAAAAAAATGCTCCAATGGCCCCCGATTCTTGCAAAAGTCCAACCCCACCAGCGAGTGCAAGTAACCAAACGGGGCTCTGGCATTAGTAAGTGCAAAGTCGAACTGCTTTTCACATGTGTAGACATGTGGTGCACTTACAGTAAAAGCAGTCGCTAACTACCCACCATGATTATCATGGCCTGTACCACGTGTACTAGGGATAAGCAAAAAAAAAAATATATATATATTTTTCAGAATTATTGTATGAATCCCGATATACATGCTAAAAGGTACAACTTCCTTAAGTTTTGTCCATGAGTGTATGTATAATCATTTCCGGACCCCAAAAATATGCAAATTGATTCATTATTCATATATGCATATTGGAATGACAAAACTATGTAAATAACTCTCCAGACGTAACTATAAATCCTCTCAAAATTCTATCGAGATGAACAAATATTTTGTATTTCCATATAAAGGAAAAATATATATTTATAAACTTTTTTTATACATACATCTATTTTTTTATATAAATAAAGAAATATATAAAAAGTAATATAAACTAATAATATGTTTTTAAAGATATCAATACATATTGTATTAAATTTCTTAGAATTATTTTTATAAGGAGAAAATATTTAAATCGCTTAAAAAAAGAAAATAAAGTGTCGGGCTGTGATTGTAAACATTCTTGGAGAAAAATATTTCCCCAAATAAACACTGATATTTTCCTCGGCCCAAAAATAACAATATTTTTTCCTAACCTCTTCATATATTTCCATTTTTTTAAACCTATTTTCTTAGATTAAATGGTATTAAATTTTAGAAATGTGGTAACTATCTTTTCAATTAAAAATGTGACTTTATATATACAGTTAAACCTGTCTATAGCGCCCCCTCTAAATAGCGCCTTCCTCTTTATAGCACCCGATTTTAAATACGTAGTACGATGCGATTTACATTAAAAGTGACCTGTCTATAGTGCTCCCTCTAAATAGCGCCTTCCTCTTTATAACACCCGATTTTAAATACGTAGTACGATGCGATTTACATTAAAAGTGACCTGTCTATAGTGCTCCCTCTAAATAGCGCCTTCCTCTTTATAACACCCGATTTTAAATACGTAGTACAATGCGATTTACATTAAAAGTGACCTGTCTATAGCGCCCCCTCTAAATAGCGCCCCCTCTAAATAGCGCCTTCCTCTTTATAGCACCCGATTTTAAATACGTAGTACAATGCGATTTACATTAAAAGTGACCTGTCTATAGCGCCCCCTCTAAATAGCGCCTTCCTCTTTATAACACCCGATTTTAAATACGTAGTACGATGCGATTTACATTAAAAGTGACCTGTCTATAGCGTCCCCTCTAAATAGCGCCTTCCTCTTTATAGCACCCGATTTTAAATACGTAGTACAATGCGATTTACATTAAAAGTGACCTGTCTATAGCGCCCCCTCTAAATAGCGCCTTCCTCTTTATAGCACCCGATTTTAAATACGTAGTACAATGCGATTTACATTAAAAGTGACCTGTCTATAGCGCCCCCTCTAAATAGCGCCTTCCTCTTTATAGCACCCGATTTTAAATACGTAGTACAATGCGATTTACATTAAAAGTGACCTGTCTATAGCGCCCCCTCTAAATAGCGCCTTCCTCTTTATAGCACCCGATTTTAAATACGTAGTACAATGCGATTTACATTAAAAGTGACCTGTCTATAGCGTCCCCTCTAAATAGCGCCTTCCTCTTTATAGCACCCGATTTTAAATACGTAGTACGATGCGATTTACATTAAAAGTGACCTGTCTATAGCACCCCCTCTAAATAGCGCCTTCCTCTTTATAGCACCCGATTTTAAATACGTAGTACAATGCGATATATATTAAAAGTGACCTGTCTATAGCACTCCCTTCTCTATAGCACCTTATTTTGGTGAGTCCCAAGAGGATGCACTATAGACAGGTTTAACTATATATTTTTTCTATTTTTCTTTCAACAACAACAACAAAAAGCCTTTATTCAGGGTCACTGACCCTATACAGGATTCACCAGAGGTATGCATAAGAACAAAGCAGTGAGACAAAGGAAATAACGATATATACAGAAGAAAAAGAAAAAAAAAACAAGAAAGAGAAAGAGGGAAGCAAGAAAAACAACACAAAAAGAGTAGCAGTAAGAAAGTGAGGAGTGAGTGTCACTTGGCCTTCTTCTGAGATATGGACTTGTGGAAACCATAAAACGCCGTAGCAATATACTTATTCGGGGTCATATTGTCAATTATTGATGGAAGTGAAGCACAGAGTTGCCCAGTTTTGAGCATAAGGGTTCTTCTTTCAGAGCATAGCAATCAAAAATATAGTGTTTTTCTTTCTCTTCTCCCTTGTATATATTTCGTTTGATAGTCAAATGATATTTGTACAATTCTACAAACGTAATAAACAAAAGAACGTTTTGTAAAGAATGTGAAAAATATATAGTACGAAAGTTTTAGAGGTCCCGAGTCCACGTGCTAAACGGACTAATGCCCGACACTCTTGAGCTTTCTCTCCTTTTTTCATCTTTGATTGTCTTTGCTTTAGAGTCTGAAATCCTCTTTGTCTCGTGGGTTGTAACACTCTGAGACCACATAAGTACCAGCTTTCATCACACGTAAACATTCTATATACAGTTACGAGCGTCATTCCTCATCTCCTAATCAACAATCAGTCATCAGTTTTCATCTCTGTCACCGTTTGCTTTTTTTTTTGAATGGCGCCCTCCTATTGGTTGGCTACGGTCACGCCACCTTCGCCCCCCCCCCCACTCGCTTTTTCGTTTATGTAATTATTGTGTTGGAGCGGGTCGCTCCTTAAATAAATGCATATATTAGTTAATAACCAAATGGAATCCTCTCTTTCTTTTTCCCTGTAAGAGACGCCTACGGAAGCCAACAGTACATAGACAGATAAAGCACATAGGCTATAGTTATTAACTAACATATGCATTTATTTAAGGCGCCAATTTATAATTGTAACAAATAGTATTTGAATCAAAACATTCAATCGGGTAAAACACGGGCGTTGCCCGGGTCATTCGGCTAGTATATAAAGAAAGACCACTTTTCCCATCAAAATAAACACTTAAGCTAAGTATATAAAATAAAAGGATTTAAAAGCGCGAATGTTTCTTTTATACATAATACAAACTTCTACTGTCCTTACTGCGATGAATGATTGGCGAAACCGCTGGGAGGGTTCACCACTGATGAGCCAAGCCCCCCCCAATATATTTTTTCATCGCAGTAAGGACAGTGGAAGTTTGTATTATGTATAAAATAAACATTCGTGCTTTTAAACCCTTTTATTTTATATGTATAGATGGCGCGTTATTGCTTTGTGTTAACTTAAGCCAAGTGGCATCTCATTGTTACAGTGTTATATTCCTATTTATTTTTATTAAATTAACGTAAATAAGAAGCAAAAGATAAATCAACTTTATTATTTGACGAACAAAAAGTAACAACAGCCGTTTAACGCAGCGCTGGCCGTTGGCATCGCTCGCATCTCGTGACATCACTCAAGCACGAAGGGTGCCCGCAGCGGACAAATAATTTATAGCTTTCACCCCTTTCATTCTTTTCTTTTATATTTCAAGGTATATTACATACAATATCGTGTCATCCTTGCACAGGGGCCATGTTAATCTCTGTATCGTTCCAATTTTAGTATCAGATCGTCGGGAACAAGTATCAGCGCCTAGTCCTTGAATCTTTGGTCTCGCACTGCACGCCCAGTTTCAACCGAAAAATCGACCTCCCACCCCAATACTCCGTGTTTTACCTCGCCAATCCCCCCAGCTGAACTATTTACCTACTTTATTTGGCTATCTTTCATGTCCATAGTTTTAAAATATTGCCAAGTTGTAACCTGAAGAAGGGCATTCTTGCCTGAAAGCTTGTTTTTTTCCATTAAAAGAAAATCACCACGATTTTATCGCCTTCATTTCAAATTTTAGTATATGTACCGCCGAACAAGCGTGTACATACAGTATTGTGAATTTCAACAAATTACAAAAGTTCCAAAATAACTTTATTAGGTACTGCTCAAAAAGGACAATTTACAAAAAAAAAAAAAAAAAAATCACAAGACACCGCAAGGAAGCTTTCGAGCAAACTATTGGATTTAATTTCCAAGCTTATTATCATTGATGATATTTTTATTGATATTTGACTACTCTGATGTTGTTGTAGTTGTCGATAGCACATACATATTTTGATTGCTGTATTTCCCATTATTTTTTCTTTCTATTATGTTATAATTGTAATGTTTGTATGATTAAATAAAATCATTAATTAAAAAACTCCTTCATTAACTAAAAACTCCTTCACAAACCCTTCTTCAGCTATGTTTAATTTAGTTAGAATATTTATGTTTATATAAAGGTTTAATATAATTTTTCTATGATTGTGTAAATATTCATTGAATTTATCATCATCGCCTTTGTTGTTTACATAAAATGTTATATGAAAAATAAAGTAATGTAAAAGAACGAAGTGGTTGCCCTCATGTTTACTGATCCAATGTTTTAATAATCTAAGGTTTATGTTGTAAGAAAATTATACATTGAGAAGAATTATACAAGCTACGTGTCAGTTAGCTGAAGAAGGGCCTACTGAAAGCTTCCTTTAATCAAGTAAATAAAAATAGTTTCGGCGACT
>CP092876.1:12800409-12864591 GCA_030710605.1 Cordylochernes scorpioides | reverse complement strand
CCCTTATATAGAGAATATTTGCCTTTTCGAAGAAAATTTTCTCAGATAATAAATTTTATATTAATAAATTTTTGGTTAAAAGTTTTTTTTATTATTATTTAGTCCTATCTCTTAAAAAAAATTATTATGATTGTTTTTTTTTTATAAAGATCCACTATATATATTTATACATATGCAACTTTATGTTATATATATATATATGTGGTATTATTGAAAAAAAAAATTTTTTTTTGTGAATTTTTTTAAAAAAGTATATATATGTATGTTTTTACTTATTTAAAATAAAGAATATATATATAATTTGTTTTTTTTTTTTTTCATTTTTTATAAAACTATATAGAGTTAAAAAAAGACTTTCTCAATCTATTTTAAGGTATTTTTTTAATAAAAGTTTGAAAGGTTAAGTTAATGTGTTTTTTGTAAATGGATTGGAATGAGTTTTAAACAGGCAATCTTGAATGTGACTTTTAATAAAATAGATAAAAATCTATACAATTTTTTTTTTTAAACTTCATTTTAATATATCTAAATTTGATTTTTTTTTGCTTTACTTCTTCAATATTATGCATCTCATACCTATTTTTTAATCTCTTTAATAAAAAAGTTTTCATGTTAATGGAAGAAAATAAGTTTCTGCTTAAACAATCTGTGAGTTTATAAAACAATTGTTGATAAATACACTTTTTTTTTTCTCAGATGTTAATTTTAAAAACTTTTATTATCATTTTAACCTTTTTTTCGAAAAAGTTTTGATGTTAATGGTAAAAATTGAAGCGCATATATGTCTATGCTTCTGTGTGTGGGTATATAAAGAATTTGTTGATTAAAACTTATTTTGTTTCTCAAATGTGAACTTAAAACTCTACTTTTTCCTCTCTTTTTATTATTATTTTTCTTTCTTTTCTCTTTGAGATACTATTATTGAGCTTCTAATACTTTTTTTCTTTCTTTATTTGCATATTTCTCTCTGAGATACTACTCTTTAGCTTTTCCAATACTTATTTCTTATTTGCATATTTCTTTTTCTCTCTGAGATACTATTCTTGTGCTTTTCCAAATACCTACTACTTATTTGCATATTTCTCTCTGAGATACTACTTTTGAGCTTTTCCAATACTTCTTTCTTATTTGCATATTTATTTTTCTTTCTGAGATATGACCCTTGTGAGCTTTCCCACTCTTTCTTATTTGCATATTTCTTTTCCTCTCTGAGATACTACTCTTGTGAACTTTTCTAATACTTTTTTCTTATTTGCATATTATCATTTTTGTTAAATTTTAACCCCCCTCAAGCACACACTTCTTCTTTAATTATTCAAACACCATTATTATTATTATTATTGTAGGTTATGTTTTTTTAATGCTTCTCTCCATTCTTCATTTTTTTTTCTTTGGTTCCTTCCTCCCAATCCCATTATTGTCAATTTTTTCTTATTCACTTCGTCTCTATTCTTTCTTTTTTTTTTTTTTTCAATTCCACCTCTTTTTCCCTTCCTTTCTCTCTCTTTCTTCCTTAAAACAAAACAAAGAACTCCCATATACTATATATATATATATATAATATAGCATTATTGTACAGATTTTATAGAGTCTCTATATATTTAAAAAAAATAATAAACAAACAAAAAAAAAGATTACAAAATAACTGTCATTATAACTGATGCGTGTGAATTTTTATTATTATTTTTTTTCCCTTTTTTTTTTTTTTTTTAATAATTATTTTTTGTGTGCTTGCGAGTCAAATGCTACGATTGTTATGATTATTGAATGTATGGTGTTTTATATTATTAATATGGTTATCTGTTTTTTTTTTCTTTCTATTTCTATCATCATATATTTTTCTTCTTTTTTTTTTTTTACGGAAAAAAAGATGAAAATATAATAAAAAGAACTCAAAACATATTTACATATATAGTTTTTTTTGGTAAATTACACTCTTTTTTTCTTCTTTTCTTTTAGCTAGTTCATCTTTTTATCCTACCCCTTTTCCATTTCTTTTTTTAATAAGTTCTTTTATCTCTTATCCCCCTCCCCCCACTACCATTTTTTAATTTCATATTATTTTATTGTTCTGCTTTTTCTCCTCCCTTTTCACAAATTTTCAATGAGAATAAAAAATTGTGTTTTGATAAATGTGAATGGGATGATGTTTGAGTCTGTTGATATTAAGTAATATCAAAAATGTTTTTTTTTTCTTTTTTTTTTGGGGACAATAAATGCTGAATGATATTGTTTTACTTCTTGTAGTGTTTATTTATATCATCTTGGATATATACATACATGTCTTAAACCCGGGTAAGCCAACAAGTGAGTTAGAAGCAGTCGGGGTTGAGTGGCAAGGCGTGCAGAGTGGGAAGTCTGCACGGGACAGTAAGGACAAAGTTTGGGATCAAAAGACGCTCTCCTAGTACGTCTCAGGTGGCACCAGGACCAAAAGAAAGTTGAGGATTAACTGAGGAAAGCTCAGCGTCCTGCATGAAGCCGCGGAGACAGAGAGGAGCCAAAACGACGGCCACGAGGGCCGCCGTGAGACCTAACACTGAGCGGCCTGTCCGAAAATATCCACTGTAACCTAACTAACTGTCAACATCCGGACCAACGCCCCTTATTTGTCCCTCTCTTGATCCCCCAGGTGTTCGGTGGCAAGCTGGTGTCACTTTGAGATGACTAGAAGAGACGTCATACTTTATTTCTTACATATCACATTGTTTATATTACGATATATGTATATAATATAAAGTTATGGGAGGATGATATTCATGTATCAGAAAGGGGTTGGTGGTCTAAACCGATAGTCTAAACCGTTGGTTTATGACCGCTACAACCCAGGTTCAATTCCCGCATTGGGCACTTTTTTTCTGATTTAAAAAAAAATGCTTCAATGGCCCCTGATTCTTACAAAAGTTCAACCCCACCAGCGAGTGCAAGTAACCAAACGGGGCTCTGGTACATTTGTAAATGCAAAGTGGAACTTCTTTTCACATATGTAGACATGTGGTGTACTTACAGTAAAAGCAGTCGCCTACTACTGCTCACAATGATTATCATGGCCTGTACCACATGTACTAGGGATAAGCATAAAAACACAAGGTAATAAGACCAAATCCAAATAAATAAATAGTGTATGTGCTTTCAGTAACAGTGTTGTTATCATCTTCAGACAAAAGTACTGAATGTATGAATGTATTCAGTACTTTTGTCTGAAGATGGTAACAACACCGTTACTGAAACATCACACACTATTTATTTATTTGGATTTGGTCTTATTACCTTGTGTTTATGTATCAGAGGTACCATCTTCTATAAATGTACATTAAAGCACATTGCATATTGGTTATCAGTAAAAAAAACTTGAATAAATTTGATAATGTTTTTTTTCTATGGATTTTTTTTTCTACAATTGGTGTTGCGGTTTATTTTTTACTTTTTTCTTAATCAGGAACAATGACTACTTTTTTGTAACAATTATTACTTTATTTGCAACAATTTCTACCTAACCCGCAACAATGGAACTTTATAGGCAACAATGATCATCTGTATGATGACTAATTTATCCACAACAATGAATATTTTATTTGTAACAATGAAATGTATCCACAACAAAAATTACTTCTATCTCTGCAGCCATGTCTATCTGAAACAATGGAACTTTATTAGCAACAATCAAACTTTATTGACAATAATAGCTACCTTCTCCACAACAATTTTTACTTTATCTGCAACAATGGCTACCTTATCCTCAACAATGGCTACCTTATCCTCAACAATGGCTACCTTATCTGCAACAATGGCTACCTTATCTGCAACAATGGCTACCTTATCTACAACAATGGCTACCTTATCCTCAACAACGACTACCTTATCCTCAACAATGGCTACCTTTTCTACAACAATGGCTACCTTATCCTCAACAATGGCTACCTTATCCTCAACAATGGCTACCTTATCTACAACAATGGCTACCTTATCCTCAACAATGAAACTTTATCTGCAATAATGGCTACCTTATCCACAATAATGAAATTTTATCTGCAACAATGAAAACTTTATCTGCAACAATGGCTCCCTTATCCTCAACAATGAAACTTTATCTGCAACAATGGCTCCCTTATCCTCAACAATGAAACTTTATCTGCAACAATGGCTCCCTTATCCACAATAATGAAACTCTTTCTGCAACAATGGCTACCTTATCCTCAACAATGAAACTTTATCTGCAATAATGGCTACCTTATCCACAACAATGAAATTTTATCTGCAACAATGAAAACTTTATCTGCAACAATGGGTACCTTATCCACAATAATGAAACTTTATCTGCAACAATGGCTACCTTATCCTCAACAATGGGTACCTTATCCACAATAATGAAACTTTATCTGCAACAATGGCTACTTTATCCACAACAATCATTACTTTATCTGCAACAATGAAAATTTATCTGCAACAATGAAAACTTTATCTGCAACAATAACTACTTTATCTCCAATAATGAAACTTGATCTCCAACAATGAAAACTTTATCCACAACAATAAATGCTCCAATGGCCTCCGATTCTTGCAAAAGTCCAATCCCACCAGAGAGTGCAGATAATCAAATGGAGTTCTGACATATTTGTAAGTGCAAAGTCGAACTGTTTTTCACATGTGTAGACATGTGGTATACTTACAGTAAAAGCAGTCGCCTACTTCTCCCTACCATAATTATCATAGCCTGTACGATGTATACTAGGTATTTAAAAAAATTCATATGGCATTAACCTAATACACTAGAGTCTTTAATCAAAGACTGCCTAAAAAAGACGGCAAAATCCAGTTTCTCAAGGAGATGGTCTCCCATTGGAGGTCATGTCATATGAGGTATGAACGATTTTTCCAACCCAAGCACAGTAGGTGTTTTATCATTTATGTGACCTTACATAAGTTTAATAAGTAAATAACAGGAACAACAAATAGCCTTGAGCGAATGCCCAACATTGGTTACTCCCGATTGAATCTACATATATTTACATTAATAGTGTGTGATGTTTCGGTAGCAGCGTTGTTACCATCTTCAGACAAAAGTACTGAATGTCAGCAGCACTTCAGCACTTTTGTCTGAAGATGGTAACAAAGCTTTTACCGAAATGTCAAACACTAGTTATTTATTTGGATTTGGTCTTATTACCTTGTGTTTAGGGGGTCGGTGGAAGGCTGGTTAAACCGTTTGGTTTTCGACCACTACGACCCGGGTTCGATTCCCGCATTGGACATTTTTTTTTCTGTTAAAAAAAAAAAAATGCTCCAATGGCCCCCGATTTTTGCAAAAGTCTAACCCCACCAGCGAGTGCAAGTAACCAAACGGGGCTCTGGCACATTTGTAAGTGCAAAGTCGAACTGCTTTTAACATGTGTAGACATGTGGTGCGCTTACAGTAAAAGCAGTCGCTAACTACCCACCATGATTATCATGGCCTGTACCACGTGGAGATAAGAAAGAAGAAGAAGAGACCTTGTGTTTATAATCTATAATCCAAATTGTGCCTTATCAATTATATATTATATTTATGTATACAATACTACAATCTTGTGGTGCTCAGCAGTTCCTACTTTCCGTTAACATATTTAAAGATAATAATATGGATTATATACACTATGTACAATGAACATGGCGTCTCTACCAGCGCTGCAGAGTTTGGTGGAGAATCGCCAGTGGGTCTCCAGCGACACCACGTATTTCGTGATCTACGAAGAATACGTAGATCGCGTATTTTGCCGCTGAGGAGATGGTGATGGCGTGGTCCTCAAGACCAACTGGAAAGTTGGAAACTTAACGGATTTAAAGAAGTTAAATAGAAGTAGTTAATTTATCTCTCACAGAATATATTGATGACTTGGTGCTGATTCTAGAGTTATCATCTTTCTTACTGAATTGTTGTCCAACATGTGGTGTCATATAGTGTTCATTGGTAATCTTTACTTTATAATAGGACAAGTTTTCTTCTTCTAAACTTTTGACATGTTTCCTTTGGAAAAAAAGGTAAAGAATATTATCAAATAAGCAATGAATCGTTTGACTATAAGTAATATATTACTGATAAGATAATCCTTGGTAAAATTGACATAACTAACTTCTCAACACTGAAACTCAACGGGCCAAATAAAAAAGTAATAAGATTATGTGGGCCGCAATAAAAGAAAACAAGTAATTAAATTTTTATAGTAACATTTATGTAGGTTTATTTTAAAAAATACTAATAAGAAAAAAGAAAGTAAAGTTAATATTTTCTCCCTGATATTTAGCATCTCTTTTCTGCTACCATCTTTCCTTCTTTTTTTTTTTAATTTATATATTTTTTTAAATTAAAATATATTATCTGGTGGGGCGCAAATTTATTCGTTGTGGGCCGCGTGAGGCCCGCGGGCCGCGAGTTTGACATGCTTGCTATGCATTAAAGATCAAAATAAAAATTTGATTTAAAAAGAGAGACAACATACACTAAATATACAAGAGTCTAGCTTCAGTATCAATATAAAAGGAAAAACTGTAAAATGCAATATTACAGCGGTATGGTAGATTAAACTGGTGAAACCGCTGGGAGGGTTTATCTCTGATGAGCCATATCCTCCTATTATTTTAATCATTGCAGTAAAAGCAGTAGAAAATTGATTTATTTTTTAAAAAAGAATCATACGCGTCAAAATTTATTCAAGTTTTTCATAATAGATGAGCCAGGCTCTCCTAATATTTTATCATTGCAGTGAAAGCATTAGAAAATTGAAAAAAAAAAAAAAAGAATTATACACGCCAAAAATAGTTCAAAAATTTCATAACAGATGGCGCTCTAATGCATCATACACTATATATAACCATCATAACAAAAATATTTCTTATAGAAGTTCTAAAAAAGCGTTATAAAGTAGTTAGAGCTAAAGAAGGAGATATTTCAAATAAATCAAACTGGAATGCAGACAGGTTTGAACGCACGCAGAAGACATCCAATGGATGGAAGAAATAAAGTCAGCAGAAGATGGTGAAGTGAGGTTAGTTAGCGTGCTGGTTGACTATAAATCTAAACAGACGAGAACTGGGAAGTTCCCAGATGGAGGCAGACGATATATATCGACTTTGTAATAGATTACATTAGCTGAAAGGAAGTCTTTACATATGTAAATTTTTCTCATTGTGTCGCGTCCTCACGCAATTCTGGCCTTAACTACCCGTTCCATGATTTTTCAGGATGCCTGAATGACCAGTTTTTAGGTCGTTGAGGTACAGCTTGTACCACGCTGATGAGGGCCAACAGCCCGAAACGCGTCCGTGGTTAGCTTTTCTTGATTAATCAAGAATGGGTATTTGGCCAATTCTGGAATAATTAAAAATCGACGAGAATAATTGATATTTATTCCGATAAATGGCGCAAGCCATCAGCAACTTTCAGTTGCATGATAAGGAGATGCCTCGTACAAAAATGAAATACTAACACGAAAATTCATTTGGACGAAAGAAAATGTGGAGATGCTAAAACATAATTTAAGTGATATTGAAGTTGGAAATGAAACCGATATTAACACAGAAACAGCAAATTTTACTAAACAGATCTACACGGCAATGGAATCGGCAAATATAATTAAATTTGCTAAACGACGACACCAACTTTCAAAACCTTGGTATGACAAAGATTGCTATATTATGAAAAAAACGACCAAAGTAAGTTTACAAAGATGTAGGAACTCAAATAACATACACGACCGCCAAAAATATATTGAGGCTAGGAGGGAATATTTTAAGCTCCTGCAAAGAAAAAGAGATGAATTCAATAAGGACAAGAATGAAAGGATAAAGAACGCCAAAGATCCCAAATCCTTCTGGAATGCCATTGCATCCTTCAGAAAAAAACCAATAATACAAGGTGAGATTGATATAAAAGAATGGTTTTTATTTTATAAAAATTTACTGAACAAAGAAAATAAAGAAGCTACTTTTACGGTAAACCAGATGATCGGTTGGAAAGATCCAGATTTAGACGCGGAAATAACCCTTGAAGAGATCCATGATGTAGTAAAAAAACTAGCGAACGGCAAAGCAGTGGGACTCGATGGTATACCAAATGAGTTGCTAAAGAATTTACCAATACCGACTTTAAATAAATTGAAAAACCTATTCAACAAAATAATGTCCACAGAAAAATACCCGCAACTCTGGACGAACTCAATAGTACACCCTATATATAAAAGCGGTGATAAGAATAACCCAACAAATTACAGAGGGATTGCCCTCTGCAGTAATATATCTAAATTATTTACTACAATACTAAGAAACAGATTAAACAACTGGATAGAAAAAAGAGTGATTATTTTAGAAAACCAAGCAGGTTTCCGTAAGAACCGATCATGCACTGACCACATAATACTGCTGAATTCACTCATCCAATTATCTCTGAGAAGAAAACGAGGCAAGCTATATGTCTTCTTCGTCGATTTGACTAAAGCTTTCGACACAGTCCCACATGATTTACTTTGGCAAAAATTGCATAAAATGGGCATTAGCAATAAATTTGTAATGCTGATAAAAAACTTTTACCAAGAAGCTAAGATCACTATCCGATGGAAAGGACAATATTCAAATAATGTGAAAATTAATTCTGGAGTGTTGCAGGGAGAATCACTTTCCCCACTTTTATTTATACTATATATGGCCGACCTAATAGAACTTTATAATAACTCAGCACTTACAGGATTTCATCTCCCTGATTTTGGCGTTTTACACCTACTTATGTATGCGGATGACATAGCCATAATTGGAGAATCGATAATTAATCTTCAAATTAAAATCAATTTACTAAAGTCTTACCTGGATAAGAACAAATTAGTTTTAAATGAAAATAAGTCCAAAATAATAGTATTCAGAAATGGAGGAAGACCGGCAAGACACGAAAACTGGTACTGGGGTGACACCCCACTGACTGTTGCGTCCAATATTACATATCTGGGATATCCATTCACTTCCACTATTAATAGTAAAAAGGTAGCCCTCTTTTATAAAGCCAAAGCAAATACGGCAATAAATGCAACTATTAGACTGATAAAAAAAGAAAAAATTAACTCATTAAAAGTTGCTCTGAATCTATTTGACTCAGTTATTAAATCAATACTGCTCTATGCGGCCCCTGTGTGGGCTTGGGACAATACGGATATTATAGACCAATTACAGAATACGTTTATCAAAAATTTTCTGAATCTACCAAGATATATACCAGGGTACATTGTAAGGCTGGAAACAGGCAGAATATCTTTGACTTTTACAACGATCAAATTAATTTTGAAATATTTCATTAGATTACAAAAAATGGAAGACAATAGACTACCTAAGCTATGCTGGAATAGATTGAAGGAAATTTCCTTAATGACAAAAAAACCTATAGGATTCTGTAAGAATATTATGGATATCATCAATCATTGTGGACTCACATGGCTAAACTATAGGTTAAATTATGATGACATACAGATCGAACTTCCGAATATACTAAAAATAAAAATTGAACAGCTATTGCAGCAAGATCTGGCAAAATTATCTCTTACGAAAACATACTCAAACTATAGGTTACTTTATGATTCATTTATTCCAGAAAATTACTTTTCATGCAATCTGTCTTCAGCTTTAGTGAGTTTTATTGCACAGATCAGATTAATGTCAACAATGATCAAAGAAAATCATATTTACGCAATTAAGAAAGAAGATTTGTACTGTGGGTTATGTGGAAATCAGATAACTGATGAAATATACCATTTTATTGCTGAATGCGGGGATCTGGAAGGAGAGAGAAAAAAGATCCTGAAAAGTCTTCCTAGACCGCATTTGAACTCAATAAAGCTAATAAAAACTGTTTCAGATAAGAAAAGTTGGGCAATTGAACTGTTCAACTTTCAAAAAGCGGTTGGGAATAAAATTGCACTCATGGAAGAGAGAAGAACAGGGGCACAATAAAAAGTCACCCTGTTTGACATACCTTGACTGTAAATACTATATTTTCACCTGTTCTCTTATGGTTGATATTGTCTGTAACTCCACGGAGAATCCGTACAGGGCAAGATGCCCTAATAAAGCTGTTTTGTTGTTTTGTTGTTGATAAGGAGATGCCTTTTTCATAACATATGTAAATATTAATTTTAAACACAATATACGTTAAAAAGATAATATTCTAAATACATACGTTATAGAGAGATTGAGATTGAAACCAATTTTATCACCTCGTTCATAAAATACTATAATGAAAAATGAAAATTAAATAATAAGAATAAGTAGATATGAAAATAATAATAAGCCGCTTCGGAGTCCACCGGCCTCTTTTTCCTTGGTTCCACCTTGGTCAAGCCGTCTGTTTCCTCCTCCATGGGGAGTTGATTCGTCCGATCGACGAGATCCGCCCAGCTCGTCGACGGCTTGCCTGTTCCAGGCTGATGGTTGGTGGTAGTCTTCTCCGTCGCCGGAGAAGTGCTGATTGCATCAGCAATATACATAATGAAATCTATACAGGTTTCATTGGTTTAAATCAAGGGCTACAAGACATCCTGAATTCGGATAGGCCCTTGGTTATAAATGGGTCTTTGTTCCCAACACGTTCAAATGCCATGTTGAGGAAATCACACAGAATGATCTTGTTTTCTGTCGAGAGTGTCTTGGAGAGTACCGCCTTCACATGGCGGTATAGGACCACTACTTCAAACCTACAAACCTCCTTATAGAGGGGGGATAGGAATGAATCAGCGTTCAGTTGTTCATAAATTCTCTCCAACCGCCCTATGAGGATCTCTTGAGATTCCTGAAGAGGCTGTATGGGTGATAGAGAGAGATTGAACCTACTTTTATTATATCGTTCATACAAAATTAAGAGAGATTGAACAATTTTAGAGAGTATCTGGAGGCCACGCTGAAGAAGATATCTACTGGGGCCAACATTCTTTTTTCCATCGCTGATATTTTTATCCACTTTGACAGCAATAATCCTTTCTAGTGGTAGTCCAACTGCCTTAGATTCTGAAGTACTTGGCTTTCCTTCAAGCAGTTTCTTAGAATCTTGAGAGATTGATCCTTGTTGAGCCTCTGACTGAGGTTTCTCTTCCGGACCTATATCAGGACAAATTTGGGAAGCAAATTTTTCATACTCTGACTCTTCATCATGGCCCGAGTTTCCTCCGTTATTTCCTGATGACTCCATCGTAGCTTCGGTTTCTTCCAAGTCTTCTGCTGCTGCAAGACTCAGTAAGAGAGATTGAGATTGAAACTACTTTATTTCAATATCCATATAAAATTATATAAGGTTAAATACAGAATAAATATGAATAAATAATATTATATAATGATAAATACATGAATAAATAGATATAAATATATAAAGTAATTGATAAATACACATACATTAAAATATACAAGTATCAGAGTCATCAATCAACAATTCTTAATCAATTCTGTCACCGATTGCTTTTGTGAATGGAATAAATACCCAAATATGGCCATTTCTCATAACCATCGGTGGTTCAGTGGTAGAATGCTCGCCTGCCACGCGGGCGGCCCGGGTTCGATTCCCGGTCGATGCATTTTTTTTTTACAAATTTTAAAACTCATTTATATATTATACAAGAATGACATCCACGGCGCCAATTTATAATTATAACGAATAGTATTTGAATAAAAGCATTTTTTTTCGGGTAAAACCCGGGCGTTGCCCGGGTCATTCAGCTAGTATAAAATATATACAAGGTCTTCATTGGTGGCGCCCACCCCGGGGTAGACTCCGCCACCAATGGAATTAAGAGAAAGAAAGAGAACACTTCACGAATTTGCGTGTCATCTCTGAGGACCGTTAAGTAATATATATACACTAAGTTAATTTACTTATAAAGATAAAAAAAGGAAGGAATAAATAGAATTGACTCCAATCTGTGAGAAAACGAGCAATTCTAGCCCCAGGCTCTAACGGCTAATGGAGTAAGCGATAGAAAAAACACAATGTCTTAATTGATATGCTGAGACAACAGATCTTCTTAGTATTGTTTTCTTTCAATTTTCTTGTCTGTGAACGCTTTAAAAAAACGACGGTCGGAGTTAGCATCTTGATTTAACAATGTCAACATACACTTGAGGGTAAAAAAGACATTCCTTCCACTGATCCAATAACCATTCCAGTTTCCAAAATAAATTTATTAGGTGCCGTTCAGAAAGACCAACCTAAATCGTCATTGTAAAAATAGAGGCTGCCTGGCCAACATTCATAGTTCTTTAAATTAAAGATACTTCAGCCAGTAAATCTTTTTTATTATCTCAACGTTTCGACAAAAATCCTTTGTCCTCGTCAGGAGTAAACAAAAATTAAAACATTTGGTAAAACGTTAAAAATTATTCTAAGACTGCAAGGGCGTTCTCGCGCTGTATTTCCTTTTTTTTTCACGCTTAGCTAAATGTTTTAATTTTTGTTCGCTCATGACGAGGACAAAAGATTTTTGTCGAGACAATAAAAAAGATTTAATGGCCGAAGTATCATTAATTTGACCTAGATCGTCATATTGACAATGGGGGATGTGTGGTTATATACAAGGATTTATTTATATTTTTTATTAGTGTCTTTCAGAATTAAGAAAATTATGATATACTTTTATAAAAATACAGTTAAACCTGTCTATAGCGCCTCCTCTTGGGACTCATCAAAATAGGGTACTATAGAGAGGGGGTGCTATAGACAGGTCACTTTTAATATAAATCGCATCGTACTAGGTATTTAAAATGGGGCGCTATAGAAAGGGAACGCTAATCTTCTCTGTATCGTTCCAATTTACCGCCGAACAAGCGTGCATAGAAGGGGACGGCGCTATTTAGAGGGGGCGCTATAGAAAGGGAACGCTAATCTTCTCTGTATCGTTCCAATTTACCGCCGAACAAGCGTGTATAGAAGGGGACGGCGCTATTTAGAGGGGGCGCTATAGAAAGGGAACGCTAATCTTCTCTGTATCGTTCCAATTTTAGTATATGTGCCGCCGAACAAGCGTATATAGAAAGGGAGGCGCTATTTAGAGGGGGCGCTATAGACAGGTTTAACTGTATGTAAAAACCTTACACACAATAAGTTTCTTTATTAAAAAAAAATATCGCGAGCGTTTTCGAGGTCTCGCTCATTAACGGGTTAAGTAACATCGAGAGTAAGCACGGAGGGGTGAGATTTACTAAATGATGGTAATTTAATCTTGATTTGGAGTATGACAGTTCTGGGATGTCTCTTGTTGATACTGTTATTATTGTTCTATATGAGAGAGATTCGAGGATTAATTGAGGAAAATGTGATGTTTATTTATTATTTTTCAAAAATTAGTTTGGAAACTGTTTTTCTTCATAATGGAAATAGGTTCCAATCAGTGCCAGAAGCACATACAGTTAACATGAAAGAGAGACTTACCAAAACATGAAACTGCTTTTATGAAAAAAGATAGATTACGACAAATACAGTTGGAAAATGTATGGTGACTTGTGAAAGTCATTGCTCTCTTTAATGCTTCACATGACTGGTACAGAGCAGGAGGAACAAGCACCAATTATGTCCTCCCAAGAGAACAACAGTCTTTGATTTCCAGACTTAAGTCTGGTCATCTACAGACAATGACTTTCCAGAATGGTTGCATGGTTCTCCCACTATGTACTAAGTGTCAACCTACAACCCCAAACCATATCATTGACTGTAATGACTCATCCATTGATGAGCTCTACTCTTCCCCGGCAGACACCATCAACAAGCTTTACAAACTTGATACCCTGATATGATTGAGTGGAGATAAGAAAGAAGAAAATTTATCTCTTGATTGCTTTATAACTTGGCTATAAAAAATGTGTTGTTTTCTGAAGAAGTACAATTTGGATTATATATTTATTTATTTATTTGACGGACGCGATATCCCAGCTTGCGATACTTGCGCCTAAATGCATTTTATCAACCTATATACAACCCATTATATACAACTCATTAACCGGACTAAAAACACAATTAAAACTGAAACGATGGTTTTCTCAAACAGAAGAGAAAATCTAAAATGAATTTACAAAAATTATTGAATTTTACATAAGTGTCTTTGTTATATACAAACTAGCCGAATGACCCGGGCAACGCCCGTGTTTTACCCGATTGAATGTTTTGTTTCAAATACTATTTGTTACAATTATAAATTGGCGCCTTAAATAATTGCATATGTTAGTTAATAACTATAGCCTATGTGCTTTATCTGTCTATGTACTGTTGGCTTCCGTAGGCGTCTCTTACTGGGAAAAAGAAAGAGAGGATTCCATTTGGTTATTATCTAATATATGCATTTATTTAGGGAGCGACCCGCTCCAACACAATAGTTACAAAGACGAAATAGCGAGTGGGGGGGGGGGGGGGGGGCAAAGGTGGCGTGATCGTAGCCAACCAATAGGAGGGCGCCATTCCAAAAAAAAAAGCAAACGGTCAAACGGTGACAGAGGTGAATGATTAAGAGATGAAGAATTGATGACGCTCGTAACTGTATATAGAATTCGCAAATTTCTCGATGGGATAAAAATGATTACTTCTGTAGTTGTGGACATTCTATCAATAAATGTATTGAGGTTTGGTTTTCTTTTCCACAGAAGCAGCAAGGATCATCCGTTGTCCCGAATTTCGCCAGAAATTCTCCAAAATTACCGTGATTTGTGATGAACTGTGAGTTATAAAAATTTGGACGAAAATAAAAAAGGAATTCCAAATGGGAAACATTTCGGAATATTTCATTAGTGTTCGCTATAGCTTAGATTAAAAACACAAGGTAATAAGACTACATCCATTTTTAGGTCCACTGAAATCTTTGAAAAATGATACGGTAGGGTGGTTGGTATCTCAATGGATTTGTTCATATTACCTTGTGTTGTTTTATATGCGAGTGAGATAAAATAAGTAGAGACTGAGAAAGACATTGTTACATCAGAAAGAACGAGTTGAACTCTGAAACCTTTACTTCAGTACTTACACATTATATATATAAACATATTACCTAATTAAAATTTATGTTTAAACTGGCTGTAAATAATACAAAACCAATTTTAGTTCCCATTTCCGCCACTCGAGCGCCACCGTCGAGCTGATATGTGCCCCATAAGATGTATTTTATCTTTTGATTTTTGTTTTATTTATGAAATTGAAACATTTACAAATTTTTTTATATTGTCTACTTCTCCGATATATTAATTATATTAAATAAAATGAAACAAAATATTGATATTTCCCGATTAATTTCATTTTATTATAACACTAATTAAATGACTTAGCTTCGCCCATCAAAAGGAATATTATGTTTGTCGGCTATATGCAAATCCTTAATAAATACTCATAATATTTACTTACAACCAATACATATTAAACATATATAGAAAGTTGGAAACCTCTGATGAGTATAAGTAAAAGATTTGAAGCGCTTCAAATCTTTTACTTATACATATTAAACATAATGTAATTGTTATAATAAAAGACTCAATTTGATATTTACGGAAGAACGATTGCTCGAAACATATTATATATTTATAATTGAATGTAATTCTGCTATCCTCAAAGCTTATATCCATAGTTCATCTAAAATACCCATTCCAAGAATCTAACAACAGTATCACTATAAAAGGAAGATAGAAAAATTCAATATAACAGCGGTCCCATTAATTTTTCCATTGCAGTAAGGGCAGTAAAAATTGCTTCAAAAAGAATCTTACGCGTTTAAAATAGTTTCGAATTTTTATAACAGATGGCGCGCTAGTACATCATATACAAATCTCTATTGAGTAAAATATATCAGGTCACCAGGAAAAAGTATCTTTTCAAAATCTTTAATCTCTAGCTTTCGATTACGGACGTCCTTCTAAGAAGAAAACTTGGTATAATATTGTGTTGCACCAGGTTGCGGCTTGGCAGACTCTTCAACCTTGATTCTCTCCTGTGCTGGGTCTTGCATCTTACCAGAGCGTGTTTCAACCATCCCACAAATTTATATAAGGGAATAATGAGATAACTTTACTTTAAATAGCCTCCAGAATTATTTATTTATTTCTCACATCAAAGAGAGCTGTGAAGTCACACAGTGTACCAAAATACAAATGGTGATTCTATAATACATAAATCTGCTTATAATACATATATTCTGTTTAATAAAATAAATAAATATAAAATATAAATTTGAATTCAAAATATATGAAAAATAATATTACAAATTAAAATAAAATAGGTGCATTAGCCATGATGCAACAATATATTAATTAATTGTTACCACAGAGTATGTGTGTACGCTCACAGGTAAATAGGCGCTAACTGTAACGAGAAAAAAAGTTCTTTTGTTTAATATTAATTTCCCTTTTATATTTTGTTCTCTCTCTTGTAAATCAATAAATATAATGTTGGATTAATATTATTGGAATCAGTTTCATTAAAAATTCTAAGCAAAGTCAACAGAAACATGGTAATTTAAAATACAATATAATATAATGCGGCTTGTGATTGTAAAACGACATTTGAAATACTATCCCGCATGTGTTTCTTTTCAACGAAAAATCTAAATTTATTTCAAGGAGAAATAACGATTATTTCTAACCTTTGGGATGAGGTATGAAAGGATGAATTGTGAAGAGTAATGATGAACGGAAAAATAAAAGTGTCTAGGGATGGACACTGGACACCCCTGGGACATCCCTAGACACTTTTATTTTTCCGTTCATCATTACTCTTCACAATTCATCCTTTCATACCTCATCCCAAAGGTTAGAAATAATCGTTATTTCTCCTTGAAATAAATTTAGATTTTTCGTTGAAAAGAAACACATGCGGGATAGTATTCCAAATGTCGTTTTACAATAAATATAATGTGAAAAAATAGTACAAATGTGATATTGTACTGGGATAAGGTGCATAATTATGAGAAAAAGGCATCTCCTTATCGTGCAACTTAAAGTTGCTGATGGCTTGCGCCATCTATCGGAATAAATATAAACTATTCTCGTTGATTTATTAAATTAATTATATTTATTAAATATTAAATCAACGAGAATAGTTGATATTTATTCCGATAGATGGCGCAAGCCATCAGCAACTTTAAGTTGCACGATAAGGAGATGCCTTTTTTTCATAATAAATATAATGTTTGATTAATATTATTGGAATCAGTTTCGTTAAAAATTCTAAGCAAAGTCAACATAAAATTTGGTATAATAATTCGCCAACAGAACACGAGTTAAATATATAATCGGATATTATTTTACATAATACTTAATATTAATACAAAAGATTATTTTATTGAATACAAATCTCTGGAGTTTTGTAAAATATACAAATGACAAAAATAAAGACATTTTGATTAGAAAAAAAAAAAAAGATACCTTCTAGAGAATCGAACCTTTGAGCTAAACTATACACTTGAATTCTAAAATATTGAGAATTTCTTGATAAAATTAAATAAAAACAAATAAATGAACTCTAATTATGAAAAACATCCTGTGAAAATGTAATAATAATAATAATAATAAATTGAAATTGTAAGCAGGTGTGTGGTATATTTGCATACTTGCTCTTTGCATATTTGCTCGTGGCATGTTTGGCACGATTTGCATAGTTGTTATAACCTATTTGTGCCAGCTATATATAGAGCGTGTGTGCCAGTCGAGCAGGAGGAGAATAGGGATAGTCTTGTTACCTAAAACGACTTTTGCTTATATAGTTTTATCCGGACAAATAAAGAGTATTTGTTTAAAACATGGTGGCAGCGGTGACTGGATAAAATACGAACCCGTATATTGCAAAGTAGCGTTTTGGTGTACCTTGGAAGATAATTCAACATGGCTCTGATTCAACCTCCCGAAACTTTCGACTTCTCGACTTCCAACGAATGGCCAAAATGGAGGAAGCGATTCGAACGATACCTCGTGGTCAGTGGAATGAAGAAGAAAGAGGAGGCGTACAAGATCGATTTGCTGATGTACTTGATAGGAAACCGCGCGGATGATATAATCAGGACCTTTAGGTTCGAAAAGGAGGAAGAGGCAACGAAATATGATTCCGTCCTCAAGGCGTTCGACAGCCACTTCTGTGTAGGAAAGAATATTATCTACGAACGTGCGAAATTTAACTCAAGAGTACAAGAGGATCGAGAGCCTGTGGACGAATTTATCACTTCATTGTACAAATTGGCTGATAGTTGCGAATTCGAGAGTCTTCATGAGCAGTTGATCCGTGACCGAATAGTGGTTGGAGTGAGGGACAAGGCGTTATCTGAAAGAATGCAGTTGGACAGCGAACTGACTTTGGAAAAGGCTGTGAAAATGGTTCGGCAGCAAGAAGCCGTTCGACAGCAGCAAGTCGACCTGCAGCGTCCCTCAACAAGCCAAATGGTCAACCAGGTGAGGTTCAACTCGAGAAAACTTTCACCGAAGCAACAACAGCATCCTTCGGGGAAGAAGGAAAAGTCAGCTAAAACAAGAACAAGATGTCCAAAGTGCGGAGGTTTCACCCACAGGGAAGGACAGGCTTGCCGTGCTGAAGGAAAAAGATGTAACCTGTGTTCGAAAACTGGCCATTTTGCAAATAGCTGCCCAGATAAGCAGGCGAAGACGGCGAAAGTCAAAGCTGTTTCTGAACTGGATGAAGAAATTGGTTTTCTCCTGGGTGTCTCAGCTGTAGCGGAGTCATCTAATCTCGATGATGATGAAGGCGAGTGCAAGAGGCGATGGACAGCAGAAATCCAGGTGAACGGGAAACAGGTGAAGTTCAAGCTCGACTCCCAGGCGGATGTTACATGTGTTCCTCTGTGTCTCTTCAAGACGATAATGGGACAGCAACGACTGGTAGAGAGTAACATCAGCCTTAGAGCTGCTGAATTTTCCGAACTTCAGACTGTGGGTATGTTTGTGTCAACGCTGCGAAATGGCAGTTATGAAATCAAGGAGAGGATTTATGTCATTCGTCGTTTGAGTGAACCTCTTCTGAGTCGCCGGGCATGTGAGCTCTTGAACCTGGCGAGGCGAATTGAAGTGGTTGCGACGAAAATTGACCCGATCAAGGAATTCCCCGAAGTATTTGAAGGACTGGGACAGATCGGAGGCCCTTACGAAATCAAATTGAAACCTGGAGCAAACCCATATGCTGTGCATACTCCTCGACGGGTACCAAATTTCGCAGGGCAGTACGGATTCACACATGTTGCTTCAAGTCCTAGATTCCCGCAGAGCAATGGGATGGCAGAAGCAGGTGTGAAAATTCCTAGGTTGATCCTCAAGAAAAATCAAGACCCATCGCTTGGACTCCTGGAGTGCCGATCGACCCCTTTGGAGAACGGTTGCAGCCCTGCTGAGCTTCTCATGGGACGTAAACTCCGAACGACCTTGCCAATTGCACCAGAGAATCTTAATCCAAGGTTGGTGGACTCTCAGACCCTGAAAAGAAAGGAGGAGAGGAGGAGAAGGGATATGAAATCCAGATATGCTCGACGCTGCGGAGCTGGGGACATGGAGGAACTGGTTAAAAATGAAAAGATCCCAGCTGTGGATTATCCCTCTGGCGACTCAGATGACGGCCAGATAAGAACACGGAGTGGACGAATTGTTAAACCCGTGGATCGCCTTCATTGTTGATTACACTGTGCATTTAAAGTTTGTAATGTATATGTATATATTTCAGATCTTAAAAAGGGGGATGTAAGCAGGTGTGTGGTATATTTGCATACTTGCTCTTTGCATATTTGCTCGTGGCATGTTTGGCACGATTTGCATAGTTGTTATAACCTATTTGTGCCAGCTATATATAGAGCGTGTGTGCCAGTCGAGCAGGAGGAGAATAGGGATAGTCTTGTTACCTAAAACGACTTTTGCTTATATAGTTTTATCCGGACAAATAAAGAGTATTTGTTTAAAACAGAAATCGTTGAATTTAAATCAACTCGCAGAAATCAGAAACCTTCATAGGCTTACTTTCAGCTCGACGGTGGCGCTCGAGTGGCAGAATTGGGAACTAAAATAACCTTTATACAATTAACGCCTTATATAAAGAGAAAATTGAATGTTATTAACTTTATAATTGTTTATTTTTATAATTATGTATACAAACAAATTGCCTTATTCAAATTTATATTTTAACTGGCTGTAAATAATACAAAACCAATTTTAGTTCCAATTTCCGCCACTTGAGCGCCACCGTCGAGCTGATATGTACCCCATAAGATGTATTTTATCTTCTGATTTTTGTTTTATTTATGAAATTGAGACATTTTAAATTTTTTATATTGGCTACTTCTCCGATATATTAATTATATTAAATATAATGATTAAAAAAATTGATATTTTCTATTTATTTAGTTATATCACTATATATTGCATCACAGTAAGGACAGTAGAGATTTGATTTATTTGTGAAAAGAAACATTCGCGTCTTAATGTCTTCATCCGTTATATATATATGTAATATTAAAATATTATTTTATTTAAAATTATATTTCATAGATTCAAATACTCTGCTAAATCTGCCAGTGGTCACGCGCTTCCCCTATAAAACTCATTGTTGTTGTTTCCCGATGGCCGGCTCAAATCTTTTGTACATTATGTAAATAAGTTTTCCATTTTTTTTTATTCTTACGCCTTAAGCCAGGCAGTACTTTTATCAAATTATGTTTTTTTTATACAGGGTGATTAAAAAAAATGTATACATTTTTTTGAATCACCCTGTATATCCCATAAGCTCAATTAAAGCTATTTCTAATCTTCATTTTTTTTATTTTATTTGACATATCGGACGCGATATCCCAGCTCGGGATACTTGCGCCTAAATACATTTTAGTAGATTATATACAATTCATTTTATACAATTTAATAACCGGACTAAAAACATAATTAAAACTTAAACGATGGCACTCTAAAACAGAAGAGAAAATCCAAAATGGATTATTTTATCAACCTATATACAACTCAATAACCGACTAAAAACACAATTAAAACTGAAACGATGGTTTTCTCAAACAGAAGAGAAAATCCAAAATAAATTATTTTAGCAACCTATATACAATTCAGTATATACAACACAATAACCGGTTAAAAACACAATTAAAACTGAAACTATGGTTTTCTTAAACAGAAGAGAAAATCCAAAATGAACTTACAAAAATTATTGAATTTTACATAAGTGTCTTTGTTATATACAAATTCGCAAACCTCTTCGATGGGATAAAAATGATTACTTCTGTAGCTGTGGAATATCGGACATTCCATCAATAAATGCATTGAGTCTTGGTTTTCTTTTCCACAGAAACAGCTAGGATCATCCGTTGCCCCGATTTTCGACAGAAATTCTCCAAAATTACCATGACCCGTGACGAACTGTGAGTTATAAAAATTCGGACGAAAATAAAAAGGAATTCCAAATGGGAAAATTTTTCTGAATGTTTCATTAGTGTTAGCTATTGTTTCAGCCATTCTTGATTCTATGTAGTTATGAATTATAGTCGGGGCATGCGGTCTGAATACATTAATTTCTTCTTTTGATAAATTGGCCAAATCGTATTTTATTATCAACGATTCTATTTGATCTGTGAGAATAGGTATTTTTGCCAAACTATGAATACAATTTGATGAGGTCGTTTTATAGGCTCTCACTACCCAAAGAAGAATCTGATATTGCTGAGAGTTTAATCTTTGCTTACTTCTTTTATTAATAAATTTATACCATATTTCAGATCCATAGGTTAGTATTGGCCTGAAAAGAGTTTTATATAAAATTAATTTTTTTTTAGCATCCAATCCCCACATCTTCCCACAGAGCGAAAACAAAAGATTTTTCATACGGTTGATTTTACAAAGAATATCATTAATGTGGGGTGTGAAGTTAATTTTTGACTTAATTCTGTGATTAGAAAATTTTATACCTAAAATTTTTACCTCTTCCACTGGTTTTATTATGAAATTTGGAGTTCCCATTGGAATATTTTGTTTGCCGTGCATATGTATTAAGCCGGTTTTCTCCGGGCTTAGCTTTAGCTTATTTCTTGTACACCATTGTATTACATAATTTAAAGTTCTTTCTGTTTCATTTTTTAACCCTTCTATGGTCTTGTGCCAGCAAACAATCGAAACATCATCCGCATAACAGATTATTTCAGAATTTGGGGATGCGAAGTTGATCAACAAATCATTCAGGACTATATTCCACAATAAAGGTGATAATGGTCCGCCTTGAGGACATCCCTTTGATAAATATTTCGAAATTGTTGTATTCGAGAAGGTGAGACTTGTTTTTCTTCTCCGATTTAAAAATGATTGGATAATTTTTATAAGAACTGCTGGGACGTTGTCTTCGTCCATTCTTTTTATTAAGGCAGGCCACCACGCATTATCAAATGCACCACTTATATCAATGGCAATCAATGCAACCAATTCGTTTTGTTTGTGTTTCAGTATGGTCTCGGTTATTTTGTCCAATGCCGTTATTGTAGATTTTCTTTTCGTAAATCCATGTTGTCTATGGCTCAGTAAGTTATTATGATTATAATAATTGAGTATTTTATTTTTAATGATCGTTTCAAATATTTTTGAGAAATTTGATGTTAGTGAAATTGGGCGATAGCTATTAATTGCTTCGTAGTCAGCTTTTTGCGGTTTCGTAATAATTTTTAATACCGAATGTTTCCAGCTTTCAGGATAGTAACCCAGCACCAGACACTCATTAAAGAGTTTGACTAAACTGGGTAGGATTGCTAATAATGAGTGCTTAATCATATAATTACTCACGTTATCTGGACCAGGAGCCTTTCTGATATTAAGATTCGAGCACAAATCCTTTATTTCCTTTTCAGTAATAAAAATGATTTCCCTGTTGGTAAAACTTGGGATGTGATTTCTAATTAAAGTGTGTTCTTCATTGTCCAACCGCACATCATCATCAGGAAAAAATGCTGTTAGCATTTCCTTCATCTTTTGCTCTCTCATGCATTCTGCAGTTTTATTCAGTAATGGTATGCCCACTTGAATATCGGCCGATCTTAACCGTTTAAAAATCCTGTATGCATTCCCGAAAGCATTCGTAGACTCATTTTCTTCAATAAATATTTTCCACGACGTCTTTTTTGCTCTATTGATGGCTCTTAAGTATTTATTTCTTGCCGCTCTGTAAATACTCGGATTCAGGTTACCCCCTCTATAATACAAATTCCTGAGATAATGTAAATGTTCTTTTAATTGTTGAAGCTCTTTATTCCACCAATTTTTGGAAGTAGTCGTGTTTATAGAGGTGTGATGCTTGACGTCGAGAGAAGAGTATGCAGCTTCAATTACTAAATTTGTCAATTTGTTTACCACATTATCAATATCTTCACAATTGACAATGTGCTTAGAAGCTGAATTTAAATCCAGTAAATCCGAAGGCGAAATACTCTCAGCAAATTTGGTCCAATTCGCCGATTTTTCTCTGAATTTCCATGTCGATGTCTGTCTATTATTGTTTGCCAAGTTTATCATATTGAAGATATCAAAAAGTATTGCCAAATGGTCTGAGGTAACAGAAAGTGCTGAGGTTCTCCAGTTATGTATAAGACCAATGGAATGTTTATTAGAAATTGTCAAGTCGATTATGCTAGCATTTCTGCAAGTTGGGATTTTAAGATTATGAACAAATAGATTCTGCTCCTCGATAATAGACTTTAGAATGTATCCGTTTTTATTTGTCGTTGAATCGAACCAGAGTGGATGTCTTGAATTGAAATCTCCACAAAGGATAATTGGGAGTTGACCAAAGGCCTCAAGTATTTCTGAGATGAATTGGATATGAAATGCAGCCATTGAGTTTGGGTGTATATAGATATTGGCAATAACTATTCTTTTCCCGTTGAAATAGAGAGAGATCGCTGTACAGAAGGAATTTGTAAACCTGTTAATTTTCTCATATATTATGTTGCGGTTCAAAATAATAGTAGCAGTATAAATTTGCCTATCTGTGCTAGAATATACTATTCGTGAATTCTTGCCAAATTTCACTGTATCATTGCACATGTATGGTTCTTGTAGAAATATGATGTCAGGAAGATCGTCTGCGATTGTCACACCTAACTCACTAGTTGCCATCATACTTTTCCTTGCATTAAATTGTATACATCTGATATTATACATATGAATGGTATTGAGTTCTTTGTATTACTATTTCCATCTGGGTTTTGTACAGGGGACATTCGCTGGAGTTCGCCTTGTGATCAAGAGACCTTCCATTCTTGTACCTCGGGTGTTTAGCGCAGTTGAAACATTTTTGTTTACGCGAACACTCATGATTTCCCGCCGCGCCGCATATTAGGCAAATCTTTTCATGGGAGCATTCGCTGATTTTATGTCTTGGATTAAACTCAAAACATTTCTGGCACTGCCTAACTAATACTTTGTCGTGTATATGGCATCTCTCACAGTCGGTATAGATAAAATTACCCTTCTTCCTTAAGGTTTGATACACTCGTGGAGAAACTCGCAGCACTACATTGTGGTGAGAGGTATTGGATTTCATGGGGAACAGCACTCGGATTTCATTCTCTAGTCCACTCAAATCAGGATTCATGGCACATATGATTGGTATTAAATTATTAACTTCCGTTAATTTACTGACATTTTTTATAATAATTGTTGGGTCTCTAGGTTGCGGGGTAAAAATTTTACTATTTGCTTTCAATTCCGCCGCCATGCTCAGTTCCTTTAACAAGTGTTTAGCCTCTTCGTCGCTAGGAGTTTTTATTACTACTGCATTTTTGGTGTTAATAATTTTATTAATTCGTATCCCACTACCGTTTTCTCGTAACTTTTTTATATTAGTTGAAATTGCCTGAGCTATGTTGTTAATAGGCTCATTATTTAGAGGAACTGCGAGCAGTGTTGCTTCAGTGTTTAAGGTCCGTTGTCTTTCCTCAATAAATTTCTGTGTATGATCTCTCTGTGTAACTTGGGCATAAGATAATCCTTTCGAGGAGATCACGCTTCGAATATCACCGAGCTTCTCTTCCACTATGTTGCCGACGGTTTCCTTCATCTGTGCCAAAAGGTTCTCGTTATCCGATTCAACCATAGAAGAAATTCCATCTTTCGTTTGTTTTAACATAGTCGAAAGATATGATAAATCATTTTTAGTCAAATTTTTTTGATTTTGTTGAAATTTATTCTCAAAGTATGCAAAAATTTCATCCAGTTTCAAATTTAGTAACCTAACCATAGAATTCATATTTAATCAAAAGAGAAACAATTCGAACTATATAAAAAAAAGCAAGGTAAAATTAAATAGCAAAACTATAAACCGATTTAAAACATTTCAACATAAGCATTTAGAAAATAAATTAAGAAATTTAGGCAGTGTTTACCGAAACTTGCGGAGCGAGATGACGCACGTCCAGCCAGATCGGCCACCTAGCGGCAATCCACGACTGCATTACCATAGCATAATTCTCAAGATAATCAAAAATCAACAGAAATCTCTTTTTTATAACATATATATATATAATTAAGAAAAAGGCATCTTCATATCGTGCAACTGAAAGTTGCTGATGGCTTGCGCCATCTATCGGAATAAATATAAACTATTATCGTTGATTTTTAATTATTCCAGAATTAACCAAATACCCATTCTTGATTAATCAAGAAAAGCTAACCACGGACGCGTTTCGGGCTGTTGGCCCTTATCAGCGTGGTGCAAGCTGTACCTCAACGACCAAAAAATTGGTCATTCAGGCATCCTGAAAAATCATGAAACGGGTAGTTGAGGCCAGAATTGCGTGAGAACGCTACACAATGTGAAAAAAATAGTACAAATGTGATATTGTACTGGGATAAGGTGCATAAATTATGAAAAAGGCATCTTCTTATCGTGCAACTGAAAGTTGTATATATATACAAGTCAATATATATGTTCGCGTATATATGTACCTAACTTAAATCTTATAAGTTAAAGTGTTTCCTGAGTTTAAGTTCTTCTTCTCCAGGAGATTGTCAATTTATCTTTCTTTATACATCAGGTTTCCTAGAGAGAACACGAGAGAATAAAATATTGACTTAAATTTGAGTTTAGGAATTTTTTAATTTACTACAAACAACAAAACAAAAGAATTTTGAATTTTTGCATACTGTTGCATCATGGCTAATGAACCTATTTTATTTTAATTTGTAATATTATTTTTCATATATTTTATATTCAAATTTATATTTTATATTTACTTATTTTTTATTAAATAGAATATATGTATTATAAACAGAATATATGTATTATAGAATCACCATTTATATTTTGGTACACTTTGTGACTTCACTGCTCTCTTTGATGTGAGAAATGAATTATTCTGGAGGCTACTTAATGTAGAATTATCTCATTATTCCCTTATATAAATTTGTAGGATGGTTGAAACACGCTCTGGTAAGATGCAAGACCCGGCACAGGAGAGGATCAAGGTTGAAGAGTTTGCCAAGCCGTAACCTGGTGCAACAATATACACCTCTGAATACGATATTTTTAATTTACAAAACAAAACAAAAATATATTAACAACACACTGTTGCCGAATTAATAAAAAAAAAATAATAAAAAAATAAAAAAATAAACAAACATAAAAACTAATAATCAATGAATATATCTACAAATTAATAAAACGCAATAACAATAAAGAATAAGAATAAAATAACAATAATTTATTTATTTATTTCAACACACAACACGCGATATCCCGGCTAGGGATAATTGAGTCGATTTACATTTTTAAACAGAAACAGTTATAAGCATATTATACAAGAAAGTAATCAAAAATAAAAGAGAAACAATAATATATATTAGGAACCTAGCCTTTCACACAGGTTTGAAAGATAATCATAAATATATTTACAAAAATATGATAATTCTCTCTGCTATTTACAAATTAATATAGATCTTTAACATTATTTATTGTCTGTGATCTAGCGGTGAAGAAGAGTGGGCATTCCAGCAGTAGGTGTCTTGAGTCCTGGAATTCGTTGCCACAATGACAGTTAAAGTCTTCAATCGTGCCAATTTTTGATAAAAAATACCTTAAAATTTCCATGGTTCGTTATAAACTGGGTATTATAAAAATTGGAGCGGAAATATGTTGGAATTCCAAACGGGAAAAAGCTTTGGAATGTTTTATTTGTTTTTAGAAATAATTCATCCATTTTTGAACTTAAAAATGATCTAATTATACTTAGAGAATGTGGTCTATAAGTATTTTTATCCTCTATTGAAAGATGAGCCAAATCATATTTATATCCATACATCCGCTAGTGTAAAATAAATATAAAATATCAGAGATTATTCTGAATGAATGGAGAGAAGCATAAAAAATTATGGAACAATTCTTATAAAAGTTCGTTAAAATAATATATATTTATTTATTTACTAGTTGTAAATAAGACACGCTATATCCAATCTGGATAATTGCGTGTGAAACTATTTACAATAATTGTAGTAGAGTAGGTAACAGAATTATCAAAAAGAAAATAAACAATTAAGAAAAAGAGCATTGAATAAACATATCCATTAAACAAATAAGCAACAACATACTACTCTGATCAAAAAGTTTCGACACTTTGCTCATAAAATCCTGAAAACTCAATATATTTTCTCCCGGTTTATTGCAAACGCAAGCGTCGCCCTTGGTTTGGAGACCTGCCAATTTTCAAAAATCACACGCCACAACAGCGCGAACAGCGACTGTTCGAAGTGAAGCTATCAAAGTGAAATCGAAGAAGGCCATGAAGGCGATCCCGAAAACAGACTACCAGAGGTGTTTTGCCGACTGGAAAAAAAGGTGACTGAAGTGTATCGCGTCCAACGGGGACTACTTTAAAGGGGACAATTTGAATTTGGTAGAATAATAAAGATTTTTTTAACTTATGAGCAAAGTGTCGAAACTTTTTGATCAGAGTAGTATGTCTATATAACTTTTTTCTTATTGAGTACTAGACGGGTGACCCGGGCTTCGCCCCGGGATTGACCCGTGTGCATATCTACCCGAGTGATATATATTTAGATAAGATTTTTTTATAATTGTTTGTTATTAGCATTATCTATTTGTTTGCATCAGCATAATTTAATCTAATCTTTGATAGAGGGCGCTGTTCGTGAGCTAAGTAGAATAATTTGAATATATAGTTTTAATAATTGATTTATATATTTTTTAAAATAGCCTATCGTCTTCCCCGTAATTTTTTACCTATGAATGGAAATTTTGGTTTGAATTAGTGAACTACTGCGAATTTGTATACCGGACATACAAACAAACAAACATACAAACAAACAAACATACAAACATTGATTTTTATATATATAGAAGAAATGAAGATAAAAGACAAAATAAATTCTTTTAAAGAGTGTTTTATACAAGAATTAGTTCCACAATTTATTGAGAGAATTGTAACTTAAAGTTTCTATAGAGATGACTTGAAGTCCCAACAAGTCTGTTGTTAAATTCGAACAACCCTACACAGCCTTCTATACACTTCAAAATTTTAACTTTATCTTCTTTTTTTTTAAAGGCCATTTGCTAAAAAAATCAATGAAGTAATTTATAACAGAAGATCACATAAAATAGAGCTGTAAAAAAACATTTTATATTTTATTACCCAAAATAAAATGTTAAGTTTTATTTTTTAACTTTTTTATTTTTTGAATAATTTTTTATCTTTTGTTATCATCCGGACTTGTGTAAGTGTGTGGCCTGGGTTCTGCCCAATTAATATTATTTATAGAATTCACATTTTTTAATATTATAATTATTATTTTTATATTAATATATTATATGCAGTATTATTATTGTAAAGTGTTAATATTATGATAATAAAATATAAATTAAAATATCTCTACACTCATGGACAAAACTTAAGGAAGTTTAACGTCTTTGATATCGCTGGTTGTCTATTTTTTTTTTGAAGGAAACAGGTTGTTCACACTTGGTTATCTTCAATAAAAGTCACTGTAATATCTTTCAGAATTATTGTCTGAATCCCGATATACATGGTAAAAGGTACTACTTCCTTAAGTATTATCCATGAGTTTATACACACTTGGTTATCTCGTGTGTCTTCAATAAAGGTCACTATGTATTAAATATCTTTCAGAGTTATTCTCTGAATCTCGATATACATGCTAAAAGGTACAACTTCCTTAAGTTTTGTCCATGAATTTACACACTTGGTTATCTCGTGTGTCTTCAATAAAGGTCACTATGTATTTAATATTTTTCAGAATTATTGTATGAATCCCGATATACATGCTAAAAAGTACAACTTCCTTAAGTTTTGTCCATGAGTGTATGTATAATCATTTCCGGACCCCAAAAATATGCAAATAAATTCATTATTCCTATTTCCATATTGGAATGAAAAACTATGTAAATAACTCTCTCTCTCTCTCCAGATCTAACTATAAATCCTCTCAAAATTCTATCGAGATGAAAAAATATTTTGTATTTTCAAAGGACAAATATAGATTTATAAACTTTTACACACATCCACTTTTTTTATAAAAAAGAAAGAGATAAAAGTAATATAAACCAATAATATGTTTTTAAAGGTATCAATATATATTGTATTAAATTTCTTAGAATTGTTTTTATAAGGAGAAAATATTTAAATCGCTTAAAAAAAGAAAATAAAGTGTCGGCCTGCGATTGTAAACATTCTTGGAGAAAAATATTCCACCAAATAAACACTGATATTTTCCTCGGCCCAAAAATAACAATATTTTTTCCTAACCTCTTCATATATTTCCATTTTTTTAAACCTATTTTCTTAGATTAAATGGTATTAAATTTTAGAAATGTGGTAACTATCTTTTCAATTAAAAATGTGACTTTTTATACAGTTAAACCTGTCTATAGCGCCCCCTCTAAATAGCGCCTTCCTCTTTATAGCACCCGATTTTAAATACGTAGTACGATGCGATTTACATTAAAAGTGACCTGTCTATAGCGCCCCCTCTAAATAGCGCCTTCCTCTTTATAGCACCCGATTTTAAATACGTAGTACGATGCGATTTACATTAAAAGTGACCTGTCTATAGCGCCCCCTCTAAATAGCGCCTTCCTCTTTATAGCACCCGATTTTAAATACGTAGTACGATGCGATTTACATTAAAAGTGACCTGTCTATAGCGCCCCCTCTAAATAGCGCCTTCCTCTTTATAGCACCCGATTTTAAATACGTAGTACGATGCGATTTACATTAAAAGTGACCTGTCTATAGCGCCCCCTCTAAATAGCGCCTTCCTCTTTATAGCACCCGATTTTAAATACGTAGTACGATGCGATTTACATTAAAAGTGACCTGTCTATAGCGCCCCCTCTAAATAGCGCCTTCCTCTTTATAGCACCCGATTTTTAATACGTAGTACGATGCGATTTACATTAAAAGTGACCTGTCTATAGCGCCCCCTCTAAATAGCGCCTTCCTCTTTATAGCACCCGATTTTAAATACGTAGTACGATGCGATTTACATTAAAAGTGACCTGTCTATAGCGCCCCCTCTAAATAGCGCCTTCCTCTTTATAGCACCCGATTTTAAATACGTAGTACGATGTGATTTACATTAAAAGTGACCTGTCTATAGCGCCCCCTCTAAATAGCGCCTTCCTCTTTATAGCACCCGATTTTAAATACGTAGTACGATGTGATTTACATTAAAAGTGACCTGTCTATAGCGCCCCCTCTAAATAGCGCCTTCCTCTTTATAGCACCCGATTTTAAATACGTAGTACGATGTGATTTACATTAAAAGTGACCTGTCTATAGCGCCCCCTCTAAATAGCGCCTTCCTCTTTATAACACCCGATTTTAAATACGTAGTACGATGTGATTTATATTAAAAGTGACCTGTCTATAGCACTCCCTTCTCTATAGCACCCTATTTTGGTGAGTCCCAAGAGGAGGCGCTATAGACAGGTTTAACTGTATATATATATTTCTGATTTTATTCTCTTCTCCCTTAGATATATTCCGTTTGATAGTCAAATGATATTTGTACAATTCTACAAACGTAATAAACAAAAGAACGTTTTGTAAAGAATGTGAAAAATATATAGTACGAAAGTTTTAGAGGTCCCGTGTCCACGTACTAAACGGGCTGATGCCCGATACTCCTGCGCTTTCTCTCCTTTTTCATCTTTGACTGTCTTTGCTTTAGAGTCTGAAATCCTCTTTGTCTCGTGATTTGTAACATTCTGGGACTACATAAGTTCCAGCCTTCATCACACGTAAACATATATAAAGAAAGACCACTTTTTCTATCAAAATAAACACTTAAGCTAAGTCAAATTACAAAACTATTTTAGAGGCGTAATATTCTTTTTGAAATAAAACAATTTCTACTGTCCTTACTGCAATGGAAAAATTAAAGGGAGGGCCTGGCTCATCAGTGGTGAACCCTCCCAGCGGTTTCGCCAGTTTAATCTACCATACCGCTGTTATATTGCATTTTTGGATGACAATTATTCCGCCTTGTCATCCAAAAATGAAATATAACAGCGGTATGGTAGATTAAACTGGCGAAACCGCTGGGAGGGTTCACCACTGATGAGCCAGGCCCTCCCTTTAATTTTTCCATTGCAGTAAGGACAGTAGAAATTGTTTTATTTCAAAAAGAATATTACGCCTCTTTTTGGTAACAATTTATTCCGCCTTCTACATGCTAACAGGTAAGCATTTTAAGGCTCACGCCTCTTTTTGGTAACAATTTATTCCGCCTTCTACATGCTAACAGGTAAGCATTTTAAGGCTCAATACAACGTTGAGGGTCACCATGCGCCCGCCGCACTGGAGGGCCAAGGAGAGGGCTGGAGAGACGCCGGCGGAGCCGTGGGCGCCCCAGGGGAGAAGAGGGCTAGAGCGCGGTTAGTGAGGGAACCAAGGCGACACCAGGCGCAGCACCAGACTCCAAGCAAGTCCGGTAGATTGCGAGTTTGCTTTTTTTTTTTATTATTATAATTATTAATATATATATATATATATATATAAATATATATATATATTTATTTTTTTAGATTTTTTATTTAATATTATTATTATTATTATTTTTTTTTTTAAGCAAACAAGAATACGAAGAGGAGGTACAAACAATGACAAGGGCAAGAGCAGCGGGGGAAAGGGGTATGTACAGAAGGAACAAGCAAGGCAAACAAGCAAAAAGAGAGGTCCAAGAAGAAAGAGGGCAAGAGAAGGCAAGGGGTGGGTGTGGGCAAAAGAGGTAGGGGAGAAAGGGTATGTACATGGGGAGATGAGAGCGAAGACCAAAGAGTAAAAGAGAAAAAGAAAAAGCTATGTACAAAAAGTGGCAACAGTCCACAGTACAGAGAGGCGTTTTGAGTGTGTTGGCACCAGTCCAAGAGGTTGAGGGGTGAGATGTAAAGGGGAGGTGAGTGCGAGTGAGGGGTGTGAGGGAGAGGTTGTGTTAAGTGTCAGAGTCGGAGCTGGATTGTGGGATGTTGGATGGGAAAAATCTGTTTGAGTGGGTGGCGAAGTCTAAGGTGTGGGCCCAGGCTTTACCAGAAGAGAAGAGCTGAGGGAGAGAAGTGGGGATGTGACCGAGGTCGGACAGGCATTTATTGAAAAAGGTAGCGCGAAGGGAGTCAAGGTTTGGGCAGTCAAAAAAGACGTGATCAATGGTTTCAGGGGCAAGGTTGCAGTGGGGGCAGGTGGGGTCGAAGGGGGGAGGGGTTTTCCTGTGGGGGAAAGCGGCAATGAAAGTATGGCCGGTGAGAAGACCAGTGGCGATGGCGGAGCTTGGGAGAAGGAAGCTGTGGGAGGAGGAGAGTGAGCTTGGGGAAAGGCCAAGTTTAAGAAAGAAGGTGGGCTTGGCGGAGATGAATTCCTCATCCCAGAGGGACCAAAAGTGGCGGGAGAGGAATTTGTGGTGGGCAGTTTTAGGGGCGAGGGTGAAATGTGGTGGGAGAGAAGGGGCAACGGTGGCGCTTTTAGCGAGGGTGTCTGCTTGGCAGTTGTCAAGATTGCCAGAGTGGCCTTTGACCCAGTGGAGGGTGAGGTTGCGGGAGGGGAGGAGGGAGTAGAGGAGGGTTTGGCATTGGGCAACGAGAGGGTGAGGGGAGTGGGGGGAAGAGAGGGCGGAAAGGAGGGAGAGACAGTCTGAGGAGATGGCAGCGGAGAGGGAAGGGGGGAGGCTGCAGAGGTCGGAGAGAGCGGACCGGAAGGCGAAGCATTCGGCCTGGAAGACCGAGCAGTGGGAGGCCAAGGGAATGGAGAGGCAGAGGGGAGGAAAGCGAGAGGAGAGGGGAGAAGAGGAGAACCTGGCTACGCCGGCCCCAACGCCGGCCCCAACGCCGCTCCGCGACTTGGAGCCATCCGTGTAGTAGTCGAAGTCGGGGGCGACGCCTCTTTTTGGAACTTCCTTTTATAGTGATACTGATGCTTGACTCTTCGAATGGGTATTTTAGATGAACTATGGACATAAGCTTTTAGGACAGCAGAATTACATATAATTATAAATATATAATATGCTTCGAGCAATCCCTCTTCCGCAAATATCAAATTGTGTCTTTTATTTGAACAATTACATTACGATGCACTAGCGCGCCATCTGTTATCAAATTACAAAACTATTTTAGAGGCGTAAAATTCTTTTTAAAATAAAACAATTTCTACTGTCCTTACTGCAATGGAAAAATTAAAGGGAGGGCCTGGCTCATCAGTGGTGAACCCTGCCAGCGGTTTTGCCAGTTTAATCAGTAGAAATTGTTTTATTTTAAAAATAATATTACGCCTCTAAAATAGTTTTTTAATTTGATAACAGATGGCGCGCTAGTGCATCGTAACTTAAGCTAAGTGCCATCTCATTGTTACAGTGTTATATTCCTATTTATTTTTATTAAATTAACGTAAATAAGAAACAAAAGATAAATCAACTTTATTATTTGACGAACAGAAAGTAACAACAGCCGTTTAACGCAGCGCTGGCCGTTGGCATCGCTCGCATCTCGTGACATCACTCAAGCACGAAAGGTGCCCGCAGCGGACAAACAATTTATAGCTTTCACTCCTTTAATTCTTTTCTTTTATATTGCAAGGTATATTACATACAATATCGTGTCATCCTTGCACAGGGGCCATGTTAATCTCTGTATCGTTCCAATTTCAGTATCAGATCGTCGGGAACAAGTATCAGCGCCTAGTCCTTGAATCTTTGGTCTCGCACTGCACGCCCAGTTTCAACCGAAAAATCGACCTCCCACCCCAATACTCCGTGTTTTACCTCGCCAATCCCCCCAGCTGAACTATTTACCTACTTTATTTGGCTATCTTTCATGTCCATAGTTTTAAAATATTGCCAAGTTGTAACCTGAAGAAGGGCATTCTTGCCTAGAAGCTTGTTTTTTACCATTAAAAGAAAATCACCACGTTTTTATCGCCTTCATTTCAAATTTTAGTATATGTACCGCCGAACAAGCGTGTACATACAGTATTGTGGATTTCAACAAATTACAAAAGTTCCAAAATAAATTTATTAGGTACTGCTCAAAAAGGACAAATTACAAAAAAAAAAATCAAATCACAAGACACCGCAAGGAAGCTTTCAAGCAAACTGTTGGATTTAATTTCCTAGCTTATTATCATTGATGATATTTTTATTGATATTTGACTACTCTGATGTTGTTGTAGTTGTCGATAGCACATATATATTTTGATTGCTGTATTTCCCATTATTTTTTTCTTTCTATTATGTTATAATTGTAATGTTTGTATGATTAAATAAAATCATTAATTAAAAACTCCTTCATTAACTAAAAACTCCTTCACAAACCCTTCTTCAGTTACGTGTCAGTTAGCTGAAGAAGGGCCTACTGAAAGCTTCCTTTAATCAAGTAAATAAAAAGGGTTTCGGCGACTTATGCTTTTTTTCGTAATAAGCGCCATCTATTGACTGTCTTTGCAAACTAATGGACTCAGGTCGGTGATAAAACCACAACACCAGCTTTGGTAAATTCAGAGAGTCCACCTGGAGATTATGGTTTCGGACTAATGACCATCGCCAATCCAAGGCGGACTTTGACTTCATGAGATAGTCCGGAATTGATGAAATCTTTAGAATCCAATAACAAATTGCATTTCTACTAGATTCAATATTCATGATTCGATTTAATTATAAAATTTAATTATATTTAATTATATAACATAGAATAATTATACACCCATACCTCGCTTTGCGTCGGGGTTACGTTCCAAAAAAACGACGCAAAGTGAAAATATGTGAAGGCACAATCAAAAACAAAGGTGTTGCCATATTTTAGGAAAAAAAATTCAAAAAAAAAAATTAAAGACTCGAATCCAAAACAACGCAACTTTAAAAAATCTAACGACGCACAGTGAAAATCAGTAAAAATTAAGCAGTGACGCAACTTAAAAAAAAACGCAAAACGAAACGACGCAAAGCGAGGTATTGGTGTATAACATAAAATAAAATAACTAACTTATTTATTTTAATTTTTTTAAAGCGCTATGTCCCCCTAGGGACACTTACGCTGTCATACATGTATGACATTTGTCTATACATATATATACAATACCTTCAAGCCGTGAATTGAATAGTCATATGATGTTAACAATGAGAAAGAGAGGAAAAAACGAGAAAAAGAACTATGTACAAAAGAAAGAAGTGTCTGGCAATATGTACAATCAACATAATACAAAGCAATAACGCGCCATCTATACATATAAAATAAAAGGATTTAAAAGCGCGAATGTTTCTTTTATACATAAAACGAACTTCTACTGTCCTCACTACGATGAACCTGCAGTGAGGACAGTAGAAGTTCGTTTTATGTATAAAAGAAACATTCGCGCTTTTAAATCCTTTTTGTTACGCAAACTTTGACTTTAATCATCATAGATGCTGACGTCACTACGATGACGTAACTTCCAACGACTACCTTCAACCTTGCTGATGTTTACCGCTAACTTGTTTTAACAATATATGTAATGGAACAAGTCGTTCCTTAAATATATATATATTTGTTTTTATTAAAAGGGATGTCCTCGTAACTACAACATACGTGAGTACAAAAACAACCACAAATCCTCAAAAAGAATAACCGTATTTTGCTAAGCCTATATCAATTTGGTAGCAGTGCGTTGTTTGGGCGCGCGAATTGGACTAACCGCCAATTGATCCATTTAAATCATAAAGAAAATAAATAATTGGACTAACCGCCAATTTAGAAAATAAATATTGAATAAAAATGGATACACATAACTTAGCAAAAATCGAACAGTTAACAGAAAACAACTATACCACGTGGTCCATGAAAATGGAAGCAATTCTAGATTCAAAAGATCTCTTCGAGGACGTAATTGTTAATGACGAGCCAGACTTTACAAAAAATAAACTAGAATATGATATTTGGAAGAAAAAGAATCGGGAAGCATACAGCCTAATAATATTGTCACTTTCGGATGACTTAACAATCATCTTTCGAGGCGATAAAAGAGCCAAAAGAATTTGGTACGACATAAAGAAAAGGTTTGAAGGATCTCTAGAAAATAAAAGGATAGACCTAATGTTGGATCTAGCCAGACTAAAATTGAACCCAAATGAAAATGTCAACATGTATATTGTACGAGCACAGAAACTGGCACAAGAGATCACCCAGCTAGGAAAGACTGTAACAGAAAGAGAACTTGTACGATACATTGTTGAAGGACTCACACCTAACTTTGACACGATCACAGCAGCACTGTCAATAAACAGAGAAATCTCCTTACCAGATTTGAGACAAACTCTACTGGATTTCGAGAAGAAAAGACAGGACAGAAGCAAAAATCCTGAAAATGCTTTCAGATCATCAGGCAACCAATTCAAAGAAAAATCATGCTTCATTTGCAAAAGAAAAGGACATTTCAAGAAAGACTGTTGGTTCAACCCTGACAACAAAGGAAATCAAAAGAATACAACAAACAAAAATAACATGGCCAGTACAAGGAACTACCATAAAGGACCAAAACAAAACAAAGACACGGCCAGATCAGCAATCCAAGAAGGAACGGAGGAACCATCCCAACGAAGAGACTCCACTTCAGAATACGCACTACATGCAAGCACAAGGGAGGAACGCCCGACGACTCAGGACGTGTGGATAATTGATTCTGCGTGCACAAGCCACATGACTTCCCATGGTGAATGGATCGAGCACAAGACGGAGGAGATAAGAAGCATACTAGTGGCAGAAGAAGGGAGGCACATCGAATCTACCTCATCGGGATTAATCCAAGCTACTGTACAAGGTAAGGACAAACTTAACAACGCTGTAACCCTGCATAATGTCCTCCATGTACCACACCTGAAAGGAAATCTAATGTCCATTCCAAGCGTAGTAAGAAGAGGGAACTCTGTTCTTTTGAACTCTGAAGGAGCATACATATACTCTTCTGATGACAAGCTAATAGGAACAGGCAACTTTGATGGTAACATGTACACATTGAACCTATCACGTTTATCTGAAGCAACTCATGTCCCAAACGAACATTGCTTGATTTCAAAGGACAATTCTAGGACTGCATGGCACAGAAGGTTAGGACATCCTAGTAACAACAAACTAGACCTGATTTTGAAGAACAATCTTCTAAAAGGCTTGAACTCTATAAATGGTACCCTTGATCAATGTGATGCTTGCTCCTTGGGAAAAATGACCAAAGTACCCTATGTTCACACAGATGGCAATCAGGAAAGCTACCCCTTTGAAGCCATTTATGTCGATCTCTGTGGTCCAATGAGAATAAACTCCTTGGGCGGAAGTAAATATTTCTTGACTATCGTAGATGGATTTTCTAGGAGAATATTTGTAGAATTTCTCAAAGATAAACTCTCGGCAGCAGAAGTTTTGAAGAAGTTTATTGTAAAGAGAGAAAACGAGCTAAACTCAAAACTAAAACGACTTAGAACAGATAACGGAACAGAATTTATCAATAAAAACCTTGAAACCTTCATAGAATCCAGAGGAATTAAACATGAACTAACTACACCGTACACCCCAAGAAGCAATGGGAGAGTTGAAAGAGCTAACAGAACACTATTAGACAAAGGCCGAACACTTCTGGCAGACTCCCAATTACCCCTACACTTCTGGGCAGAAGCTGTGAATACAGCTGCATATCTGTACAATCTAACTCCCACAACTAATGACCCAGACACTACCCCTATGGAAAAATGGAAAGGTAAAAAGCCATCCGTCTCTCACATCATGAGATTTGGTTGTGAAGTCTTCTATAAACTCGAGAATCATCAAAGACACAAACTAGAAGCTAAATCTAAGAGAGGAATATTTGTAGGCTATTCAAGATGCAGAAGAGCTTATCGAGTATTTGATATCACAGCGAGAGTCATTCTTGAAACCGCAGACATTCACTTCAGAGAGAACAATAATGTCATCTCGGAAGAAAAACAAAATGATAATAATACGGACACTGACACATATTTCTTCATTCAGGAGGATGAACAACTGAACAATCATGTTCTATCAGATGTTGATATTGAAGAGCCAGCACCAGATACCATGATCAACAGACAGACAGAGTCAAGTGAATCAGACAGACCACAAAGAACTCGAACAATACCTAAAAGATTTGATGACTACGTTCTGGCTACTACGAATGAAACCATTCCGAAAGACTATGAAGAAGCCATCGCATGCGAAGACAAGAAACATTGGGAGAACGCAATGCTTGAGGAAATACAGAACATGTACTCGCATCAAGTATGGGAACTGGTACCTAGACCTGTAAACGCTAAAGTTGTCAAAAGTAAATGGGTGTTCAAAATATCTAAAGACCAAGAAAACAAAACTTACAAAGCTAGACTTGTTGCAATGGGATACAACCAAATCCCAGGAAGAGATTACAACGAAAGTTTCAGCCCTGTAATTAAAAATGCCACCCTCAGGACTATTTTGTCAATGGCAGCAACAAAAAATTCAGTCATTAAACTATTTGATGTGGAAGCAGCCTATCTAAATGGAAACATTGAAAATACAATATTCATGGAACAACCTGCTGAATTTGTCCAAGACAGAAACAAAGTTTGCAAACTCAACAAAAGTATTTACGGTCTACCTCAATCCGGAAGATCGTGGTATGAGAAATTCAGTCAAGTACTTCATGACTGTGGACTGAAAAAACTTAAATCTGATCCTTGCCTATTTAAATGGAAGAATGAAGACAAATACTTCTATGTAGGGATATATGTTGATGACTTTATCACTGTCTCAGATTCTGAAGATACCTCAAACAGATTCATCAATAAATTGAGACATCACCTGGAAATAAAGGATGTAACATGTAAAGGCATGTTTTTGGGAATCAAGATCATACAAGACAAGGAGGGAATTTCGCTACAGCAAAGCCACTATGTACAACAAATATTGCAGAAATATGGAATGGAAACTTGTAAGGAAGTTCCAACACCAGGTTCCAAAGAAATCAATTTGGACAATCATATTGAAGATGACAATTGTGATCAGCACACTTACCAAGAAGCCCTTGGAATGCTAATGTTTCTAGCTGTTAACACCAGACCCGACATCGCTAACATCACTAGCAAACTTTCACAGTACTCCAGACAACCAAAACAGATGCACTGGACAGCAATCAAAAGAGTGATGAGATACCTGCGAGGAACAATTGACCTAGGAGTGAAATTTGAAAGAGGGAAGACTGGAATCCTGAAGTCCTACACCGATGCCAGCTGGTCGACCACTCATGATGGAAAATCCTACGGCGGATATGTATTGAAGCTCGGCGAAGCAACTATAGACTGGAAAAGTAGTAAACAACCACTCGTCGCCCTCTCCACAATGGAAGCGGAAATGATAGCTGCTTGTGAAAGCTGCTTTCAGATCAAGTGGATAATAAACCTGTTACGAGAGCTGGAAGAATGGAATTTCATGGAAAAACCAACTGCGATCTATACAGACAGTCAGTCATTGATCAACTGGATCTCCAGCCCTAAACAAAGCAGTCGCTGTAGACATATCAACAGAAAGTACCACTTCTTGAGAGACTGTTATGAATCCAGAGACATCTGCCTTCTGTACAAGCCATCTCAGGACCTGGAGGCGGATATCTTCACAAAGGACCTATCCCGAGACCAGATGAAGAAACACCTGGAGAGCCTCAGCATCGTGGAAATAAAGCCAAAGTAAGGAGGGAATTGTTACGCAAACTTTGACTTTAATCATCATAGATGCTGACGTCACTACGATGACGCAACTTCCAACGACTACCTTCAACCTTGCTGATGTTTACCGCTAACTTGTTTTAACAATATATGTAATGAACAAGTCGTTCCTTAAATATATATATATTTGTTTTTATTAAAAGGGATGTCCTCGTAACTACAACATACGTGAGTACAAAAACAACCACAAATCCTCAAAAAGAATAACCGTATTTTGCTAAGCCTATATCACTTTTAATCAACATAATATAAATTATCAGTTTCTTAAAAGATATTTGTTGCTATATAATTTAAAATATATCTACAAAAGGTATTGAATTTAATATACATTTCTTTACTGGAAATAAAAATACTTGGATCTGTTACTACCAAATTATTTTCGAATCTGTAGTCTTGTGAAAAACAGGACAATCTAGTATAACATGTATTGAGATGTAATTCAAGAATATTACTTTCTTTTGAATAACCCTTGTATATATATATGCATTAAGATGTAAATATATTTTGATATACGCTATATATATGTCATAATTTGTATATAATTGTATGCACCCCCGACCCACTATGCATGTACAATGTATGATTTTCAAAGATTTAATAAAGAATAAGGTAACTGGAGGAAAGAAAGTAGCAACAAGACATAGGAAGCAGGCTAAAAGCGGGCACAAGTATTAATAACTTGTACAGTCAATACTTCCTGACAAGAGGCCGGACGTATCTGGTGACCGCAAAAGTTATAAAAGTAGAGAGACGCCCAATATTTCCGGACAGGACCGGAGTATTTGATAACCGCGGAAGTAAATAGAGTCGAACACACCCGATACTTCCTGACCAGGCCGGGCATATCTTCCACCAAAGAAAGCCGCCGGTCCAATTAGGAAGCAATAACTAAGTAGGTCAACCAATAGAAAAACGGGCACGTTCCATCCCTCGACCAATGGGAAAGAAGCTAACTCGTGGTGTTAAATCGAGAAGCAAGAATTGTCAGTAGTGATTTCGCTCCCAGAGGAACAACACCTATGTAGTTGCTCCTTCGCCCCCACCGAGGTGACATCTGCTCTAGACCTCTCTCCCTCTGCTCATCCCGTAGCTAAGTACAATCACCGCCATGTGATCAGATAATTAACAATCAAAACCCGCTCCGCTCTTCTCAAGCTTTCTTTCCTCCAACCCAGTTGCCTTTTATTTTCAAACCCCATCACGTGTCCTGATTATTCCTAACTGTATGCTTCACTTGCCACTCAACGACTGCGTTTCAACCAAATCTCACCATTCTCATCGAACAACAAGAAATTCCGCAACGATATTGTCACAGCACGGTTAAGTCGACAGGATTCTACAACAGTGTAATACATCAAATATTGCAGTGTAATAACTTTGGATATATTACAATAGAGTCGACAGGATAAAGAGATGGAGATTAATCAGGATTTAATAAGCGTAAAAACAGACAACCCTACGAAAGAAAGAGGGAAGAAACTGGCAACGAGCGAAGCGACAAAACACACCCTGGCGACAATAATTTTGCAGCTGACCGCCGCACTTCAAGGACCAAGGTCCACTCAACTACAAACGACGTTCCGTAGCGCCACCCCCGGAGCAGCCCACACCCCCCGCCGACCGAAAGGCGAGATGAGCGCGGCAGCCGACGCACGTGCCACCACCCCAGGCAAGTGTCACCGAGACCGGACACCGACCACCGAGGAGTCATCCACCGCCATGCCGTACCCGTACCCCGCACTTGAAAGTAATCCGCACAAACCGGGACAGTGCAAACGATCCCGAAACGACATTCCAGTACCGGACTTCACTTCCACTTCGCGGACGGTGCAAGCAGTCCCAAAATCACCAGTCCCGAGTCCACAACAACCAAGTCAAGCCAGAGACACCCCAGCCGAGCAGACTTTTCGAGACTAAGGTAGGCACCCCCCCTATGGCGTCAAGAATTGACTTTGAACTCTTATCTAACCCTACCTACCCCTTTAACCATGTATCTAAACATGTACCAAATGAATGCAAGCACGGGCTAGACCAAAGCCTGTCCCAAAGGACTCGTACAGCACACAAAGCTTTCACACATGGAAACCCTTGCCTGCATTCATTGCCCAAACCTCAAATATTTACATGCCACCATTCTAATCTCACACCACGCAACTTTTCATGCCCACAACATATAAAGCCACCACGACTTCAACCTACAATTCCAATAATGCCCAAAAAAGTGTCCGTACACCGACACAGCTCACCCACTTACCACACAAAATCCATACATGACCATACGTCGCCACGCCATAACCACGCAAATGTACCTCACAACATACACGCACCCATACGTCACCACACAACAAACACGCACAACCCGCACAACAAACGCAACACGCGCGCCAAAAGACAACAACAACCAACAAGCGCATGCACAACCGTTAAGAATAATACAATCATCCCGTCTACACAAAACATAGAAAAAATTCACGCCACCAAACAACCACACAATCGAAAAACATTGCGATCTTTCCTAAAAGCTGTGAACGCCTATAAAGAGTTCATTCCGGACCACGCCCGCTTGCGGACGCCACTTGTCAACCTTCTAAAAAAGGATGTCATGTGGGTCTGGAGTGACGAATGCCAGAAAGCGTTCACTAACCTGAAAGAAAGCCTTACCACACACCCCACATTACACCTTTACCAAGAAGGTCTGCCATGCCAGGTGTACTGTAACACCTCAACGCTCGGCATTGCAGGCATTCTTAAACAAGTCTACCCTGATGGGAAGACATACCCAGTTCAACATTTCAGCCGCTCTCTGCGTGGTCACGAGCGAAATTATTCAGACTTGGAACTACAATGCCTAGCCATTGTGGAAAGTGTGGATAACTTCCGCGCCTGTCTAATGGGCAGGAAGTTTACAATACTTTCTGACCATCCTGCATTGCAGTGGTTGAAAGAGATCAAAGCCCCGTCAGGCAGATTGTTTCGATGGAGGTTAAGACTGTCAAGATGCGAATATGAGGTCCGTAGCATAAATGGAGTACAACAATATGAAACGGGCGTTGTAACTCGTATCCCATTTTGTGGCTTTCTAGATGCGCCACTCATAAAGAGCCAACAGTCTTCTCCACCGGGAAAATCTCGCGTGACTATGGATCACAATGAACTGCGCACCGTCTCCCGAAAAGGAGTACTTAAAACTATAGTCCCAAGTTCACTTACAGCCAGACTTCTTAAGTCCGTACACACACAACACCACCATCCAAACATCTCCAAGATGACGAGACTCATCTCGTCACAATATTATTGGCAGAACATGACACAAGACATCGCAAAACAGGTAAAAACCTGCCCCACCTGCCGATTCGCTAGAAGAATCGATGAATCCAACCAACCTTCACGTAAAAATACCGACACAGGCCCCAAAGCAAAACAAAATTCGTACATAAAGCACAGCGTACACACAACACAAACAATGCCAAAATTACACCACTCACGTCAGAGAAACGATCACATATTTCCACTTAAACCAATTACCGCCGACATATCTCTAATAAAACCATTGACGATCAAACAGGAGAACTGCGAACCTACCAATCATTTAAATTCTACAATTAATAAGGTTCAAGCAAATATTTCAGAGTCCCCATTTACAAAAATATGGAAGAACATGGGGCAATACCCTATCTTTCATCTGATTTTCATCCTTTGTTTGTTAGTTCTACCATACAAATGTATCCCAATTTTATTTTTTAATTATTTGTTTATCTATACCATGCCCGCTCATAAAATTTTCGAACTACAAGAGGCAGTTTTTAATTTTGGACAAACATTAGGAAACATCTTTGCAGAAAATCTAAATAGATTCCGAGGAGATAGAAGTGACTGAAAGATGACCAACCAATGTCGGAGAAGTCACCCTCCAAAAACAAGATGCAAGTCGCACACAAAATCAATTAGGCGGACAGGAAACGTAGTTCCCCCACTTCCGGATCCAATTACTTGCAAACAAGGGAGGGTAATTTTTAGATCGGTCATCGCTTTTCCCCTCCATAGACTCCTCCCTATCGCCAGTCTTGGATCCCAATTCGAACTACATATCGATTTTTTACAATCCAATTCCACACCCACAAGACGTCACACACACAAACATTCTAAATGAGTTCCCATCCCTATTATAACAAATCAATTACTTTACAGACTTCTAACATTTTTCACAACACACAAAAAGACAAAAATTTATAGGGCATAATTGAGCAATTAAAAAATTTATAGGGCATGTAGATACAAAAGGGTTCAAAACAATACACCTTATTGTTCATATTAATCATTTTCATTATTTTCTCTCAATTAAAATTTGAATATATAATCAATTTATCAATTTATTCAACTTATTATCACTTTTAATCATTAATTATCATTTTTTTTTACCAATTAGTTTATATTATCATAGTTTCAAATCAACGAAAACTCATTGGTTTTCTTTTAAAATTGGATATTATATTTTATTTTGATTTACAAAAACATTCTTTTTTTTTCTATTTCTTTTTTTCCACCATGCAACAAAACATTTATTTTTTTTTCCACCATGCAACAAAACATTTTTTTTCCCACCATGCAATCAAGCATTCACTTTGATTTCTTCCAACCTTTTATTTTTATTTTTTGATTTCTCAAAAGACCTAATAAAAATCCCTCGATTTCCATTCCAATTTCGAGCAAGAATATGGTTAGGCATTTTTCTTTTTTTTCCACCATGCATCAAGCATTCACTTTGATTTCTTCCAACTTTTTATTTTACTTTGATTTCTTCAAAACACCTTATGAAATTTCCTCGTTTTCTTTTCCCAAAATTCGAGCAAAAATTAGTTAGGCATTTTTCCTTTTTTTTTCACCATGCATCAAACATTCACTTTGATTTCTTCCAACCTTTATTTTTATTTTTTAACTTCTCAAAAGACCTAATAAAAATCCCTCGATTTCCATTCCCAATTTCGAGCAAGAATATGGTTAGGCATTTTTCCTTTTTTTTTTTCACCATGCATCAAAGCATTTTTTTTTCCAACATGCAACCAAGCATTTACTTTGATTTCTTCCAACTTTTCATTTTTATTTTTTGATTTCTCAAAAGCCCTAATAGAACTCCCTCGTTTTTATCTCCAATTTCGAGTAGAAATTAGTTAGGCGCATTTTCTTTTCTTTTTAATCCACTATGTACCATAGCATTCATTTTGATTTCTTACAATTAAAAATTTTTTGATTTCTATTAATTATACTCAACCTATATCATCAACACCATTCTATTTTACTTCTTATATCACCACCAATGCTTGTATATAGACTCTCAATACCCACAACTAATTTTCCCACAAAATTATTTTTCACTTTACAGAATTCTCTCAGGCTAACCCCTTCTTGAATTCTTCACATGTAGGGGGCGCATCTGTCATAATTTGTATATAATTGTATGCACCCCCGACCCACTATGCATGTACAATGTATGATTTTCAAAGATTTAATAAAGAATAAGGTAACTGGAGGAAAGAAAGTAGCAACAAGACATAGGAAGCAGGCTAAAAGCGGGCACAAGTATTAATAACTTGTACAGTCAATACTTCCTGACAAGAGGCCGGACGTATCTGGTGACCGCAAAAGTTATAAAAGTAGAGAGACGCCCAATATTTCCGGACAGGACCGGAGTATTTGATAACCGCGGAAGTAAATAGAGTCGAACACACCCGATACTTCCTGACCAGGCCGGGCATATCTTCCACCAAAGAAAGCCGCCGGTCCAATTAGGAAGCAATAACTAAGTAGGTCAACCAATAGAAAAACGGGCACGTTCCATCCCTCGACCAATGGGAAAGAAGCTAACTCGTGGTGTTAAATCGAGAAGCAAGAATTGTCAGTAGTGATTTCGCTCCCAGAGGAACAACACCTATGTAGTTGCTCCTTCGCCCCCACCGAGGTGACATCTGCTCTAGACCTCTCTCCCTCTGCTCATCCCGTAGCTAAGTACAATCACCGCCATGTGATCAGATAATTAACAATCAAAACCCGCTCCGCTCTTCTCAAGCTTTCTTTCCTCCAACCCAGTTGCCTTTTATTTTCAAACCCCATCACGTGTCCTGATTATTCCTAACTGTATGCTTCACTTGCCACTCAACGACTGCGTTTCAACCAAATCTCACCATTCTCATCGAACAACAAGAAATTCCGCAACGATATTGTCACAGCACGGTTAAGTCGACAGGATTCTACAACAGTGTAATACATCAAATATTGCAGTGTAATAACTTTGGATATATTACATATATTTATTTTATAAACTGTTGCTATATGTTTTTCGATTATTTCCAAAGGTTAAAATTAATGTTATTTATATCAAAATGATATAGATTAAAGGATAAATATTCTTATTTTTAATCAGACGATCAACACACATTTAATTGTAAAAAATAAAACTGAAATCTCCAAAAGTTAAATTATTTCTAGAAAAATATATATTTGAATTAAGTTATCAAAGATTAAACTTGAGAAATTCTATTAAGAGAGAAATTTATTTTTAAAGAAATATTTCAGAAAAACTTCAAAGATGTTATTATTTTGGGTGAAAAAAATTTAAATTCAAAATATCGATTTTATTTAAGATCTCCCTGTTTTTGCGCGAAGGTGTTTTAATTAACTTTAGATAAACAAAGGGAGATATACTATATATATATTTATAGATTGAATCTTGCCGGGATGATATTGATCTAAAACGACAAAGGTCGCCTTTTCCGTCAAAATAGACGTTTCTAGTTGGACGCTTTTCAGTTTGCCAAAGCTGGTATTATGGCTTTGTAACCGACCCGAGGCCGTTAGTTTACGGCGACGGTCAATAGATGGCGTCTAGTTTTGACGTCTATTTTGAAGGGAAAGGCGACCTTTATCTTATATATATTAAAAATAAAAAGGCATATCCTGACCAGGAGCACATGTGCTTTTCAGAAAGCAGAGCGCCATCTGATGGAACAGAAATCAACTAAACATTGATTTTAACTGTTCCCTGATATTTGGCAAACTCAATTTTTGATAAATCAAGAAAAGCCATACACGAACGTGTTTCGCGCTGTTGGCGCTCGTCAGCGTGGAGTAGGCTGTATCACTGAGACCAAAGATTTTTATGGTCCCAGAGGCTTCTTGAGAAACCAAGAAATGGGTATTTAAGACCAAACTTGCGTAAATACGCTTAACACATATATTAGAAAGAAATGTGTAAATATACATATTTCAAAATCGGTTAGTTAAAAAAAAAGACAAAATAAGAAAAAAATAAGTAATTTTTCAAATCACGAGCAATTCGACTTTTATCAAAAATAGAAGAATGACAACTAGACGAATTTATAACAGATATCTGAAACTCGATATCTCTGTTCGTTGAACGAGTTATCTTTCTAGTAAATATATACTGGGTATGGGTAGCTAAATTGGAACCAACTTCGAGAGAGAGAGATTGAAATTTCTTTATTACAACGTCCATACAAGACAATACAAGGTTAAATATTTTTTTTTGCTTATCCCTAGTACACGTGGTACAGGCCATTATAATCATGGTGGGTAGTTAGCGACTGCTTTTACTGAAGTGCACCACATGTCTACACATGTGAAAAGCTTCGAACACTTTTTTCTGAAAAATAAAAATTGCTTCGTTTTATATTATTCCTAGTACATGTGGTGGGTTCTTGTAAAAAAAAAATTATGGAACGTAAATTTCAGATTTTTCTGTTCCATGGAATGTGGGGTGCCATTTCCCTGTTAGTCAGCCACATTTCAGAGTTCCCTGTTCACGGTTACCGTAACGGCTCGGGGCTCATGACACATATGTGAAAAGCAGTTCGACTTTGCACTTACAAATGTGCCAGAGCCCCGTTTGATTACTTGCACTCGCTGGTGGGGTTGGACTTTTGCAAGAATCGGGGGCTATTGGAGCATTTTATTTTTTATCAGAAAAAAGTGCCCAATGCGGGAATCGAACCCGGGTCGTAGTGGTCGTAAACCAACGGTTTAGACCATCTTTCCACCGACCCCCTAGCTTAAATAATAATAAAAAAAAGAATAGATATAAAGGATTCTTCTCAGTAAGATATGTTGCCATTTAATAAATTGAAATAAGACAAGTTTCGCTAAACATATAACGACGCAAGCTTTCGGGTAAAAACCTTTCAACAGGCAAGCTAAAGCATAAATACGACACTATGAACTATGAACACTATTCATAGTGTCGTATTTATACTTTAGCTTGCCTGTTGAAGGTTTTTTTTTGCCCGAAAGCTTGCGTCGTTATATGTTTGAAGAAACTTGTCTTCTTTCAATTTATTAAATCGCTACAAAAAATAATAATGATGAATAAATAATATTTAAAGAAATAACGAACGATCTTTATATAGGAAATGAAAGCATTGAAGCACCAATATAAAGTTTTATACAATAAACAACAAAAACTTCTACTGTCCTTACTGTATATCAATTAAGAAGGTTCAGAAGATGAGTTTCTTTAATTGTATAAACGCTACAAGCTTTCGGGTAAAAGCCCTTCGACAGGCAAAATATAACGTATTATACGTATAGTTATATTTTGCCTGTCGAAGGGCTTTTGCCCGAAAGCTTGTAGCGTTTTTACAATTAAAGACACTCATCTTCTGAACCTTCTTAATTGATATACCTTACTAGAAGAGTCTTTACCTTTAATCGTGTCCTTACTGTGACAAAAAAAAATTTTTTTCATCCCAATATGTTTTTATCACAATTAAGGACAGTAGAATTTTGTTTATTCTGTAAAATAAACATTCGTGCTTCAATGCTATAGATATTGTTACGAAGTATTTATTATTTTTATTAACAGAGTGGTCATTTTTATGTTTATATTTTGCTACTCTGTAAATTTCCCTCGTGGCTTATCGTTTGTTTACCATTCATAGTTTGTCCTTCCCTGAAATAAATTGTAGTCTCCTCCTGAAGTTTTTGTCTTCCCTAATTTTCAACGTGGCAATATATACAGTTTGCACCACGCTGATATGGACCAAATAGCCCGAAACGCGTACGTGGTTAGCTTTTCTTGATTAATCAAGAATGGGTATTTGGCAAATTTGTAGAATAAAAAAAAAAAATCGACCATTTGTTGAGATTTATTCCGATAGATGGCGTAAGCCATTAAGACATTTTTTTTTTGCACGATCAGGAAAGGCGTTTATCGTAATTTGTCTTCATTGTCTTCGGACGAGTGTTATTTGATGTAAATATGTAATTATACTATTCTAAAAGCTTATGTCTCTTTCTTAATCATAGCTCTTTTCAAATTCTATAACCAAGAATACATCCTTCTTTGTGACAAGTAGAATCGTACAATACAAGTATTAGTTTTAGAGGCGTAATATTCTTTTTAAAATAAAACAATTTCTACTGTCCTTACTGCGATGGAAAAATTAAAGGGAGGGCCTGGTTCATCAGTGGTGAACCCTCCCAGCGGTTTCGCCAGTTTAATCTACCATACCGCTGTTATATTGCATTTTTTGGAACTTCCTTTTATAGGTGACTGTTGTAAGACTCTTGGAATGGGTATTTTAGAAGAACTATGGACATAAGCTTTTAGGACAGCAGAATTAAATATAATTATAGTTTTATAATTTGATAACAGATGGAGCTCTAGTACATCGTAACAAGTATTAGTGCTTTAAAAATTGTTAAAATGGATTAAATTGTTGAAACTCTCTGTTAATAGGGTTAACCACTGATGAGCCAAGCCCTTCCCAATATTTTTCATCGCCTGAAGGATAGTAAAAATTTTGTTTTATTTGTAAAAATAAGATTTGTACTTAATGGTTTCATTTCTGGTGTATAAATGACGCGTTATTACCTTTTAATAAAGGTGAGATATATTCATCCAATTCACCTATGCGATTTTCAATCTGAATCGATTTGTATATCATTACAAAATGTGGTCTATACACTCATGGACAAAACATAAGGAAATTGTACCTTTTAGCATATATATCGGGACAATAACTCTTAAAGATATTTGATACACAGTGATTTTTATTGAAGACCTACGAGATAAATCAAGTGTGAATAAAATTGCCTCTGTCTCCTTAAAAAAAGAAAAAAAAAAAACAGACGATCGGTGACTTCAAAGACTTTCCACTTTCTTTAATTCCGTCCATGAAGTGTAACTTTAAAAAATAATAATATTTATGCATTTCTTTTTTCAAAAGATATAATCAGCTATATATATATATATATATTGTAATTTCAGAAATATATGTCGGTATGATATAATGATAATATATTAATACTCTTGCTAATAGTAATAATAATAATAAAAAACCTTAATTAAAACCATATTGGTTGAACAAACACAATTCACTTGAGCAGAACCAATGCAAAGCCAGTTCATTCATCTAAGATTAAAATAAAATATTTTTACAAGCGGTAGGCGCAATTCTCCACAAATTTTATTATCTATTTCATATGTAAAAAACAAACAAAATATTTTCATCGAATTTGGAATATTGTTTTAGAAATTGGGAAATTTCTCGACCCAATAAATAAACACAACACAATAGAAATGTATTCATTTACTTTACCAAACGTCTTAAAGTTGTTCTAACTCCATCCAATTGGAAGGAAGAGAACCATCCTGTGTATTTCACCTGCTGTTACATTTCCAATTCAATTTAAAAATAAACACACAGTTCCTTTTTGTTCTTATTCAATTATAAACACCCACTCAATATAGAGTTGTTTATCTTATCTATAATATTACTTTGACCTAGTATTTTAATAATTATTTAGAAAATACATTTATAATTTATTTAGTATGTTAAATATAAAATTATTTAATATGATGGTGCTCTGCCATCTAAAAAAGCACATGTGCTCGTGGTCAGGAAATACCTTCTTTATTTTTAATATCAACACTTGACCCACATATCTTTTATTTTTTTCGACTGTTTTTTTTTTTCATGTATAATATCATCTATATAAGTAAACTTGTGGAAAAAATGTAAGAAAGTGGAAAGTATTTGATGTCGACGGTCGTCTAATATTTTTTTATTTTTATTTTTTATTTTCAAGGAAACAGAGGTAATTTTGTTCACAATTGGTTATCTCGTGTGTCTTCAATAAAGGTCACTGTAATACCTTTCATAGTTATTGTCTCAATCCCGATATACATGCTAAACGGTACAACTTCCTTAAGTTTTGTCCATGAGTGTATACACACTTGGTTATCTCGTGTGTCTTCAATAAAAGTCACTGTAATATCTTTCAGAGTTATTGTCTCAATCCCGATATACATGGTAAAAGGTACAACTTCCTTAAGTTTTGTCCATGAGTGTATACACACTTGGTTATCTCGTGTGTCTTCAATAAAAGTCACTGTAATATCTTTCATAGTTATTGTCTGAATCCCGATATACATGGTAAAAGGTACAACTTCCTTAAGTTTTATCTCCATGAGTGTAAGTGTATGATGTACGATTTTAACTCGGAATAGCAGAATAGTTATATAAATACGTATTTTTTCTTTTTTTCTTTTTTCTCTCACATAAATAGCGTATTTACGCAAACTTGGTCTTAAATACCCATTTCTTGTTGTCTCAGAAAGCCTCTAGGACCGAAATTTTCATCATAGCGGTACATCTTACACTACGCTGAAGAAGGCCAACAGCCCGAAACGCGTTCGTGGTTAAATTTTCTTGATTTATCAAGAAAATAGCTTAACCAAATATCGTAGAACAAGTTAAATCAACGCTTAGTTGATTTTTAGTTCAACTATATATCTCTCTGCCATCTAAAATTCTCTTGTGAGAGGTCAGAATATGACCTTTTTATTTTTAATATATATAAAGACCTTTTTTTTAAATAGAGCAATCCATAAATAAATCTTTAATTGAAAAAGGCATGTATTGGATCAAAATATCATTTATTTTACCTATATTTTATTTACCTATATTTCAGATGGCTATAAATTTGTTATAATACCATGATAAAGGTTGGCGTTTAGCCAACTGAAATATTGGTAAAATAAATTTTGATCCAATATTACGTCTTTGAGTGTCAATATATTATCGAAGAAAGAGAAACGTTCTTTTCAAAAGTAAACGACAGCCAATTTACCTCAGTACAAAATATTTTAACCAGCGCCATATCAAGTCGAATGGTTGTTCTGTCCCTATATAACTTTTACAAAGCAGTAAGTAGAAAAATAACTTAGATTTATCGTTTTCTCAGTTGCATAATAGTTCTATGAAAAAAGTGAAAGTTGTATAAGCTTATGATTTTGGTTTGTTTTAAAAATAAATCGATGTTGGTTCCATATGCTTGAATTGAATATTACACCTTAGTTCTATATATTTTATTGATTAAAAAGGAACACAAAAAAACAAAAATGAAAATACAATTGCAAAATGATTTGATAACTAACTAAGAAAAAAAAAAAAAAACTAAAAATGATGATGATAAAAAAATTGAATATATCTGCCAGAAAAATGCTTCTATGAATTAAAAAAAATGAATAATTACAAATTAACATATAAAATTCAAACAAAGAATAATTACAAATTAACATATAAACTTCAAACAATGGTGATTGATCATTGTGAGGATATCGTTGTAAGCCTGCAATGAGATTTATAGTATAAGACTGGTGTCTTAATAAAGGCTTTGTGTTTTAAATATATATAGAGAGTAAAAATACGCAGATATTTCTGAGTTTGATCAATAAACGACCACATTGATCAAACGATAACCAAATGGTGATAGCGACAAATGATGGATGGACCAAGTTTAAATTTATAATTCCTCCTCGGTGGCCTTCAGAGATTTCCTCAAAACTTCAGAATCTGTGAGTCAGAGTAGACGGCTCTATCTCAGTTTATCACCTTCAAACCTCATCACAGGCAAACTTCATACAATGTTGGGAATCTTTTCAGACGATGAAACAATAAATAATTATTTTATGAAGTACTAGCGCGCCATCTGTTAACAAAATTAAACTGGCGAAACCGCTGGGAGGGTTCACCACTGATGAGCCAGGCCCTCCCATTAATTTTTCCATTGCAGTAAGTGCAGTAGAAATTGTTTTATTTTGAAAAGAATCATACGCGTCTATAATAATTTCGTATTTTAAATAATTATTTACTTACAGCTGAAATGGTTTTAAAGAATTAGGTGATTTTACCTTTTAAGAGAAAGAGTATTTTAAATTTATTATTTTCAAAGATAGAGAGAGAGAGATTGAAACTACTTTTATTACCTCATTCATAAAATAATTATAGTGTTAAATGAAAACTAAAAAAATAATAATAACAATAAATAAATATGAAAAAAGACAAGGATGAATATACATAATGAAATATACACAAGGCTTCATTGGTGTTGCCAAGTGGGCAGGTGCTGAACTGACGAACCCACTGGGAGGGTTTATCACTGATGAGCCAGCCCCTCCAATTTATCATTGTAGTTTGGGCAGTAGAAATTTGTTATTTTGAAAATAATCATTCACGTATTATTATTATTTTTTTATTATATATAAATGGCATGTTATTTATGGCATATATTTATATGAAAAATAGTACAAATGTGATATTGTACTGGGATAAGGTTAATAATTATGAAAAAAGGCATCTCCTTATCGTGCAACTGAAAGTTGCTGATGGCTTGCGCCATCTATCGGAATAAATATCAACTATTCTCGTTGATTTTTAATTATTCCAGAATTGGCCAAATAACCATTCTTGATTAATCAAGAAAGGCTAACCACGGACGCGTTTCGGGCTGTTGGCCCTCATCAGCGTGGTACAAGCTGTACCTCAACGACCAAAAAATTGGTCCTTAAGGCATCCTGAAAAATCATGAAACGGGTAGTTAAAGCCAGAATTGCGTGAGACTGCGACACAATGTGAAAAAATAGTACAAATGTGATATTGTACTAGGATAAGGTTAATAATTATGAAAAAAGGCATCTCCTTACCGTGCAACTGAAAGTTGCTGATGGCTTGCGCCATCTATCGGAATAAATATCAACTATTCTCGTTGATTTTTAATTTTCTTTCGCAATTATGGCCTTAACTACCCGTTTCTGATTTTTCAGGATGCCTTGAATGACCAATTTTTTGGTCGTTGAGGTGCAGCTTGCACCACGCTGATGAGGGCCAACAGCCCGAAACGCGTCCGTGGTTAGCCTTTCTTGATTAATCAAGAATGGGTATTTGGCCAATTCTGGAATAATTGAAAAATCAACGAGAATAGTTGATATTTATTCCGATAGATGGCGCAAGCCATCAGCAACTTTCAGTTGCACGATAAAGAGATGCCTTTTTTCATAAATATTTATATGTTATTGCTTTATAGTTAATTTAGGCCCAAATGGCCTTACCTTTTGGTTTGTGTGAGCACATTACTCGATGCATATATTTATATGTAATTCTACTGTCATTAAAGCTTATGATCATAGTTTTCTTGAAAACCATTTCTTAGATTCCATCCTTCAGTGTAGCATATATAATCAGAATGATCCAATACAGTATTAGAGCTCTAAGAGAAACGGTCTGGCATATTAAATTGGCGAAACTGCTGGGAGGGTTCACCACTGATGAGCCAAGCCCTCCATTTTTCATCGCAGTAAGGACAGTAGAAGTTTACTTTATATTTAAAAAGAAACATTCATGCTTTAATATTCTTTCATTTCTTATATCTAAGCATGTTTATAATACGGTTCCAAAATTTACATACTGGTTAATTAAATCGTATAAAATGGATTGATAATAATTTCGTATAAAAGTTCATTTTCGTTAATGATTTCGTCTAAAATGTACATATTTGTCAACGATTATAAAATTTACATATATATATGTACATACCCATTTATTGTTTTTTTCAGGAAGCCACTGGGATCAAAAAATCTTTTTTTGGTCGCAGTAGTACAGCCTACTCCACGCTGACGAGCGCCAACAGCGCGAAACGCGTTCGTGGATGACTTTTCTTTATTTATTAAGAAATTGGGTTGGTCAAATATCAGGGAACAGGTTATATCAATGAATAGTTGATTTCTGTTCTACCAGATGGCGCTCTGCCTTCTGAAAAAGCCCATGTGCTCCTGGTCAGAATATGCCTTTTTTATTTTTAATATATATATTTGTTAATATTTTGTTTTAAAATACACATATTAATGATTTTAAAGGAATTCTCCTTTAAATTATTATATAATAAGGCAAAATATCCTAGCTGCGAAAGGCTTAGACTTTAGAACCTGATGTCCCTGGTTCGAACACGCTTTTCGCTATCTTTTTATTTTCTCTAATCGCTTCCTCATTTTGTAAATATTGTCCGAGTTGTCAATATATTTATTTTAATTGTCAATTGTCACATATTTGTTAATGATTTCCTGAAAAAATGACAATTTACCATTTTTCTAATGCTTCCTTACTATAAAAAAGGCAATTGCTAATTATCACCTATACGTGATGACAATAAATAACTACATTTTCTTATCTATAAATAACCAACGATAATTCGACAAGCAATAAAGAATTCAACACAAGTTTTATAACGATAAAGAAATGAAACATCCAAGAAAATATTCGTTCTATCTATATAGAAGGGGAAGAGATAATCCTTTTAGGAATTCCAGAATTACAGAAATACATTTACGTGGTCACGTAGAAGCTAAAAAAAGAGAAAAAAAAACTCTTTTCTAGCTAATCTGTGGCATTTTGTAGATTCTTTCTAACCCAAATACAACATCTACTGAATTATTCTCAGACATCTGGTTATATCTTTGCTATAAAAGATAAATTGGATTATGTATGAATAAGAAAATCAGTACTCTACTCTCACTATAAATACTTTCATTCATCACCTACAATGGAATGCTATCTGAATGACAATATCCCCCTAACCTTAAAGAGAATCATTACACAAGTAAGAAGCCTTTTTGCAGTACAGAGAATTAATCATGTTTCACTTTTGAAAACTAAGACCATAAAATGCACCTTATGCAACGGTGAATTTAGTCTCGATTTTCCACACTACATGTTCTACTGTACGGCAATGGAAGAAAAGAGAGAAATTCTTCGTCAAGAGACCGGCTATAATAGCAATTCGCCTTATGTTTTAATGGCAAAAGTCGTAAAATCCAGACCCTTTGCATTCGCTTTTTATAAATACTGGAAATCAGCTCAATCAAAATATTTAGCACAGACACCGGATCCAACTCGATAATTGGTCGAGGTCAATACCCAATATTTGTATATAACTATGATGCTAATTTGTTTTTTATTTATTTTGTCCTACCGGAAGAATCCTGTATGGCACGTGTGCCCAATAAAAGCTATTGTTGTTGTTGATAAAAGAAAAATATATATTTTTATTTGTTCATTGACCAATTAAACAAGATATATATATATATATATATATATATATATATATATATATAATAATAAATAGTTATTTAATTTTATAGTCCAGTTTTGTATTAAGATTATCTTCACTATTATGATCATTTAAATACAAATTATAAAATTTGTAAAATGTTATTAATTTGTAGATAGAGAGAGAAAAAAAAAAATCCTTTACTTCTATTACATCCTCAAGTTAATTATATATTTATAATTAATAACAATAAAAAAATTAACAAAGTAACGTCTATTACATCGGCTTTTACACGTCATTCAGACATACTCTAATCCTATATATAGAATAATCGAAGAGATAATATATATAATAGTTAGAAAAAAGAGAGAAAGACAGAACCATGCACTTTTAATCAAACTAATAATAAGGAAAAAAAAAAAAGAGTTTTATAAAGAAGGTAGATAAGATTGTTAGTATATATATATATTTTTTTTTATGATTTTATATTTTATCCTTTTTTTTTTTTTTTAAAAAGATTTTTAAAGGTTTTTTTATTTTATAATATGATTATAAATAGTTGTATTTAGTAATATATCTATAGTATGAATTAACATTTGTTATAAGTTTGGATATTATGTTTTGAAACCCTAATGGTAGACCAGACATACACAAAAAACTTTAAATTGAAATAAATTGGAAAAAGAGATCTGCTGGAACGGGGATCATCAGATAAAATTCCAGCGACATTTCAACCCCTTCTTTATTATGTCATAGATCTCTTTTAAACCGTATTTTATGTGTTAATATTAAGTTGTTTCAGTGAAATATTTAAATGAACATATAACAGATACAAGTGTTAACAAATTCAAACTGTAAACCTACCTTGGCCGCTGCGTCCTCCATTGTGTATATCTATTTCTGGCTGGCACATGTCGCGGGAGGGGAATGTCCCCCCACATTTCAAATTTAGACCATTTATTCAGAATTTTTTTGAACAACAAGAAAATTAAAGAAGATAGGAAAAATAGTTAAAGGAAGAAAGCTAAGTTTTATAATCTTTACAGATAGTTATATCAAAATAACTGATTTAACACTTATTCATCTTTTAATATTCCTTTAAAAAGGCAAATTATAAGAGTTTAATAAAGCTATTAATTGTGCAAATTCATCTTTATTTAACTTCCATTTTCCTCCCCAGAAATTGGAGATTAAACAAAAATGAACTATATACTTTAACACTTTAAAAATCTTGTGAAAAAATCTTTTAATCAGTTATTTAATAAAAGTTTAATTAACTGTTAAAGATTATAAATTTGTATTAGTTAATATTAAGAGAAATTATAGAAAGTTGATTTCATAAATGGATATTTCCATTTATTTTTTTTTAAATATTTTATAATTGATATACTGTTGAAATATTTTACTTGTTTGATACTAAATTTGTTTTTAATAAATTCCATGTTTAAATTTTTAACATCTTCTATGAAATTATCTAATATATTATTTATTCTATAAAATCTTAGAAACTGACCATAATATATACCTTTACAGCAATTTAATGATATATTAGAATTCATATTACAGTATTTTATAATATTGAAATTATAATTACTCTTTTTATTATAAACTCTAACAGCACTATTTGTAAGGTCTATATTCAAGTCTAAAAAGTTAACTTTTTTGTTTCTATAAATTTTTTCATTGTTCTTAAGTTTCAAGTATTTAGGATATATTTCAGGTATTAATTTTTTAAACAGTGGATTATTAAATATTATTATGTCATCTACATATCGGAATATTTGCCAATTAATATTATTTTGTAGAAAGTATTCTCTTTCGTACCAGAACAATATTAAATTTGCTAGTAACGGACTAGAAGAAGTACCCATGGGAACGCCTTCTGATTGAATATATATTTTATTTTTAAATTCTATATAGTTAATAGCTTTATTAAACTCTTATAATTTGCCTTTTTAAAGGAATATTAAAAGATGAATAAGTGTTAAATCAGTTATTTTGATATAACTATCTGTAAAGATTATAAAACTTAGCTTTCTTCCTTTAACTATTTTTCCTATCTTCTTTAATTTTCTTGTTGTTCCAAAAAATTCTGAATAAATGGTCTAAATTTGAAATGTGGGGGGACATTCCCCTCCCGCGACATGTGCCAGCCAGAAATAGATATACACAATGGAGGACGCAGCGGCCAAGGTAGGTTTACAGTTTGAATTTGTTAACACTTGTATCTGTTATATGTTCATTTAAATATTTCACTGAAACAACTTAATATTAACACATAAAATACGGTTTAAAAGAGATCTATGACATAATAAAGAAGGGGTTGAAATGTCGCTGGAATTTTATCTGATGATCCCCGTTCCAGCAGATCTCTTTTTCCAATTTATTTCAATTTAAAGTTTTTTGTGTATGTCTGGTCTACCATTAGGGTTTCAAAACATAATATCCAAACTTATAACAAATGTTAATTCATACTATAGATATATTACTAAATACAACTATTTATAATCATATTATAAAATAAAAAAACCTTTAAAAATCTTTTTAAAAAAAAAAAAAAAAGGATAAAATATAAAATCATAAAAAAATATATATATATATACTAACAATCTTATCTACCTTCTTTATAAAACTCTTTTTTTTTTTTTTCCTTATTATTAGTTTGATTAAAAGTGCATGGTTCTGTCTTTCTCTCTTTTTTCTAACTATTATATATATTATCTCTTCGATTATTCTATATATAGGATTAGAGTATGTCTGAATGACGTGTAAAAGCCGATGTAATAGACGTTACTTTGTTAATTTTTTTATTGTTATTAATTATAAATATATAATTAACTTGAGGATGTAATAGAAGTAAAGGATTTTTTTTTTCTCTCTCTATCTACAAATTAATAACATTTTACAAATTTTATAATTTGTATTTAAATGATCATAATAGTGAAGATAATCTTAATACAAAACTGGACTATAAAATTAAATAACTATTTATTATTATAATTAATTTAGATTTAGCTTGCTAATCTAATCAAATCTAACTGATATAAGTTATCATTATTATCAGTTTGCTCCTTAAGTTTTTAAAATTAGAATCACTGTTATAATTTTGTTATATAGTTTCTACACTATATATATATATATATATATATATATATATATATATATATATATATATATATATATATATATATGTAGTAATTCATTATAAGACGATAAAGTGCCATCTATATATAAGAAATGGGAGCATTAAACCACGAATATATAAAAAACAGAATTTGATAAAGTTCTGCCTGACTTAAAGCGAGTAGAACAAGGAAAACAAAGATTATATTTACATAATTACAAAAGGTTTGAGCCGGCCAACGGGAAACAACAACAATGGATTTATATAGGGAAAGCTACGACACCTGGCGTTCGATTTTACAGAGTAGTGTGTACTTGGCCCTATATGCTTCTTATTATCTATATTAATAAATGGAAATTTCTTAAGTGGACATCACTAAAAACTTTCGTTACAATGCATCAATTTCAACCAAATTTTCAACATTTATGTAAAACGAGATGGAGCAGGTTTTGCTTAACATCAAAATATATTTCCTAACATTAACATGCGTAACTTCGCTGTTATCGATTAAATACAAAAAAATCAACAGAGTTAATTTTATTTATATATAAATACAAAATTAAATTTCAACAGAGTTAATTTTTTTACATACTAGCTAATAATCTCAATCTAAAAACTATTCAAAACAAGCAATTTTAAGATAACACCATATGTAAAACAGTCAGCCAAGAAAACAACAACGATATTACATCTTTCTCACATATTCACACACAATCTTGATTCATAATTAAAACTAATCTTTAACATTGTTTATTATACTTCAACTTTTATTTCTACATTTGTTTTTAAATACCCAATTGTTTTATCATGTTTCTAATTTCGCCTAACAAATATACAAATTTATAGTGACCAACATATGCAAATTTAATCTTTGTTTTTATTTAACTTGATATCGTAAACATAACATCCATTGTAAGCATTTTTATGTTCACCTTCCATGGTTTCTCTTTTCTCTGATAGTTTTTAGATGTAGTATATTTTCTTATTACTAGACTACAAACATTCCCTCGAGAAAAACCTGGGCGAAGCCGGGTACATCCGCTAGTATTTATTATAAAATATTATCTCGACAGACCATATATACTGCATGGATAGAAATTAATAGATTGAGAGGGCTTGTCTCACCTAGTAAGTACATAATCATCCCTGCCTTTGCAATTTAACAAAATCAATAAGTAATCCCCAGGTCTCTTTTAACCAATCTTTATTTCTCAAGCTTTCGGGCCAATATCTCCTTCAAAAGGAGACCTAGAAGTACCACTTACAGCCAATTTTACGCAAAATAATTATACTTTATAAAATTGGATGGAAGTGGTATTTCTAGGTCTCCTGTTGAAGGCCATATTGGCCGAAAGCTTGGGAAATAAGATTAGTTAAAAGAGACCTGCCCTGAGGATTGCTTATTGATTTTTGTTAAGTAATTTTTATGATTGCAGTAATGGCTGTTGAGATAAAATTTGATAATATACAATGTATACAGATCGTGTTGCATAGCGTCCATAAGTGATAGGATATGTAATTAGGTACCCATTACGTTAACTCTAGTTCACATAGTTGGTAATATGGACAGCTGCTGTTACATTTCTGGAATGTTAGGACACGTGTCTTCGAAGTCATCTTCACACTACCTTCCAACACGACAATACACGACCTCCATGCTGTCAATACTTTCCTGATTTCTATCGATACAGTTCCATAGATACAGAAAGAGTTCTTCTGTTATCCTGTTCAGCAAGTTCCCTAGAGCTCATCAATTGAAAACATTAGTTCCCCCGTGATTTATGAGAGACTGGCACGCCACCTCTCAGCAACCAGTTTGGTTGATGAACTATGAGAGTTGAAGTTTCATGGACTTCTGTACCTGTAATTTCAATCTAAGCTATGTTCGTCTCGATGTCAAGCAAGATTAGAGTTATTTTAAACATGTGTAGGTAGAATATTTTTTTATAACAACATATATATAATTTTATTTTAGAATTTGGATCACTAAACACGCACTCTTTCTTATTATTATATCTAAGTATTATGATGCATTATAATGGTAGACAAAAAAATAAACAAGTCGGTGGACAATTAGGTAACACCCTCGATTCCCGACAGTCATGAATCGGGATTGAATCCCGCGTTAACATTTTGTTTAATATGTGAACTTCACATATTATTCACGGTTTCAATTATCATAAACTAGGTTGCTCTTGTTGAGCGGTACCTAATGAAGTGATTTTGAATAATGGTAGATTAAACTGGCGAAACCGCTGGGAGGGTTCACCACTGATGAGCCAGGCCCTCCCATTAATTTTTCCATTGCAGTAAGGACAGCAGAAATTGTTTATTTTGAAAAAGAATCATACGCGTCTATAATAGTTTCGAATTTTGATATATATGAAAGCATATCCTGACCAGGAGCACATGTGCTTTTTAGATGGCAGAGAGCGCCATCTAGTGGAACAGAAATCAACTATTCAATGATTTAACCTGTTTCCTGATATTTGGCCAACCCAATTTCGTGGATGGATTTTCTTGATTTATCAAGAAATTGGGTTGACCAATTATCAGGGAACAGGCTAAATCAATGTTTAGTTGATTTCTGTTCCACTAGATGGCGCTCTGCCATCTAAAAAGCACATGTGCTCCTGGTCAGGATATGCCTGGTGGTAGCAACTCTCTATTCAATATCCACTCATGGACAAAACTCAAGGAAGTTGTATCTTTTAGCATGTACAGTAAAACCTCCATGAGAGGACACTCATGCTAAAGGATACCTCTCTGCAAAGGACAGTTTTCATTTGCAAAATTACCATTTTTAACATTTAGAAACTCTCCAGTAAGAGGACACCTCTCCCAAAAGGACACTTTGGCTCTGCAATTAAGTGTCCCTTACAGGGAGGTTTTACTGTATATATGGATTCAAACAATACCTCTGAAAGATATTTGATATACAGTGACCTTTAGTGAATACACGAGGTAACCAAGTATAAACAACCTCTGTCTCCTAAAAAAAAAAAAAGACGATCGACGACATCAAAGACTTTTTACTTCATTAAGTTTTTTTCCATGAGTGTACTTACACTCCAAATGAAGTTTTTTTTTATAAAGTTCTATTTTTGGGTTACAGCGTCATAAGTTTTTTTTTTTTATGTTAAAAGGATTTTTTGTTGAATACCATTTTTTACTTTGGGCTATTCCTATCTTTGTTATACCTTGACAAAGGTTGGCATTCAGCCAACTGAATAATTGGTGAATAAATTATTTTTTGATCCAATATATTCCTTTTATATATAGAAGTATAAAAAATATTGTTTCTAAGTCAATAAAATATAATGCGTTCATTGGTAGTATAATTCGAATAAAGACATACAAATGCGATTCGAAACGTATTTGTTTTAATTTTATTTATTCGTTATTTTTAGGTTTTTATGTTATTCCTATCTTTGCATTTACGGTTCCTTTACTTATTCCCTCCGAGTTGTTTTGGCTGCTAATGTACATCATTGCTGTAACCGAGGATAAAATTCCTTCCCTAGACAAATTTTAGCCTTAGCCATGCCTTATTCAGTGCATTTAATTTTATTTTGGTTTTCCTTTTAATGAAATTAATGTAGCATTTTCCCTCTAGTAACCAATTTAACCTCCAGTTCTGGATCTTTCCAGTTGGTCTCGAGGACCACGCAATCACCATCTCCTCAGCGGCGAAGTACGCGATCTACGTATTCTTCGTAGATCACGAAATACGTGGTGTCGCTGGAAACCCACTGGCGATTCTCCACCAAACTCTGCAGCGGTGGTACCATGTACATATTCATTGTATATAGTATCATACATATAAATATCAAAATTCGAAACTATTTTAAAGGCGTAAGATTCTTTTTGAATCGTGAAGATAGAGGCTGCCTGGCCGGCATTCATATTTCTTGAAAAAAGTAAATAATAAAGGGTAAGTATAAATTGTATATAATAGATATCGATTAATATATACTATTATGAAATCTTTTAAATGTAATTATTATTTATTTATTATTATTTTTTATATATTTATTTTTGTTTATAATTTTCTTAATATAAATATGTATATCATAATTTTATTTCAAAGATCATAGTCTTTGTGAGTTAAATATTTATTTTTTGACTCGTGCTTTGGATGTTGTACAAAATTTCGAATATCGCGTGAGAACGCCCTTAGAGCTTTAAAATAATTTTTAACGCCTTGCTATATGTTTAATTTTTGTTTTCTCCTGACGATGACAAAAACTTTTTGTCGAAACGTCGAGGTAATAAAAAGATTTATACTGGCCGAAGTATCCTTTTTTCAAGAAATTCTTTTTGAAATTAAACAATTTCTACTGCCCTTACTGCAATGGAAAAATTAAAGGGAGGGCCTGGCTCATCAGTGGTGAACCCTCCCAGCGGTTTCGCCA
>CP092876.1:12763266-12800309 GCA_030710605.1 Cordylochernes scorpioides | reverse complement strand
TATGATTTTTTTTCGTAATAAGCGCCATCTATTGACTGTCTTTGCAAACTAGCGGACTCAGATCGATGATAAAACCACAACACCAGCTTTGGTAAATTCAGAGAGTCCACTTGGAGACTATGGTTTCGGACTAATGACCATCGTTAGTCTCTCCAAGGCGGACTTTGAATTCATGAGATACGTCCGGAATTGATGAAATATTTAGAATCCAATAACAAATTGCATTTCTACTAGATTCAATATTCATGATTCGATTTAATTATATAACATACTAGACGAATGGCCCGGGCAACGCCCGGGTTTTACCCGAGTGCGAATATATTTTAAAAACGTTTTAATCTTCATCTAGATCTTCATCTTGTCTACACCTTGTATACATCTTGCTTCCTAGGGTTGCCCGGCAACGCCCGGGTTTACATGATTAAATGTATTATTCAAACACATTAAACATGTGCCCGTTGGCTGCCAGCGAGTAAATGTCGGCGCCCGTTGACTCCCGGCGAGCAAGCGACCGCTCCCGTCGGCTGCCGGCGGGCGAGTGGCTTCCCGGCGCATGCGCGCGCCCGTTGACTCCCGGCGAGCAAGCGACAGCTCCCGTCGGCTGCCGGCGTGCGAGTGCCTTCCCGGCGCATGCGCGCGCACAGGGAAGCCACGTGTCGCAGGCCGTCCAATGAGCGCGCCCCGCCATCAGATTCCACCGCGTTCTAGATGAGCTATTTAGAATAATTTGAATATATAGTTTTAATAATTGATTTATATATTTTTTAAAATAGCCTATCGTCATCCTCGTTATTTTTTACCTATGTATTGAAATTTTGGTTTGAATTAGTGAACTACTGCGAATTTGTATACCGGACATACAAACCAACCAACCAACCAACAAACATACAAACATTCATTTTTATATATATAGATATGACCCTCCAACTAAACAGAAGGGAATCAACACAGTTGGCCAGATGGAAATCTGGTCACCCGCGCCCTCTAGTCTATAAAGAGGGAGCCAAAAGCTTCCCCATGTGCACTAGGTGCAAAACCAAAGAGGCCACTCCCCAACATATACTAAATTGTATTGGAAAGGACAAAGGATCCCTGTACAGAGAACTAAGAAGAGTTCTCGAACTTCTTTATGAGCACGACCTCCAAGATCTTGTCTAATTTAAACTAAAAGGATAAGTAAAAAATATATAACATTTAATACCAATAAATTACGTGCCATCTATATATAACGAATAAAGACATTAAGACGGGAATGTTTCTTTTCACAAACAAATCAAACTTCTACTGTCCATACTGCGTTGAAAATATGGAGGGCTTGGCTCATCAGTGGTGAACCCTCCCAGTGGTTTCGCCAATTTAATCTATCAGACAGCTTCTTTAGAGTTATAATACTGTATTAGATTATTCTGCTTTTATATGCAACACTGAAGGGTGGAATCTTAGAAATTATATTTAAGAAAACTATGGATATAAGCTTTTAGGACAGTAGATATACATTTAAATATTTGTATCGAGCAATGATCTTCCGCAAACAATAAGGACAAGAATAAGAACAATATATTAAATAATAATGATACTGAAATCAAATTATAAACTTCATAAATATAGTAAAAATGAATTAATGAGGATTGAAATTTTTAATAACAAAAAATAAAAATTATGATAAAGGGCATCTCCTTATCGTGCAACTGAAAGTTGCTGATGGCTTTCGCCATCTATCGGAATAAATATCAACTATTCTCGTTGATTTCTAATTATTCCAGAATTAGCCAATTACCCATTCTTGATTAATCAAGAAAAGCTAACCACGTACGCCTTTCGGGCTGTTGGCCCTCATCAGCGTGGTGCAAGCTGTACCTCAACGACCAAAAAACTGGTCATTCAGGCATCTTGAAAAATCATTAAATGGGTAGTTAAGACCAGAATTGCGTGAGACCGCGACACAATGTGAAAAAATAGTACAAATGTAATATTGTACTGGGATAAAGTGCATAAATTATGAAAAAGGCATCTCCTTATCGTGCAACTGAAAGTTGCTGATGGCTTGCGCCATCTAGAATAGTTGATATTTATTCCGATAGATGGCGCAAGCTATCAGAAACTTTCAGTTGCACGATAAGGAGATGCCTTTTTCATAATTTATGAACTTTATCCCAGTACAATATCACATTTGTACTATTTTTTTTTCACAAAAAATAAAAAGTTAAAACACCAACAAAAGTCTTTATTGGAGCCAATGCTCCACATTAGATACCTCCAATTAAATAAATATTTATAATTATATATTACATTTACACTACAATCTTGTGGTTCTCAAAAATTATTTCTTTCTATTATAAAAGTAAAAAATAAATGTAATTCAAGAATATTACTTTCTTTTGAATAACCCTTGTTTATATATGCATTAAGATTTAAATATATTTTGATATACGCTATATATATTTATTTTATAAACTGTTGCTATATGTTTTTCAATTATTTCCAAAGTTTAAAATTGATGTTATTTATATCAAAACGATATAGATTGAGAGATAAATATTATTTTTTTAATCAGACGATCAACACACATTTAATTGTAAAAAATAAAACTAAAAATCTCCAAAAGTTAAATTATTTCTAGAAAAATATATATATTTGAATTAAGTTATCAAAGATTAAACTTGAGAAATTCTATTAAGAGAGAATTTTATTTTTTAAGAAAAATATTTCAGAAAAACTTCAAAGATGTTATTATTTTGGGTGAAAAAAATTTAAATTCAAAATATCGATTTTATTTAAGATCTCTCTGTTTTTTTGCGCGAAGGTGTTTTAATTAACTTTAGATAAACAAAGAGAGAGATAGAAAGGAAAATACTATATATATATATTTATAGATTGAATCTTGCCGGGATGATATTGATCTAAAACGACAAAGGTCGCCTCTTCCGTCAAAATAGACGTTTCTAGTTGGACGCTTTTCAGTTTGCCAAAGCTGGTGTTGTGGCTCTGTCACCGACCCGAGGCTGCTAGTTTGCGGCGACGGTCAATAGATGGTGTCTAGCTTTGACGTCTATTTTGACAGGAGATGTTACCTTTGCATTTTAAGATATTAATATATATATGGTAATTTAAACCAACAACCTCATATTGTATATAACTTATAACAAGATTGTCATGTTGTATAATAAACACTTCTGTAAATGATTATACGCATGATTGACATGTGTCATTACATCATCATATGTAATGTACTTTGTACAAACTGAGGATAAATAAATAAAACTCTGTAATAGATTAAGAGTTGAGCTAAAGCGAGAGATTGAGATAGGAGTCCGAACGAGGCCTTAAAGATGTCAGGGCGTTGCCAGTGTACAATGATCTCTTCCGATCCACGCCCTTGTTGCATCCGCTGAAACCCAGTACTTCCTCTCGGCAAAGATATATAAGCCTCAAACAGGGTCAGAAATAAACAGTCACTTCACCATCAGCGGAAGCCCTCGTCGGTTGTGTCGAAGCTTCCCCTCATCGACCATGTATAACAGTAAAAACTTTTCAATCTCCATCTTTCGTTCCTAGCTCGGATTTTATCTGTTCACGGAACTTTCCTAGTACAACTGTGTCTACGTTTTTTTTTTTGTGAACATTCCCAAGCTTTCCACTCTGCCTCGACCACGACTGCCTGTACTCTGTGAGAACTGTTAAAGGTCCTACAAGGTGCAGAGAGGTACTGGAAAACTCTCCACGCCCTGACTGTTCCTCTCGGTTAACACAGTATAGCGAGAGTCGACAGGATCGCACATCATAGCTTAAGTCGACAGGATACCTCACCATATAAATATATGCATATATTGGATTTATAAATATTTTTATTATTCCAAAATTTATATATAGAAATGTGTAAATATTATTTTAAAAGTCAGTTAGTTAAAAAAATGACAAAATAAGTAAAAAATAAGTAATTTTTCAAATCACGAGCAATTCGACTTTTATCAAATACTAGCGGATGTACCCGGCTTCGCCCGGGTTTTACCCGAGTAAAGGTTTGTCTAACGAACATTTGTTAAAACAATTCTCTATAAACTTATATATATAAAAAAAATAATAGATATATTTTGATAATTTGAAACTCGTAAATTTGAATCTCTCGATAAAGTGAACATTTTTTCCCGGTCCCTTGAAAAATACTCGATAAGTTGAATAAAATCAATATTAATTGGTTCCCTCGGTAATTGGAAGTTAAAGGAATAGTATCTTGCCTTGGAATTGTATCATTATTCTTGTCTCAAATAAATTGCCGTGTCATCCTGAATTTTGTCTTTCCTAATTTTCTACATTACAAAATCATCATTTTATCTATTCTCCCAATATATATGTTGTAGATAAATGATAAAACTAACTTTGACTTGTGCGCGATTAATAGGTAGAAAATCTTACTTTTGATAAATAATCTTTAAGATAATAAACTTAGTGATAAAAAAACTTATAGATAAAAAAAATCTTGTTAACATCGTCGCAATGGGGGCGCTGCTTGCGAGTTAAATCTACAAATCTGCAAATAACTCTAAGGATATTCAAGATATTCAAGAAATTATTTTTCAAAACCCTTCCCGGGGATATACCTAATAATATCCCAAAATTTCACGGCGATTGGATGTATGGTTTTTGAATCTATAGAGTACACACAGTCAGACATTCAATTATAAATATATATATAGATAGATGAAATAGACGAATTTATGACAGATATCTGAAACTCGATATCTCTGTTCGTTTAACGATTTATCTTTATAGTATATATATACTGGGTAGGGTAGCTGAATTGGAGCTAACTTCGAGAGAGAGATTAAAATTTCTTTATTACAACGTCCATACAAGGCTATACAAGGTTAAATATATTAAAAAAATAATAATTATGAATTAATAATATTTGAAGAAATAACGGGCCATATATATATAGGAAATGAAAGCATTGAAGTCCCAATAAGTTTTACACAATAAACAACAACAACAACAACAACAAAAACTTCTACTGTCCTTACTGCAACCAAAAAAAAAAATTTTTTTTTCATCACAATATGTTTTCATCACAGTAAGGACAGTAGAATTTTGTTTATTCTGTAAAATAAACATTCGTGCTTCAATGCTATATATAGTGTAACGAAGTATTTATTATTTTTATTAACAGAGTGTTCATTTTTATGTTTATATTTTGCTACTCTGTAAATTTTCCCTCATGGCTTATCGTTTGTTTACCTTTGATAGTTTGTCCTTGCCTGAAATAAATTCTTGTCTTCTCCTAAAGTTTTGGTCTTCCCTAATTTTCCACGTGGCAATATATACAGCTTGTACCACGCTGATATGGACCAATAGCACGAAACGCGTACGTGGTTAGCTTTTCTTGATTAATCAAGAATGTGTATTTAGCCAATTTGATGAATAAAAAATAAATCGACCATTTGTTGAGATTTATTCCGATAGATGGCGTAAGCCATTAAGACATTTTTTTTTGCACGATCAAGAAATGCGTTTATCGTAATTTGTCTTCATTGTTTTCGGACGAGTGTTATTTGATGTAAATATTTATATGTAATTATACTATTCTAATAGCTTATGTCTCTTTCTCAATCATAGTTTTTTTTTTCAAATTTTATAACCAAGAATACATCCTTCTTTGTGACAAGTAGAATCGTACAATACAAGTATTAGTTTTAGAGGCGTAATATTCTTTTTAAAATAAAACAATTTCTACTGTCCTTACTGCGATGGAAAAATTAAAGGGAGGGCCTGGCTCATCAGTGGTGAACCCTCCCAGCGGTTTCGCCAGTTTAATCTACCATACCGCTGTTATATTGCATTTTTTGGAACTTCCTTTTATAGGTGACTGTTGTAAGACTCTTGGAATGGGTATTTTAGAAGAACTATGGACATAAGCTTTTAGGACAGCAGAATTAAATATAATTATAGTTTTATAATTTGATAACAGATGGCGCTCTAGTACATCGTAACAAGTATTAATGCTTTAAAAATGGTTTAAAATGGATTAAATTGTTGAAACTCTCTGCTAATAGGGTTAACCACTGATGAGCCAAGCCCTTCCCAATATTTTTCATCGCCTGAAGGATAGTAAAATTTTTGTTTTATTTGTAAAAACAAGATTTGTACTTAATGGTTTCATTTCTGGTGTATAAATGACGCGTTATTACCTTTTAATAGAGGTGAGATATATTCATCCAATTTACCTATGCGATTTTCAATCTGAATCGATTTGTAAATCATTACAAAATGTGGTCTATACACTCATGGACAAAACTTAAGGAAATTGTACCTTTTAGCATATATATCGGGATAATAACTCTTAAAGATATTTGATACACACAGTGATTTTTATTGAAGACCTACGAGATAAATCAAGTGTGAATAAAATTGCCTCTGTCTCCTTAAAAAAAGAAAAAAAAAAAAAAAACAGACGATCGGTGACTTCAAAGACTTACCACTTTCTTTAATTCCGTCCATGAAGTGTAACTTTAAAAAATAATAATATTTATGCATTTCTTTTTTCAAAAGATATAATCAGCTATAATTTTTTTTTTGTAATTTCAGAAATAGATTTCGCCATGATATAATGATACTATATTTTACTACTATTGCTTATAGTAATAATAATAATAATAAAACCATAATTAAAACCATATTGGTTGAACAAACACAATTCACTTGAACAGAACCAATGCTAAGCCAGTTCATTCATCTAAGCTTAAAATAAAATATTTTTACAAGCGGTAGGCACAATTCTCCACAAATTTTATTTTCTATTTCATATGTAAAAAAACAAAATATTTTCATCGAATTTGGAATATTGTTTTAGAAATTGGGAAATTTCTCGACCCAATAAATAAACACAACACAATAGAAATGTATTCATTTACTTTACCAAACGTCTTAAAGTTGTTCTAACTCCATCCAATTGGAAGTGAGAGAACCATTCTGTGTATTTCACCTGCTGTTACATTTCCAATTCAATTTAAAAATAAACACACAGTTCCTTTTTGTTTCTCATTCAATTATAAACACCCACTCAATATAGAGTTGTTTATCTTATCTATAATATTACTTTGACCTAGTATTTTAATATTTATATAAAAATAGACACTTCGGCCAGTTGGAGTTTTTTATTTTCTCGACGTTTCAACAAAAATCTTTTGTCTTCGTCAGGAGAAGTAAATAAAAATAAACATTTGGCAAGGCGTTAAAAATTGTTCTGAGGTTTGCAAGGGCGTTCTCACGTGATTCTTCGAATTTAGTACAACATCTAAAGCGCGAGTCAAAAACAAATATTAAACTCGTCAAAGACTATGATCTTGGAAATAAAAATATATAATAATAAAATTATAACAAATTAAGTAAAAATAAATAAATAAAGTAATATAATAATAATCACAAAGATTATTATATAGATTTATAACTATTATGTTCAATTTTTTATCTAGCTTATTAACTACTTTTTAAATTTAAAAATGAAGCATATTGTTGCGGAATATCTTCAAAATTTTTAACGCCTTGCCAAATGTATATTTTTATTTACTTCTCCTGACGAAGACAAAAGATTTTTGTTGAAACGTCGAGAAAATAAAAAACTCCAACTGGCCGAAGTGTCTATTTTTATATAAATATGAATGCCGGCCAGGCAACCGCTATCTTTTCGATAGTATTTTAATAATTATTTAGAAAATGAATTAAAAAAAAAAATTTTTTAGTATGTTCTCTGTGCTTCACTTCCATCAATAATTGACAATATGACCCAGAATAAGTATATTGCTACGGCGTTTTATGGTTTCCACAAGTCCATATCTCAGTAGAAGGCCAAGTGACACTCACTCCTCACTTTCTTACTGCTACTCTTTTTGTGTTGTTTTTCTTGCTTCCCTCTTTCTTGTTTTTTTTCTCTTTTTTTTTTCTTTTTCTTCTGTCTATATCGTTGTTTCCTTTGTCTCACTGCTTTGTTCTTATGCATACCTCTGGTGAATCCTGTATAGGGTCAGTGACCCTAAATAAAGGCCTTTTGTTGTTGTTGTTGTTGTATTTAGTATGTTAAATATAAAGTTAATTAATATATGATGGCGCTCTGCCATCTAAAAAGCACATGTGCTCGTGGTCAGGAAATACCATCTTTATTTTTAATATTAACACTTGACCCACTTATCTTTTATTTTTTCTATTGTTTTTTTTTTCATGTATAATATCATCTATATAAGTAAACTTGTGAAAAAAAATTATGGAACTGGATTATAATTAAGTGGAAAGTCTTTAATGTCGACAGTCGTCAATTTTTTTTTTGAAGGAGACAGAGGTAATTTTGTTCTCAATTGGTTATCTCGTTTGTCTTCAATAAAGGTCACTGTAATATCTTTCAGAGTTATTGTCTGAATCCCGATATACATGGTAAAAGGTACAACTTCCTTAAGTTTTATCTCCATGAGTGTAATTGTGTGATGTACGATTTTAACTCGGAATAGCAGAATAGTTATATACATACGTATTTTTTCTATTTTTCTTTTTTTCACATAAACAGTGTATATTACGCAAAATTGACCTTAAATACCTATTTCTTGGTTTCTCAGGAAGCCTCTAGGACCGAAAATTTCGTCGTAGCGGTACAGCTTGCACCACGCTGAAGAGGGCCAACAGCCCGAAACGCGTTCATGGTTAGCTTTTCTTGATTTAGCAAGAAAATTAGTTGACCAAATATCGTAGAACAAGTTAAATCAACGCTTAGTTGATTTTGGTTCAACTAGATGGCGCTCTGCCATCTAAAATGTTCATGTGAACGGTCAGGATATTCCCTTTCTATTTTAAATATATATAAAGACCTTTTTTTTTTAAATAGAGCAATCCATAAATATATCTTTAATTAAAAAGGCATGTATTGGATAGAAATATCATTTATTTTACCAATATTTCAGTTGGCTATAAATTTGTTATAATACCTTGATAAAGGTTGGCGTTGAGCCAACTGAAATATTGTTAAAATAAATTATATTTTGATCCAATATATGTCTTTTTAATTAAATATTGATAAAGAAAAATAGATATTGGAATATCTCATTACATTTTTGAGTGTCAATATATTATCGAAGAAAGAGAGATGTTCTTTTCAAAAGTAAACGACAGCCAAACTTACCTCAGTACAAAGTATTTTAACCAGCGCCATATCAAGTCGAATGGTTGCTCTGTCTCTATATAACTTTTACAAAGCAGTAAGTAGGAAAAATAAATTGGATTTTTCATTTTCTCCATTGCATAATAGTTATATGAAAAAAGCGAAAGTTGTATAAGCTTATGATTTTGGTTTGTTTTAAAAATAAATCGATGTTGGTTCCATATGTTTGAATTGAATATTACACCTTAGTTCTATATATTTTATTGCTTAAAAAGTAACACAACAAAACAAAAAAGAAAATACAATTGCAAAATGATTTGATAACTAACTAAGAAAAAACAAAACAAAAATGATGATGATAAAAATTGAATATATCTGCCAGAAAAATGCTTCTATGAATTAAAAAATAAGGATAATTACAAATTAACATATAAACTTTAAACAATGGTGATTGATCATCATGAGGATATCGTTGTAAGCCTGCAATGAGATATATAGTATAAGACTGGTGTCTTAATAAAGACTTTGTTTTAAATATATATAGAGAGTAAAAATACGCAAATATTTCTGAGTTAGATCAATAAACGACCACATTGATCAAACGATAACCAAATGGTGATAGCGACAAATGATGGATGGACCAAGTTTAAATTTATAATTCTTCCTCGGCCTTCAGAGATTTCCTCAAAACTTCAGAATCTGTGAGTCAGAGTAGACGGCTCTATCTCAGTTTATATATCCTCAATATATCTTTTACTAGATTGTCCTGTTTTTCAAGACTACAGAATCTAAAATAATTTAATAGTAACAGATCCAAGTATTTTTATTTCCAGTAAAGAAATGTATATTAAATTCAATACCTTTTGTGAATATATTTAAATTATATAGCAACAAATATCTTTTAAGAAACTGATAATTTATATTATGTTGATTGTACATATTGCCAGACACTTCTTTCTTTTGTACACAGTTCTTTTTTCTCTCTTTTTCATTGTTAACATCATATGACTATTCTATTCACGGCCTGAAATTATTGTATATATATATATGTATAGACAAATGTAAAGACATACATGTATGACAGCGAAGTGTCCCTAGGGGGACATAGCGCTTTAAATTGACATAAAATAAAATAATAAAAAATCTTAGTTTATATATATCACCTTCAAACCTCACCATTGGCAAACTTCATACAATACTGCTGTTTCCTTCTATCATTATCCATTCTCATGCAAACATATCCTGCCTTATAACGAATATAATCATATATATAATATTTCACTACCTTCAGAAGAGACCCTAGAGTATTCATGATTAAGTTAATCTCTCATGAGAGGTTTTACTGTTTTTACTTTCTTCTTTAATTATCAAAATTACATTTATTCTTTCTCATATCGCCATTTAACACATAATAACAAATTAAAAAACGAAATAAAAAAAAAAAAAAGATAAAAAGATCAGGTGTTGAAATCAATATTAAAAAATGGCATATCCTGACCAGGAGCACATGTGCTTTACAGAAGGCAGAGCGCCATCTGGTGGAACAGAAATCAACTAAACATTGATTTAGCCTGTTCCCTGATATTTGGCCAACCCAATTTCTTGATAAATCAAGAAAAGCCATCCACGAACGCGTTTCGCGCTTTTTGGCGCTCGTCAGCGTGGAGTAGGCTGAACCATTGCGACCAAAAAATATTTTTTGATCCCAATGGCTTCCCGAAAAACCAAGAAATGGGTATTTAAGGCCAAACTTGCGTAAATACGCTTAGCACATTAAAAAACGAAATAAAAAAAAATAAAAGATAAAAAGATCAGGTGTTGAAATCAATATTAAAAAATGGCATATCCTGACCAGGAGCACATGTGCTTTACAGAAGGCAGAGCGCCATCTGGTGGAACAGAAATCAACTAAACATTGATTTAGCCTGTTCCCTGATATTTGGCCAACCCAATTTCTTGATAAATCAAGAAAAGCCATCCACGAACGCGTTTCGCGCTTTTTGGCGCTCGTCAGCGTGGAGTAGGCTGAACCATTGCGACCAAAAAATATTTTTTGATCCCAATGGCTTCCCGAAAAACCAAGAAATGGGTATTTAAGGCCAAACTTGCGTAAATACGCTTAGCACATTAAAAAACGAAAAAAAAAAAAAAATAAAAGATAAAAAGATCAGGTGTTGAAATCAATATTAAAAAATGGCATATCCTGACCAGGAGCACATGTGCTTTACAGAAGGCAGAGCGCCATCTGGTGGAACAGAAATCAACTAAACATTGATTTAGCCTGTTCCCTGATATTTGGCCAACCCAATTTCTTGATAAATCAAGAAAAGCCATCCACGAACGCGTTTCGCGCTTTTTGGCGCTCGTCAGCGTGGAGTAGGCTGAACCATTGCGACCAAAAAATATTTTTTGATCCCAATGGCTTCCCGAAAAACCAAGAAATGGGTATTTAAGGCCAAACTTGCGTAAATACGCTTAGCACATTAAAAAACGAAATAAAAAAAAATAAAAGATAAAAAGATCAGGTGTTGAAATCAATATTAAAAAATGGCATATCCTGACCAGGAGCACATGTGCTTTACAGAAGGCAGAGCGCCATCTGGTGGAACAGAAATCAACTAAACATTGATTTAGCCTGTTCCCTGATATTTGGCCAACCCAATTTCTTGATAAATCAAGAAAAGCCATCCACGAACGTGTTTCGCGCTATTGGCGCTCGTCATCGTGGAGTAGGCTGTACCACTGAGACCAAAGATATTTTTGATCCCAGAGGTTTCTTGAGAAACCAAGAAATGGGTATTTAAGGTCAAACTTGCGTAAATACGCTTAACACATATATTAGAAAGAAATGTGTAAATATACATATTTCAAAATCGGTTAGTTAAAAAAAAAAAGACAAAATAAGAAAAAAATAAGTAATTTTTCAAATCACGAGCAATTCGACTTTTATCAAATATAGATGAATGACAACTAGACGAATTTATAACAGCATATCTTCTTCTTCTTCTTTCTTATCTCCACACTGGGTGAAGTAGAATGCGTCTGCCTTTGTCCTTAAGACTGGAAGCACTACTCAGTGGCAGGCCGACTTAGCTCCAAAATAAATGGCCGCCTCTGACATGAGGAACAGACGCCATGTGCAGCCGCTCCTAACATGGAGTACAAACGCTGCTCATCCTGTATCCCTGGATTAGAAGCCCTTACAGGGTACTATCAGCCGGACCAGCTGAGCCCAGATTTTTTAGTGAGCTTGTTACTGCTCCCCCTCCTCCTTTTTCATCCGGGCTTGGGACCGGCAAGTGCGGAGTTACAGCTTATCTGAAACTCGATATCCCTGTTCGTTGAACGAGTTATCTTTCTAGTATATATACTGGGTATGGGTAGCTAAATTGGAACTAACTTCGAGAGATAGATTGAAACTTCCTTATTAGAACGTCCATACAAGGCTATACAAGGTTAAATATTTTTTTTGTTTATCCCTAGTACACGTGGTACAGGCCATGATAATCATGGTGAGTAGAAGTAGGCGACTGCTTTTACTGTAAATGCACCACATGTCTACACATGTGAAAAGTAGTTCGAATTTGCACTTACAAATGTGCCAGAGCCCCGTTTGATTACTTGCACTCGCTGGTGGGGTTGGACTTTTGCAAGAATCGGGGGCCATTGGAGCATTTTTTTTTTCAATCAGAAAAAAGTGCCCAATGCGGGAATCGAACCCGGGTCGTAAACCAACGGTTTAGACCATCCTTCCACCGACCCCTAGCTTAAATAATAATAAAAAAAGAATAGATATAAATGATTCTTCTCAGTAAGATATGTAGCGATTTAATAAATTGAAAGAAGACAAGTTTCGTTAAACATATAACGACGCAAGCTTTCGGGTAAAAACCCTTTCAACAGGCAAGCTAAAGCATAAATACGACACTATGAACTTTGAACACTATTCATAGTGTCGTATTTATGCTTTAGCTTGCCTGTTGAAGGGTTTTTTTTGCCCGAAAGCTTACGTCGTTATATGTTTAGCGAAACTTGTCTTCTTTCTCAATTTATTAAATCGCTACAAAAAAGAATATCGTAAAGATAGAGGTTGCCTGGCCGGCATTCATAGTTCTTGAAAATAAAGATACTTCGGCCAGTAAATCGTTTTTATTACCTCGACGTTTCGACAGAAATCTTTTAATTAAATTTTTAACGCCTTGCTGAATGTTTAATTTTTGTTTGCTCCTGACGAGGACAAAAGTTTTTTGTCGAAACGTCGAGGTGATAAAAAGGTTTACTGGCCGAAGTATCTTCATTTTCAAGAAAAAAAGAATAATTATGAATAAATATTATTTAAAGAAATAACGGGCGATCTTTATATAGGAAATGAAAGCATTGAAGCACCAATATAATGTTTTATGCAATAAACAACAACAACAACAAAAACTTCTACTGTCCTTACTGTGACAAAAATATTATTTTCATCCCAATATGTTTTCATCATAGTAAGGACAGTAGAAATTTGTTTATTGTATAAAATAAACATTCGTGCTTCAATGCTATATATATTGTAACCAATTATTTATTAATTTTATTATTTTTATTAACAGAGTGGTCATTTTTATGTTTATATTTTGCTACTCTGTAAATTTTCCTTCATGGCTTATCTTTTGTTTATCATTCATAGTTTGTCCTTGCCTGAAATAAATTGTTGTCTCCTCCTGAAGTTTTTGTCTTCCCTAATTTTCCACGTGGCAATATATACAGTTTGTACCACGCTGATAAGGACCAAATAGCACGAAACGCGTACGTGGTTAGCTTTTCTTGATTAATCAAGAATGGGTATTTAGCCAATTTGTAGAATAAAAAAAAAAAATCGACCATTTGTTGAGATTTATTCCGATAGATGGCGTAAGCCATTAAGACATTTTTTTTGCACGATCAGGAAATGCGTTTATAGTAATTTGTCTTCATTGTTTTCGGACGAGTGTTATTTGATGCAAATATTTATATGTAATTATACTATTCTAAAAGCTTATATCTCTCTCTCAATCATAGTTTTTTTTTCAAATTCTATAACCAAGAATACATCCTTCTTTGTGACAAGTAGAATCGTACAATACAAGTATTAGTGCTTTAAAAATTCGATCAAATAATCCCTTAAATTAATATTAAAATAAAAACATAAAGCCTCCAGGGAAAAGTTTCTTTTAAAATATTTTTTATTTAAAATATATCTCGAGCTTTCGGGATAGAAGGGCGTACTTGCCCGAAAGCTCGAGATATATTTTAAATAAAAAATATTTTAAAAGAAACTTTTCCCTGGAGGCTTTATGTTTTTATTTTAATAAGCTTTAAAAATTGTTAAAATGGATTTAATTGTTGAAACTCTCTGCTAATAGGGTTAACCACTGATGAGCCAAGCCATTCCCAATATTTTTCATCGCCTGAAGGATAGTAAAAATTTTGTTTTATTTGTAAAAATAAGATTTGTACTTAATGGTTTCATTTCTGGTGTATAGATGACGCGTTATTGCCTTTTAATAAAGGTGAGATATATTCATCCAATTTACATATGGGATTTTCAATCTGAATCGATTTGTATATCATTACAAAATGTGGTCTATACACTCATGGACAAAACTTAAGGAAATTGTACCTTTTAGCATATATATATCGGGACAATAACTCTTAAAGATATTTGATACACAGTGATTTTTATTAAAGACCTACGAGATAAATCAAGTGGGAATAAAATTGCCTCTGTTTCCTTAAAAAAAAAAAAAAACAGACGACCGATGATATCAAAGAATTTCTACTTCCTTTAATTTTGTCTATGAAGTGTAGCTTTAAAAAATAATATTATGCATTTTTCAAAAGATATAATTAGCTATATATATATTTTTGTAATTTCAGAAATATATATTTCGGTATGATATAATGATAATATATTTTACTATTATTGCCTATAGTAATAATAGTAATAAAAAACCTTAATTAAAACCATATTGGTTGAACAAACACAATTCACTTGAACAGAACCAATGCGAAGCCAGTTCATTCATCTAAGCTTAAAATAAAATATTTTTACAAGCGGTAGGCGCAATTCTCCTACAAATTTTATTATCTATTTCATATTTAAAAAAACAAAATATTTTCATCGAATTTGGAATATTGTTTTAAAAATTGGGAAATTTCGATCCAATAAATAAACACAACACAATAGAAATGTATTCATTTACTTTACCAAACGTCTTAAAGTTGTTCTAACTCCATCCAATTGGAAGGGAGAGAACCATTCTGTGTATTTCACCTGCTGTTACATTTCCAATTCAATTTAAAGATAAACACACAGTTCCTTTTTGTTTCTTATTCAATTATAAACACCCACTCAATATAGAGTTGTTTATCTTATCTATAATATTACTTTGGCCTAGTATTTTAAAATAATTATTTAGAAAATACATTTAAAATGTATTTAGTATGTTAAATATAAAATTATTTAATATGATGGCGCTCTGACATCTAAAAAGTACATGTGCTCGTGGTCAGGAAATACCTTCTTTATTTTTAATATCAAAACCTGACCCACTTATTATTTTTTTCTACTGTTTTTTTCATGTATAATATCTCTCTCTATATAAAAGTCAATGTCTGTCTGTCTGTTTCGCGATAAACTCAAAAACTACTGAACCAATTGGTACCAAATTTTGCATGTCGCTTTTTATAAACCTGAGGAAAATTTTCGGCTGCATTTTGATTAGTATTTTTGGCTATTTCTTTTTTTCATTTGAAGAACTTTTTTTTTACGCGGACTAATCCGGAATGGAATGAATACCTAAATATGGCCATTTTTTTAAAGCATCGGTGGTTCAGTGGTTGAATGCTCGCCTGCCACGCGGGCGGCCCGGGTTCGATTCCCGGCCGATGCATTTTTTTTTTACAATTTTTAAAACTCATTTATATTATATATAATATAAATATATATTATTATATCGACTATATTAATTAAATCAAATACCTAAACACTAATATAATACAATTTTTGCCATCACACACACTTTTTTCCTGTAGTTTATGTGTTACTTCTGTATTGCTATTCTATGGCACTTCTAATATTTATTATTGATATACTTTTAGTATGAAGGAAATTGCACCCAAGGGATTTCTCGGGCGAAGCCGGGTCATTCGCCTAGTCATCTATATAAGTAAACTTGGGGGAAAAAATTATGGAAGTGGATTATAATTAAGTGGAAAGTCTTTAATGTCACCGGTCGTCTAATCTTTTTTTTTTTTTTTTTTAAGGAGACAGAGGTAATTTTGTTCACACTTGGTTATCTCGTGTGTCTTCAATAAAAGTTACTGTAATATCTTTCATAGTTATTGTCTCAATCCCGATATACATGTTAAAAGATACAACTTCCTTAAGTTTTGTCCATGAGTGTATACACACTTGGTTATCTCGTGTGTCTTCAATAAAAGTCACTGTAATATCTTTCATAGTTATTGTCTCAATCCCGATACACATGTTAAAATGTACAACTTCCTCAAGTTTTATCTCCATGAGTGTATATGTGTGATGTACGATTTTAACTCGGAATAACAGAATAGTTATATAAATACGTATTTTTTCTTTTTTTCTTTTTTTTTTCTCACATAAATAGCGTATTTACGCAAACTTGGTCTTGAATACCCATTTATTGTTGTCTCAGGAAGCCTCTAGGACCGAAATTTTCATCATAGCGGTACAGCTTGCACCACGCTGAAGAGAGCCAACAGCTCGAGACGCGTTCGTGGATGGTTTTTCTTGATTTATCAAGAAAATAGCTTAACCAAATATCGTAGAACAAGTTAAATCAACGCTTAGTTGATTTTTAGTTCAACTATATATCTCTCTGACATCTAAAATTCTCTTGTGAGAGGTCAGGATATGCCCTATTTGTTTTTAATATATATAAAGACTTTTTTTTTAAATAGAGCAATCCATAAATAAATCTTTAATTAAAAAGGCATGTATTGGATCAAAATATCATTTATTTTACCAATATTTCAGATGGCTATAAATTTGTTATAATACCTTGATAAAGGTTGGCATTCAGCCAACTGAAATATTGGTAAAATAAATGATATTTTGATCCAATATATGTCTTTTTAATTAAATATTAATAAAGAAAAATAGAAATTGGAATATCTCATTGCATCTTTGAGTGCCAATATATTATCGAAGAAAGAGAGATGTTCTTCTTAAAAGTAAACGACAGCCAACTTACCTCAGTACAAAGTATTTTAACCAGAGCCATATCAAGTCGAATGATTGGTCTGTCCCTATATAACTTTTACAAAGCTGTAAGTAGGAACTTGGATTTATCTCCTCCACTACATGATGGCGACTGATCATTGTGAGGATATCGTTGTAAGCCGACAATTAGATATATAGTATAAGACTGGGATCTTAATTTTTTTTTGCTTATCCCTAGTACACGTGGTACAGACCATGATAATCATGGTGGGTAGAAGAAAGTGACTGCTTTTACTATAAGTGCATTACATGTCTACACATGTAAAAACCAGTTCGACTTTGCACTTACAAATATGCCAGAGCCCCGTTTGGTTACTTGAACTCGCTGGTGGGGTTGGAATTTTGCAAGAATCAAGGCCATTGGAGCATTTTTTTTTATATCAGAAAAAGGTGCCCAATGCGGGAATCGAACCCAGGTCGTTGCGGTCGAAAACCAACGGTTTAGACCATCCATCCACCTACCCCTGGGTCTTAATAAAGGCTTTGTGTTTTAAATATATATAGAGAGTAAAAATACGCAGATATTTCTGAGTTGGATCAATAAACGACCACATTGATCAAACGATAACCAAATGGTGATAGCGACAAATGATGGATGGACCAAGTTTAAATTTATAATTCTTCCTCGGCCTTCAGAGATTTCCTCAAAACTTCAGAATCTGTGAGTCAGAATAGACGGCTCTATCTCAGTTTATCACCTTCAAACCCCATCACAGGCAAACTTCATACAAGGTTGGGAATCTTTTCAGACGATGAAACAATAAATAATTATTTTATGAAGCACTAGTGCGCCATCTGTTATCAAAATTAAACTGGCGAAACCGCTGGGAGGGTTCACCACTGATGAGCCAGGCCCTCCCATTAATTTTTCCATTGCAGTAAGGGCAGTAGAAATTGTTTTATTTTGAAAAGAATCATACGCGTATATAATAATTTCGTATTTTAAATAATTAATTTACTTACAGCTGAAATGGTTTTTAAAGAATTATGTGATTTTAACTTTTAAGAAGGTATTTTAAATTTATTATTTTCAAAGAGAGAGAGAGAGAGAGAGAGAGATTGAAACTACTTTTATTACCTCATTCATAAAATAATTATAGTGATAAATGAAAACTAAAAAAAAAAAAACAATCAGTAAATATGAAAAAAGACAAGGATGAATATACATAATGAAATCTACACAAGGCTTCTCTGGTGTTGCCAAGTGGGCAGGTGCTGAACTGACGAACCCACTGGGAGGGTTTATCATTGATGAGCCAGCCCCTCCAATTTACCATTGTAGTATTGGCAATAGAAAATTGTTATTTTGAAAATAATCATTCACGTATTATTAATTGTATATATATAAATGGCATTTTATTTATGGCAAATGGCAAATATTTTTATGAAAAATAGTACAAATATGATATTGTACTGGGATAAGGTGCATAAGTGTCGCGGTCTCACGAAATTATGGCCTTAACTACCCGTTTCATGATTTTTCAGGATGCCTGAATGACCAGTTTTTTGGTCGTTGAGGTACAGCTTGCACCACGCTGATGAGGGCCAACAGCCCGAAACGCGTCCGTGGTTAGCTTTTCTTGATTAATCAAGAATGGGTATTTGGCCAATTCTGGAATAATTAAAAATTAACGAGAATAGTTGATATTTATTCCGATAGATGGCGCAAGCCATCAGCAACTTTCAGTTGCACGATAAGGAGATGCCTTTTTTTCATAAATATTTATATGTTATTGCTTTATAGTTAATTTAGGCCCAAATAGCCATATCTTTTGGTTTGTGTGAGCACATTGTTCGGTGCAAATATTTATATGTAATTCTACTGTCCTAAAAGCTTATGTCCATAGTTTGCTTAAATACCATTTCTAAGATTCCATCCTTCAGTGTAGCATATATAATCAGAATGATCCAATACAGTATTAAAGCTCTGAGAATCGGTCAGGTTGATTAAATTGGCGAAACCGCTGGGAGGGTTCACCACTGATGAGCCAAGCCCTCCCAATATTTTTCATCGCAGTAAGGACAGTAGAACTCATTTGTAAAACAAACTTTCTTGTTTAAAAGTTGATACAATATCACCTCCAATGAGAAATCGCCTGAAAAGACAGTAGGAGATGATCGTTAATAAGACATTGAATTATATCACAAAGGGTTTGATTTAATAAAGGTGATTGCTCGGGGATGTATTTGAAGCGAGGAAACGAACGACGCATTTGTTACCTAGTGGCGCGGAGAAGCATAGGAAAAACAATCAGCGTGCGAATAAATCGGTCGCCCACCAATATATATGTTATATAAAAGTATTATTTTATTTTAAATTATAATTTCATAGATTCAAATACTCTGTTAAATCGACCGCCAGCGGTCACGCTTACCCTATAAAAGCTCATTGTTGTTGTTCCCCGTTGGCCGGCTCAAAACTTTTGTACATTATGTAAATAATCTTTTGTTTTCCTTATTCTACTCGCCTTAAACCAGGCGGTACTTTTATCAAATTATGTATTTTAAATATTCCTTAGCTCAAATAGAGAAATCTCTGATCAAGACTTAATATTTTCAAGATTAATATTTCAACCACGACTGCATCACCATTACCATAATCCTCAACATGATCAAAAATCAAGCAGAAATTCTCATTTGTTTTTTTATAACATATATATTTAAGTGAATATTGAGGTTGTGTGTATATAGGGCTAGAGAGTTATCTATAACTACTAATACTTGTTATAAATAAATATAATGCCATGATCCTGTCTCTAATTTTCTTACAGAAATACCCAATTATATATAAGCAATTCATTATATTAGATATAATAATTGTTGAAGAGGAATTTATAAAAACTTACATTTTTCAATTATCACTAATACACGTGGTACAGTCCATGATAATCATGGTGGATAGTTAGCTTGCTTTTACTGTAAGTACTACATATATATATACATGTGAAAAAATAGTACAAATGTAATATTGTACTGGGATAAGGTGCATAAATTAAGAAAAAGGCATCTCCTTATCGTGCAACTGAAAGTTGCTAATGGCTTGCGCAATCTATCGGAATAAATATCAACTATTCTCGTTGATTTTTAATTGGCCAATTCTGGAATAATTAAAAATCAACGAGAATAGTTGATATTTATTCCGATAGATGGCGCAAGCCATTAGCAACTTTCAGTTGCACGATAAGGAGAAGCCTTTTTCTTAATATATATACATGTGAAAAGCAATTCGATTTTTGTACTTACAAGTGTACCAGAACTCTATTTGGTTATTATACTCTCTGTTGAGGATGAACTTTTTTCTAGAATCGTGGGCCTTTGGAGTAATTTTTTTTATATAGAAAAAGTACCCAATGTGGGATTCGTTCCCAGTTCGTGTTGTTGGAAATCAGAAGCTTATATCTCTCCTCCACCGATCCCCCGAAAATTAACAATCAGTTTCTATTTTATAAATCAAGCAAGTTATAAAGAAAGTTTAAAGCATGTTCATCAGTCTTTGTTTCTTTTTCTAAATAGTTCATCTCCTCCTCAAATTTAAGATAAAACCGTATAGAAGAACCACTTTTTGTTTTTCATTCAATCACCTTTATCATTCCACAACAGCAAGGTTTGTATAGATAATATTTGATATGGAAATTAATTTGGCGAAACCACTGAGAGGGTTCATCACTGATGAGCCAAACCCTCTCATTCAATAACCTTTATCATTGCACAGCAAGGTTTGTATAGATAATATTTGATATGGAAATTAATTTGGCGAAACCACTGAGAGGGTTCATCACTGATGAGCCAAACCCTCTGATTCAATAACCTTTATCATTGCAGTAAGGTCTGTATAGAGATAATATTTGATGATATATGTTTAAAAAATACATTGCAAATGATTACAAATTTTATTAAGAACAACTTTGTCTGAAAGATTACCTATTTGTTTTAATAAATTTATTATATATATATATATATGATAATTTAAACCAACAACCCTATATATAACACTTATAACAAGATTGTTATGTTGTATATAGAAACAAATCTATAAATAATTATACGCATAATTGACATGTGTCCTTGTATCACCATATGTAATGTACTGAGGATGAATAAATAAAACTATATAATAGATTAAAAGCTGAGTTAAAAGCAAGATTAGAGAAGTAAATCACAAAGTAACTTCTAAAAATAGATTGGAAGCCGACAGATAGGCGCCGATGTCCTGTAGCGACACGTGCATGACCCAATTCTCTTTGTCGGAGGCGTAGTATAAAAAGGCCCGGTTAGCAACAGACAGGCAGTCTTCCAGTGAGTCTTCCGGTCAGCGACACCCCTTGTCGTCTCCAAGGACCAACTCATCGACCATGTAAAACAGTAAGAAATCTACTATCTCCATCTTGCTCTTGGCTCGACTTTTTATCTGTTCATTGAACTTCCCTTCTACAACTGTGTCGCTTCGTTTTTTGTGTGTGGACATTCCCCAGTTTTCCACTCTGCCTCGACCACGACTGCCTGTACCCTGTGAGAACTGTTAAAGATCCTACAAGGTGCAGAGAGGTACTGGAAAACTCTCCACGCCCTGACTGTCCCTCGCGGTTACTACAGGTTTGACCCTCGGTTGCATCACCTTATTACAGAGAGTCGACGAGGTACTACAAGAGTCAACCAGAACTTCAACAACTTATTTCAGATAGTCGACAGGATAACCACAACGAAGGAAACCACAACGAAGAAGGTAAAAAGACTGTCGAGATAGAAAAAAGAGAAAGAGCCAAGATGGAGGAGCAAACCAACCCGTCCAACGATACAGCCGAACAAACTATCCCCAAACAAAAGACGACATTTGAAGAGGAGGAAACATCGCCGCCCCAAGATAACTCCGCAGACCCGCTGACACAGATCGCCGATGCCCTGAGTAAGCTGCTGGTCGCCCGATCTCCTAGGGAGATAGACGTAAGTCCATACGATGGTACCTTTGAAGCCCAAAGCTTTTTCGACAACTTCGATGCCCAAGCAGACCGAGCTGAGCTGACCTACACGGATTGCCTACGCAAATTACCCTGCTACCTACAAGGTAAGCCCCTCCAATATTACCGAAGCCTACGGTTAGATAGGTTATTTTATATTGAAGCCCGCCAGAGACTGATAGACTTATTCCCAGCAACGACAGAAGCGTCGTTTGCACGCTTTTTGGCTATCAAATTGACACCCCAAATGCCCCTAGAAGACTACTACCAAAACAAAACGGTTATGGGCATGAAACTCGACCTACCCGCCGACATTTTAATTGAGTCTCTGACCGACGGACTGCCCGTCGCAGACCAACGATTAATCGCAACTGTGCAGCCAAACACCATTAAGGAATGGTTCGACATAGTATCAAGAATAAGAGGAACTCAGTGTGCCACCAGTGCAGTGTACCAGCGCCAAGTAGACAAGGCTCCACACCCAACCTACCACAACCCACCACCGCGGTACAACAACCAGCGGCCATCACGTGTAACGTACCAAGTTACACCTCCACCCTCGACTTGCAAGTATTGCAATGCCATGCACTGGCACTCCCAGTGTGAACAACGGTTCCCACGGGACCGAACACGCCCAGTCTACAGCGCCAGACCACGCACAACCACTGTACCAAAACGTGGTACCCACACCCAGCCCAAGGTCCAATCTCCGAGCCATGTTCCCCAAGTCCAAGCTGCAAGCCAAGACGACTCTGCAAGCCCCGCGAGCAGCTCAACGGTAGGAAAACCTGAAACTTATTTTCGTTGAACAGCTAATAATATGGACTGAATTGTCACCAAATGTAAATTTGCCCTTTTTAATAGACACGGGAGCATCTATAAACCTACTTAACTTAGATATTTTAAGAACCATAGAAAATAGATTACCATATAAAATTATTATCCATCAGTACAGTTTAACTATAAATGCAATGGCCCACAATGTAAATACCCTTGGATATATTTTTTTAAAACTTAAAATCGGTAACCTCACCCAAAAACTAAAATTTTTTATAGTAGAAGCTTCACTACCTTTTTGGTATTTTATCTATTAATACCCTTAAAATATTTAAATTAATTATAGATTTTAATAATCTCCAAATTTATCAAAATAATGATGCTCTCCCAACGAATGTCTATAAGTTCACCAAGTGCAAACAGGATTTATGTCCCACTCAACCGAGGGAAACTGATATGTTTACCACTTTCCCCTCGAACCAGTCCTGTTTACACGTGGCGGACTCTACCCCAATTATATGTTCACCCACTATATCTCCTACCTATGATATCGAGATTTCTATACCTTCTAATGCGGCACCTCAGTTAGAACATTGTCCACACGAACTCCACCGAATTCTATATGAATTCTCACAAGTGTTCTCTACTAATAAATACAATGTGCCCAAATTGAACATACCACCGGTAAAAATCAATACCACCACAGATAAAATAATAGCATTACGCCCATATAGAGTGCCACTACACGACCAACAAGAAATACAAACCCAAATAGAGCAAATGCTCCAATATGGAATCATTGCCCCGTCAGTTTCACCTTATGCCAGTCCCATAACGCTTGTTACCAAACGTGACAAAACGAAACGTTTCTGTATTGTTTACAGAAAACTTAATGAAATCATCGCTCCAGACGTACATCCTTTACCTTTAATAGAAACCATTCTTGACAAATTGTCGAAAGCCAAATACTACTCTTCTGTAGATATAGCATCCGCATATTGGCAAGTGGAAATAGAACCTAACTCACGTAATCTACTAGCTTTCGTGACGTTAGATAGTCAGTACGAATTTTGTAGGCTTCCTTACGGATTTAAAAATTCGCCACAGATATACCATCGTGCCATAAACCAGGTCATGCAAAAATATAAACTAAATTTTGTTACCCATTACTTCGACGATTTCATTATTTTTTCTGACACCTTAGAGGATCATCTACAACACCTACAACAATTTCTAACGGTGTGTCAACACGAAAACATCAAACTCAATTATAATAAATGTTCATTTTTAAAAACAAATATAGATTTCTTAGGATACACTGTTACCGCAGGTACTTATGCACCACAGACACGCAACCTTGATACCATAAATGCCATCAAACCACCTACCAATCAAAAAACACTACAATCATTTTTAGGAGCAGTAAACGTTTATAATAAGTTTATAGCAGATTATGCCCGCTTACGTGCACCTTTAAATAAACTACTTAAAAAGGATGTAAAATGGAATTGGGACCCAGACTGTCAACAAGCTTTCACCACTCTCAAAGAAAGTTTAACCAGTAAACCAGTACTACACTTGTATCAAGTCGGTTTACCATGCCGCCTTTATTGCGACGCATCCACCCAAGGGATTGCCGGCATACTCAAACAGGTACATCCAGACGGACAAGTACAGCCTGTACAATATTTTAGCCGCGCCCTTAGAGCACATGAGAGAAACTACACCGTTTCCGAACTCGAGTGCCTCGCCATCGTCGAAAGTGTAGACAAATTCCGAATATACCTCACCGGTATAAAATTCACCATATACACAGATCACCAAGCTTTACAATGGCTTAAAACTATAAAAAATCAGTCAGGCCGACTATTTAGATGGAGCCTGAGACTATCTACCTATAATTACGAAATCCACTACCTCAAAGGCAGTCAACAGTATGAGGCAGATTTACTCTCACGAAACCCCTTTGTAGGATTTATCAGTACTGATATTATAAAACAGCATCAACCAACATCATCCCCCTTCAACATTGATACAAACGGCTTACATACCATTACCCGAAAAGGTGTAACTAAAATAATAATTCCCGAAACCCTGCAACATTCTCTCATGAACAAAGTTCACCAAGAGTATAACCACCCAGGCATCTCTCAGATGACCCGCATAATTACTACCCAGTACTACTGGAAAGGTATCTTTAAATCTATAGAAAAATTTGTCAGGTCGTGTCACACCTGCCAAATCATTAAAAGGCCCAAAGGTAAACCCTATGGTGCCCTCGGACAAATTCCACCACCTCAACAACCATTCGACTTAATCTCTATAGATACCATAGCTGGATTTTCGAAATATGGACACTCCAAGACCTATCTACACGTAATAGTGGATCATTTAACGCGATATGCTTGGACTTTTCCATCGAAGTCCACCAGTACCCTAACGTACATTCAAACCCTCAAGACTGTACTACAGCAAGGATCTCCAAAACGTCTGTTATCTGACAGAGCGCCCGCTTTTACCTCAGAAAAATTCCGTAAATTTCTAATAAAGCATGGTATACAACCTCTAATAACTACCAGCAATAACCCACAAGCAAACGGTTTAATAGAACGCTTAAATGCGACCCTTACAGGCAAGCTCAGACTAGCTTATATAGAAAATCCGAAAGCTTCCTGGACTCAACTAGTTAAACGCGTCACTCAGACGTACAATAACACACCCCATTCTGTCACAAGTTTTCCACCTACCTACTTAATGTTCAATGTTATCCCCCCAGATCTAAGAACTCATCTTAACCCATACCCCGAGATAAATATAGCTCGAGAGATAGCAAGCTCTCGTACTCAAAATAAGCATAAAAAAGATAAAGAAAAATTTGAAAAGCAGCACAGAACACCACATTTCGAAGAGAATGATCTTGTTTTGGTAAAAAATTACAGACATCCCGACACAGGTAAATTAGCACCATATTTTACTGGACCATACAAAATAATTGAAATAATTTCACCCAATGTCGTTCGAATAGATCGCCCCAATAAACCTCTCAATAGAGACAGTGACACCATACATGTCAATAAATTAAAATATTACACAGAGGATGTTTTGTACATAACACCTCCACAGCCCCGATTCGTTCAACACCCACAACGATTGCCTCAAGATGTATATTTCATTGAATTCAATCATTTGACTCCAGATATCTTCGAGACGCAACTATTCCGAATTATACCGCCTACAAGCTCACAGCCCTTTTTACATTTAAGTCCCCGTATTTTCAAATAGGCCAGAAACCAATTACCACTGTGGAGGCTCAGAGATTTTCTTCCAGCCAGCAGGATGACTCAACGCCCGCCAACAAAAATAAACAACCCAGCTGCGTCGGTCGGCATCAAAGGACATGACACATGTTGATATTGACACCAGTTGCAGCCGCCATGTTAACATGACACCTCCAGTTTCAGTAGGCCTGTACCTTGGCACATCAGTATGCTAGACTTTCGTGTCCACCAGATTAAAACGGATAGGAAAGTTATATAAAATCCCTTTTATAGTAAATCTAATTTAATAAGGTTATCGATCCTGTAAATGACACCATATGAGACGCCATATTATACCCTCGTAAAAGGACAATTAAATCCCCAAAATGGCGCCCATCGCCACGACAATATTCCCATCTTCAACACTCTTCACTGTCAATCATTCAATTATAAGGCTTTTGGGTACGCTTTTAATGAACATACACAACATTACCGGCTCTCTTGTTAGGAATAAAAAAGGCTTTAACCTCTCATTTCTCCATATGTAACACAATGTTACATGGAGAAAAGATCTGTTAAGTTAATATTTTAAATGATATTCCCCAAACGTAACAAGCCGGCGTTTGGGTAGGCTCACCTAAAAATTTTGCAGACCAACTGCATAAAACGCTCTGCAATCTTTTTAGCGCCTAAGACACGCACTACATATTACATGTACCCAAAGTCCCATCTTCCACTACCATGACATCATTTTAGGGATCAAGATCGCTCCCCGTCTGGTCTCACATAATATAATCGGGAAGATCTGGCAAAGACCAACTTCTCAGACCGGACCAAAGCGACATAGGGCCACATTGCCTCCCCGTAGGTCAAACTAAAGACACCAATAATCTTGCACCTACACCTAGACATTGTGTGTAAATATGTTCCCTTTTTTCAGGAACGAATATTTTTTGTTTTCTTTTAACTTTTCTTCCAAAGAGACAATTTTTGTTCCATTTTTCACTACTTAACATTTATCTAATCATTAATAACCTTTAATTATATTATAACTTTGTATAAAATCTTGAATAATTATTTTTATATTTTACTTTTCAATTATATAATCAAATTTTTATTCCAACATTATTTTAACAACTTTATTTTAACAATTTTATTTTTCATGATATTATTTTAGTATGGCAAAACATTTAATTGTTCATTTTTAATTCATTATTATATCTTTTATATATTACTAATTCATTATTATATCTTTTATATATTACATGTTTGATCTTATCCACTTACACTTTTTATCCGCAATCATATTTCTATCTTTTTATTCACTATATTTTTGTTTAAATAACTTCATTATATGACAATGTTTATTTATCATCAACTATCGGGCATGCAACCATCGTTTTCAACAATCATATTCTTTAACCAATTCCCTATACTTTTTCATCACTATCTATTTCAGCCATTGCTTCAAACCATCGTAGAAACGACAGTACTGCTTTACAATTTTTCTTTTTGATTTCGTAATTCAACAAACTCTTTGAACACAGTTCCCCAGAATTACAAGTCTCGACTTCTGGTCTGAACACGTTTCAAAAGTTTATTTCATTTCATCCGCAGAGCACATCACCAACGCATGCACAAAGCGTTCACATTTTTCAATTTTAATTTTTTTTTCAGCTCTAGCGGACCACAATAAACCTTTGATTTCAAGTCAAGTCAGACCACCTACTGTCGCTACAACAATTCTACTTATCGCATGGCTCTACCACCCCTTTCAATCATATTAATTCTTTTCTTCAACAACTTTTCAACCCAATAACCCTACAATTGTGACAAAGCACTGTAACCTTATACAGGATCACAGGTGAAACATTGCCAAGGAAGACGCACAAGTCTATATCCTCGCTTTGCAGCTGGATCTCAGTATTTGATTGTCTGTGCAATACTCACAATAGCTTATTCTCTAACCCCTAACCCTTTCCAACGCCCACCAACAATCTCTTAGAACATCATCATTATTTTTTTAGCAAACAAAGGTTTTATCTACTTTTCTTTTTTTATAATGAATATCATAACTTTTAAATTAAACATAAGTTTTATTTTTATAATTTTCAGATATATCCAAATAAACATCTTGTTATAGCCCTTTACCCTCACAGTTTTAATTAATTAAAAGACATTTTAATTACTTACCTGTGTTAGAGAGGCTTTACCCGCTTAAACCCGGATAAACCCTTTCACTCCCGGGGCCCCATCTATGATAATTTAAACCAACAACCCTATATATAACACTTATAACAAGATTGTTATGTTGTATATAGAAACAAATCTATAAATAATTATACGCATAATTGACATGTGTCCTTGTATCACCATATGTAATGTACTGAGGATGAATAAATAAAACTATATAATAGATTAAAAGCTGAGTTAAAAGCAAGATTAGAGAAGTAAATCACAAAGTAACTTCTAAAAATAGATTGGAAGCCGACAGATAGGCGCCGGTGTCCTGTAGCGACACGTGCATGACCCAATTCTCTTTGTCGGAGGCGTAGTATAAAAAGGCCCGGTTAGCAACAGACAGGCAGTCTTCCAGTGAGTCTTCCGGTCAGCGACACCCCTTGTCGTCTCCAAGGACCAACTCATCGACCATGTAAAACAGTAAGAAATCTACTATCTCCATCTTGCTCTTGGCTCGACTTTTTATCTGTTCATTGAACTTCCCTTCTACAACTGTGTCGCTTCGTTTTTTGTGTGTGGACATTCCCCAGTTTTCCACTCTGCCTCGACCACGACTGCCTGTACCCTGTGAGAACTGTTAAAGATCCTACAAGGTGCAGAGAGGTACTGGAAAACTCTCCACGCCCTGACTGTCCCTCGCGGTTACTACAGGTTTGACCCTCGGTTGCATCACCTTATTACAGAGAGTCGACGAGGTACTACAAGAGTCAACCAGAACTTCAACAACTTATTTCATATATATATTAAGAATTATTTAAAAATATTTTTTTAATAGCACTATATTGCAAAATTTGAATATTAGAAAAATAATTGGAATATATTAATTTAGAGTATAAAAAGTTGAAATAATTTAATAATGTTTTGGATGATATGCAAATAATGTTAACAACAAATTTGAGCATTTTGTATATAGGTTTCTGGTGAGATTTTGGCCAAGAGTTTAAAGTAAATTTGATGCGAATTCTTTACTTGCATTTTTAAATCCCACTTGAAAAATAGCTACATTTTCTATAAATACTTTTTTAAATATTTGGTTTTATTTAAAATAGAAAAATCTAAAATTCATTTTTCGTTTATCTATAAATTATTGTAGGTAGAATATGATGATAACTTGATTTATTTCAATACAAATAATATATAGACAAATGAGTCTCTCGGAACTTTTAATCGCAAATTGTATATAAGCACGAGGGGTGTCCCATAAGTCCGTGGCCCGACATATAAAAAAAAAAGACTAATAAAATGATTATGATTCATCCTTCAACATAATCCCCTTTAAGGTCTATACACTTTTTCCAGCGATGTTCTAATACTTTTATGCCCTCCAAAAAGAACGATGTTTCAAGTGACTCAAAAATGAGGTTGCAGCATCAATGACCTCTTCATCTGACCTAAAATGAATGCCAGAAAGTGATTTTTTCAAATGAGGAAATAGGTGGAAGTCAGACGGAGTTAGATCTGGTGAATAGGGAGCATGTGGTAATAGTTCAAAGCCAGAATCATAAATAGCCGCCATGGCTTGCAGCGACCGATGACTCGGAGCATTGTCTTGATGGTAAACAATCTTCCTGGACAACTTTCCTCTTCTCTTTTCTTTAATAGCTTCTCGTAGTTGCTTCACAAGATTTGTATAATAATTGCCAGTGATGGTTTGACCCTTATTCAGAAAGTCTAGAAGAAGTACACCCTCGGAATCTCAAAAGACAGACACCATAACCTTCCCTGCTGATTGAACTGTCTTGGCTATCTTGGGGGGAGTGGAACCGGAGTGTCTCCATTGCATGGATTGTTGCTTGGACTCTGGTGTAAAGTGATGGACCCAAGTCTCATCCATGGTAACAAATCTATTAACAAAGTCCTCTGGATTGGCTTCAAATAACGCAAGATTGTTCGAAGATAACTTTCTCCTAACAGCCTTTTGATCGGGTGTGAAAAGTTTGGGAACCCAATGGGCAGAGAGCTTCCTGAGGCCCAAGTGTTCTCTCATGATCCGATCCACTGTGGTTTTTGGAATACCCAAGGTCTCTTCTATCTGACGAACTGTCTCTCTTCTGTCCAACATAACCAAATCATGTATCTTGTCGATGTTTTCTTGAGTAACTGACTCAACAGATCTTCCTGGTCGATGTTCGTCTTCGGTGCTGATCCTCCCTAATTTAAACGCAGCTACCCATTTTTTACTATGCCATAGAAAGGAGCATCTTCCCTTAATGTATCCACCATATCCTCATAGATTTCCTTCGGCGACATTCATTTCATACAAAGATATTTTATTACAGCACGAATCTCGTTTGTCTCCATTTTAGATGATTCTTGTTTCTTGTCCTCTTTCAGAACCTATAACAAAAAAAAAAAAAAAACGGTTAGTTTGTATATCTTTATACAAGGCTTCTAATATTTCGTTCTCATGGTCGGGCCACGGACTTATGGAACACCCCTCGTATGTGTATGATACGGTTCAAAATTCACATACTGGTTAATTAATTCTTTTTAAATGTGCTTGATTGATAATTATTTCGAATAAAATGCGATGTCGGTGGACGAGTTGTTAAAACCCTCGATTCCCGACAGCCATGAACCAGGATCGAACCCCTCATTGGACACTTTGTTTTAATATGGGAATAACCTTTACATACGAGTATTATTCGTTGGCAAAATCGCTGGGAGGGTTCATTACTGATAAGCCAAGCTCTCCCAATATATTTTTCATCGCAGTAAGGACATTAGAAGTTTGTTTTGTATATAAAAGAAACATTTGTGCTTAAATACACCTATCCCCCGATTTACACGGTAGATACGTTCCTGAGAAAAACGTGTAAATCGGGGGATAGGTGTACACAGAAATAAAAATAAAATTCATTGACAGGTTAAAATATGTAGTCAGCACATAAGCTCGGGATTCCTCGTGAGATGTGTACACAGCACATGTGTTCAATCACAGTAGCATTTAGTACAGTGCGATAAAAACAACAAAAAAAACTTATTTGGAAAACCGTGTAAAAGCGAAAACGTGTAAAACAAGTACCGTGTAAATCGGGGGATAGGTGTACTTTTATTTATATATATATATAGATGGCGCGCTATTCCTTTGTGTTATATTATTCATTGTTGTAGATATCATAAGCTAGGTTGCTCTTTTTGAGCGGCACCTAGTAAAGGCATTTTGGAACCAGTATAAAATGTTCATATTTGTTAATAATTTGTTATAATAAAAACAAATTTGTAAAATATTTCGCAAAATAAAAATACAATTTACCATTTTTACAGTGTTTCCTGGCTATAAAAAGTCAATTGCTAATTATAACCTATACGTGATGACAATAAATAACTGCATTTTCTTATCTATAAATAACCAACGATAATTCGACAAGCTATAAAGAATTCAACACAAGCTTTATGGCGATAAAGAAATGAAACATCCAAGAAAATATTCGTTCTATCTATATAGAAAGGGGAAGAGATAATCCTTTTAGGAATTCCAGAATTACAGAAATACATTTATGTGGTCACGTAGAAGCTAAAAAAAGAGAAAAAAACACCTCTTTTCTAGCTAATCTGCTGCCATTTTGTAATTCTTTCTAACCCAAATACAACATCTACTGTATTATTCTCAGACATCTGGTTATATCTTTGCTATAAAAGAAAAATAGGTTTTTTTACTTGTTTATTGACCAATTAAACATGATAAATAGATTCGAAACTATTATAGACGCGTATGATTCTTTTTAAAAATAAAACAATTTATACTGCCCTTACTGTAATGGAAAAATTAATGGGAGGGCCTGGCTCATCAGTGGTGAACCCTCACAGCGGTTTCGCCAGTTTAATGGAGGCTACACCACTAAATATTAATAGGAGGGCCTGGCTAATCTGTGGTGAACCCTCCATTAAACTGGCGAAACCGCTGGGAGGGTTCACCACTGATGAGCCAGGTCCGCCTATTAATTTTCCATTACAGTAAAGGCAGTAGAAATTGTTTAATTTTTAAAAGAATCATACACGTCTATAATAGTTTCAAATTCTCTTAACAGATTGCGCGCTAATGTATCATATCTGATTATATCTTTGATATAAAAAAACAAACTTTATAGGTTTTATACTTGTTCATTGACCAATAATAATCTGCCTTCGGACAAATATAGGAGCTTCATTCAACCTATCAAACAAGATACTGAAGGAGGACTTGAACCAACCCGATCTAGAATATATGTACCAAACTTCTGTTAAGAAATTATACCTCCAAATGTAAAATTCAAATAATCCAACCATACAAGATATTCTACAAAATAAAGGAGATACCAATCCCCGATTCCGACGACCCGGCCCTGACACTTAGTTAAGAGCTCATCGCCCAACAGCTGCCCTCCTGCAAGGTCCGGGGGGACCACCTCTACTCCACCAACTCGCCATATGTAAATAGCAAGGACAAGGTGACTCGAATGTAACACCTGTAAATTGAGACGAAATAAATAAATTGACCAATTAAACAAGATATATATATATATATGTAGTAATTCATTATAAGACAATAACATGCCATCTATATATTAGAAAAGGAAGCATCAAACCACGAATGTTTATTGTAAACATGAAATAAACTTCTACTGTCCTTACTGCGATGAATGTTTAAAAGAAACATCGTGCCTTGATGTTTCCATTATTAAATATAGATATGATGTAGTAATATAAATACATTGTATTTATACATATGTATTTATTTCGCAACATATATATATATGAAAAAATGAAAGAAAAAAAAGATAAAAAAGTCAGTTGTTGAAATCAAAAATAAAAATGACATATCCTGACCAGGAAGGAACACATGTGTTTTACAGAAGGCAGAGCGCTATCTGGTGGAACAGAAATCAACTAAACATTGATTTAGCCTGTTCCCTGATATTTGGCCAACCCAATTTCTTGATAAATCAAGAAAAGCCATCCACAAACGCGTTTCGCGCCTTTGGCGCTCGTCAGCGTGGAGTAGGCTGTACCACTGCGACCAAAAATAATTTTTGGTCCCAGAGGCTTCTTGAAAAACCAAATATATATTTATACATATATACATATTAAAATAGGGGCATATTTTGAATCAAAATATTTATTAAATTTCAATATTTCGACGAGGCTGTTTGCCTATCTTCTTCTAGGAAAAATTCAAAAACCTTGTAAGCTTATTATCCGCGTGATGTGCGCACGAGAAGTGTTGTTTTATATAACATATATATATATATATATGGTAAAAAAATAGAAAAAAAAAGGTCAGGTGTTGATATTAAAAACAAACTAGCTTAACCTGACCGGTAACATGAGTTTTTTTATATGTCAGAACGCCATCTAGCGGAACAAAAATAAACTAAAAGTTGATTTAGACTTGTTTAATAATGGCCAAGCCATTTCTTTATAAATCAAGAAAAACCAACCACGAACGCGTTTCGGGCTTTTGGCTCTCGTCAACGTGGTACAGACTGTACCTCTACGATCAAAATTTGGTCCCATAGGCTTCCTGAGAAATCAAGAAATGGGTGCTTAAGGCCAAGTTTGCGTAAAAACGTTTTGTTGTCTAAAATTCACATATGAGAGGTCAGGATATGTCTTTTGTGTTTATATATATGTTATAAAAAATATTTTCTGCTGAATTTGATTATCTAGAGGATTATACTGTGGTAATGCAGTCGTGGCAATAATAAAATTAGTTTTCAAAAATAACTTTAATTGCGCTAATGAATATATAAAAGAACAATTAGAGAAAAGTACTGCCTGTGTCTTAAGGCGAGTAGAACAAGGCTTGTTTCACCTAGTCATTTTCATGATTGCACTAATGGCTGTTGAGATGTGATAATATACAATGTATACAGTTCGTGTTGCATAGCGTCCATAAGTGATAGGATATGTAATTAGGTACCCATTACGTTCACCTCTAGTTCACATAGTTGGTAATATGGACAGCTGCTGTTATATTTCTGGAATATTACGACCCGTGTCTTCGAAGCCATCTCCACACTAACTTCCAACACGACAATACACGACCTCCATGCGGTCAATACTGTTCTGATTTCTATCGATACAGTTCCATCGACACAGAGGGAGTTCTTCTGTTATCCTGTTCAGCAAGTTACCCAGAGCTCATCAATTGAAAACATTAGTTCGCCCGTGATTGATGAGAGACTGGCACGCCACCTCTCAGCAACCAGTTTATTTGATGAACTATGAAATGTGAAGTTACATGGGCTTATGTACCTGTAACTTCCATCTAAGCTATGTTCGTCTCGATGTCAAGCAAGATTAGTTATGTTATACATGTGTATATAGAATCTTTTTTTTTTATCACAGCATATATATGATTTTCGAATTTGATTACTAAACACACACTCTTTCTAATTATTATAGCTAGGTATTATGATGCATTATAATGGTAGACAAAAAATAAACAAGTCGGTACACGAGTGGGTAACACCCTCGATTCCCGACAGTCATGAATCGGGATTGAATCCCACGTTAACATTTTGTTTAATATGTGAACTTCACATATTATTCACTTTTTCAATTATCATAAACTAGGTTGCTCTTGTTGAGCGGTACCTAAAAAAGTTATTTTGAATAATGGTAGATTAAACTGGCCAAACCGCTGGGAGGGTTCACCACTGATGAGCCAGGCCTTCCCATTAATTTTTCCATTGCACTAAGGACAGTAGAAATTGTTTATTTTGAAAATAAAATCATACGCGTCTATAATAGTATCGAATTTTGATATCTAGGTATAAAAAAATAAAAGGGTCAGGTGTTGATATTAAAAATAATGAAAGCATATCCTAACCAGGAGCACATGTGTTTTTTAGATGGCAGAGCGTCATCTGGTGGAACAGAAATCAACTATTCATTGATTTAACCTGTTCCCTGATATTTGGCCAACTCAATTTCGTGGATGGCTTTTCTTGATTTATCAAGAAATTGGGTTGACCAATTATCAGGGAAAAGGTTAAATCAATGTTTAGTTGATTTCTGTTCCACTAGATGGCGCTCTGCCATCTAAAAAGCACATGTGCTCCTGGTCAGGATATGCCTGGTGGTAGCAACTCTCTATTCAATATCCACTCATGGACAAAAAACTCAAGAAAGTTGTATCTTTTAGCAAGTATACAGTAAAACCTCCATGAGAGGACACTCATGCTAGAGGATACCTCTCTGCAAATGACAGTTTTCATTTGCAAAATTACCATTTTTAACATTTAGAGACTCTCCAGTAAGAGGACACCTCTCCCTAAAGGTCACTTTGGCTCTGCAATTAGGTGTCCCTTATAGGGAGGTTCTACTGTATACTGTATATAGGGATTCAGACAATAACTCTGAAAGATATTTGATATACAGTGACCCCTTTAGTGAAGACACGAGATAACCAAGTATGAACAACCTATGTCTCAAAAAAAAAAAAAAAAAAAAAAACAGACGACCGACGATATCAAAGACTTTCTACTTCCTTAAGTTTTTTCCATGAGTGTACTTACACTCCAAATGAAGTTTTTTATAAAATTATATTTTAGTGTTACAGCGTCATAGTTTTTTTTAATGTTAAAAGGATTTTTTTGCTGAATACCATTTTTTACTTTGGGCTATTCCTATCTTTGTTATACCTTGACAAAGGTTGGCATTCAGCCAACTGAACTATTGATGAATAAATTATTTTTTTGATCCAATATATTCCTTTTTAGATATAGAAGTATAAAAAATATTGTTTCTAAGTCAATAAAATATAATGCGTTCATATAATTCGAATAAAGACATACAAATGCGTTTCGAAACGTATTTGTTTTATAATTGAAGTTAACGAAAAATTGCGCTACAAATATTAAAAGAATCAAAATAAAACCTTTCGCAAAGAGTTTCTTTTTATTATCTTTGCGAAAGGTTTTATTTTTATTCTTTTAATATTTAGTATTTTTTAAATTTTATTTATTCGTTATATTTAAGGTTTTTATTTATTTATTTATTTATCAAATCAGACGCGATATCCCTACAAGGGATGCTTGCGTCAATAACAACCTTAAATTCAGATACTATATTACATAAAAAAAAAATTAAATAATTACAAGATTTGCAAAGATAAGAAAAGGACATTAAAATCATTCTTGATTTTACATCACAACCAACAAAATAAACAAACCAAAAAATATATGTTATTCCTATCTTTGCATTTACGGTTCCTCTACTTATTCCTTCCGAGGTGTTTTGGCTGCTAATGTACATAATTGCTGTAACCGAGGCTAGAATTCAGACTCCAGAAAAAATTCAGCCTTAGCCTTGTCTTATTCTGTGCATTTAATTTTATTTTGGTTTTCCTTTTAATGAAATCAATGAAGCCTTTCTCCTCTAGTAACCTATTTAACCTGAAGTCCTGGATC